>JAVYIG010001542.1:140000-324604 GCA_035222895.1 Strongylocentrotus droebachiensis | reverse complement strand
GATTTATTTGACAAGGGTTTTACGCTACGCAATGTTACGCAATTTACATTGTTTTTTTAATATAAATTAAACGAACAAATGAAGTTGCCTTTGAAGATGGGGTAACGTCATTATACTATACGACCAAATGCACTTCATTTTTGTTGCCATTGTTACCTTATGTAAAGCCATACTTTACAAGGATTTATGACTAATTGGCTAGCTCTGTTGTCTCTAATTGCTAAGCATGATGTACCCCATTTTTGATTGGCGTAGTAATCCATTTCATAGTTAGCTTTCAGCTCCAATCTGATATATTAGGGACTTTTAGATTTGCACTTTGACAGCTTCGACTGCAACGTGTGAAGTCATTTTAAGGCACTGCGTATGCGTTACGTCGTCTCAGTCGGCGATCGAGAATGCGTCAACCTTGATTTTCCTCAATCTAGTACATACATACATACATATTGATATTTATATAGCGCCTTTACATGCTCAAGGTACTAGTATGCCGCGTGCGCATAAAATATACAGTTCCTCAGGTAGACAAAGGAACATCCCTTCCTTGCTATTATGTAAAAATGTGTAGAACAGGTGTCACATGCATATTCACCTGTTCTACACATTTTTTACATAATAGCAGTGAAGGGATGTTCTTTTGTTGAGGGTAGAATGAGGAACTGTATATTTTGTCCTCTTTCTTTGTCCGTGATGTTCATAATGTTACTTCCTGCATGCATGTATATCGTCGAGTGCAATCTAAAAGATTTCTAATTGTAGTCAACATGGGCAGTTAAAGATGAAGTTGAGTTCTGGTCATGCGATTGCATTGTGAAAGAAACGGCGTGGAACCGACCAGAAAAGGTTGATCATCTAGCATATAAGAATTTGTGTGTATTGCAAGGTTCTGGAATCATCAAAATGATAAGAAATTTGGCCAAGTCTTGGTAAAGTTACAAACACTTGCACAGAAAGATGTATATGGGACTACGGCGAACACGTGGCGTAAAAAGCCGGCCCCCGATTTTTACGATGTTGCATGCATATTTAGAATATGAAGGCATTTGAAGAGCCATGCTTTTCAGGGAACATGTCTTAACTGATGTTCTTCCACACTTGCATAATAAGAATGAGTAATGCTCACAAATTATTTTTCGCCTCTTCCCAGAACTCAACCTTCTCTTTAAGTTCGTTGACACGCATGATCAGTCGGCGTTCGTCGTGTTCTCGTCCACTCATTCTAAAAGTCCCTAATGATACATCGAGGCCACTGGGACTGTGCACATACTAAACCTTGAATACAATAAAGTCAAAAATATTATGTGTCTCTCGACATTTTAAATCCTTTTGATCCAAATATTGTACATGAAAAGACACACTTAGGCCTGTCATACATGGATGCTGGAAATTATTGTAAAGTGGGCGAAAACAGTGCTATGAATGCAGAAAGGAATCTGTCTCACCGATTACCCTTGCTCTTTGAATACGGAAATCATGACCTTGAATCATTCAAACTCTGCGTCTGTTTTTTTTTATTTTTACAGAAAAACTCAGTGGGAGGGAGGAGAAGAAAAATAGATTTGTTTATTCTGGGGATGCGTTTGCTACATCGCGATCGCCTAAGATTTTCTTCATAATCTTTGCTTTTAAGACGTTTCTGAAAACTCGTCTTCCGATCGGCGAGTCTATCTATTCACGACACCGGGTGTCTGAATGAACGACCGGAAGTAGTTGAATGGCATGATATTCTTGAAAGGGTCAAAATAAGAAGGTTTGCTTCTTCGTTGCTAAAAATGGAGAGATCGGAAGGATAGGTGCATTTTTATTGATTTGTGTAGAATCTGTAATCATCTGGGATTTCAAATGCTTCCAAATTATCCTTCCATATTGAAGTCAATACTCCTCTTCACACATCCCCACCCACAATAGAATCTGTAAGGTCAAGGTGCTTTCCGGTTTAATATATTAACACAATCGCAAACTACTTTCTGAAAATCCACATTTCAATGGACTTATATCATCGTTTACCTTTTAAACCGCGCAGACATAACTGACGTAATTTGAACACGATTCAAATGGGATGTACCATAAGGTATAACAATTGACATTGTATTGATTTCTCAAAGATCTTTCGATCGTGTGTTATTCGAGATCTAAAAAGACAAACCGATATATTTGTAATGTTCTGTCCAAGATCATGAATACCACCGCGACGCAATAATAACGTTATACCATGTGAAATAGAAACATACATTTCTACTTACACCTAAATTACAATATTCTACATTGATGGTCTTTTACAGATTGAAAGTGTATTATGTTCCCCGTCACTACGTACGCCACCGCCCCCCCCCCCCCCCCCCCCCCCACTCAGAGGTCGGAATGACCGCATGCGTGTTGCCAAAATGTCCGGTAAAGGGGTGCTTTTCGTGCGACAAAGTCCGGCCCGAGAATTGTAAAAAAGGGGTGTATTTGACTTTTCACCCGGAGATTTCCGTAAAAGGGGGGTGTTTTTCTTTTTTTTTTCTCATCTCTTTGGACTCCTGAGAAATTATTCCGAATTTAGGGGGGTACATTGAGCAATTTTCCTGATTTAGGGGGGTCTCCAAGGCACGAAAAGCCCGCGAAAGGGGGGTTCGGAAATGTTGGCAGTCCTCAGATAGGGGGTGCTTTCAAAAAGAGGGTACGAGCATATGCGTACCCTAAATAACACTGAGTGGGGGGGGGGGGGGACCGGGGTACGCCATCCACTGATCATCTCCCTAGCTACGACATTGGCGTGTCATGGGCCTGGTACTTGATGGGGCACTAGCAGACGGTATAGATGACATGTGAATTAACAAGGCTTCAAGTCTCCCCCCCCCCCCCCCCCCCCTCCCCCTCTCCCCCCTCTCCCCTCTCTCTCTCTCTCTCTCTCTCTCTCTTTTCCGCTCTTTACCACTCTGTCTATCTATGTATCTATCTATTTTGATATCTGTGTACCTATCTATCTTCCTCGTGGTCTGTGCTTGATTCAAGTCCTATTTTCGTTGATTGTACCCATCACATTTCCACTCAATAATGCATGGTGTTTTCATGATATCCTGCTTTCGACGCCATCTAAACAGCTGGTGTGCTAAAAGCATTAAGGTCTGTTGCCTTAGAGACGTCTGTGATCTAGCTCTTATCATTGATTTTCTGTTTTCAATCCGTCGTGGGTGAACCAGTGTCGGCAAGATTACCTCTTTATTTATGTGCGTGAGTGCGTATGTATATGTGGGTGCGGGTGTGTGTAAGAAAGATGAATGAATGTGTAATGTACTCGTGTTCTGGGCGCATTTCGGCGGGAAGCATGTCTGCAAGTCTTGTACAAATTCTTTAGACCTTTTTGTGCATTAGATGAGTGGAACGATTCACAATTTACTTACAGTACACATGGGTAAAGTTAGATATCGGCCACATCTATAGTTTAGTGGACGTTATTACTCTATTCAGTCGAAAGCTCTTAGGGTTAATCCTGAAGCTAAATGAAATTAAATATGGTTCATTAGACTAATGAACCATATTTAATTACATTTAGCTTCAGGTTTAACCCTAACTATCCCCCACCCTCCCGGCTTTAACAATTGCCCTTAATTGTAAAATTGCGACCTCTGTAACGAATGTGTAATAGCTTACATCTGAGCCCTTCAAATACCACATTACATTCTCGATCGAATTTGTTGGAGCTCACATCAAAACCTTTGTTATCATCAAGGATTCGTAAATGCATTGCTTTGGAGAAGAAAAAAATGGTCCAACGCGTATCATTCACTGGGAGTGTCCTTAATTACATGTACCAGCCTGCCATCAAGCCCCTTTCACACCGGATCTGCGTAGAGTTGCGTAGTGTTGCGTACCGACTACGCCGAAGTTAAGCTGCGTACTCATGAATAAATTGATGCTTCGGCGTAGTCCCTGCGTAGGTTTTGCGTAGGCTTGCGTATAGTTAAGTACCCTGTGCGTAGGCAATTGGCGTAGGGTTACGTACGCTTGCGTAGGCCTGGCGTAGGGTTACGTACGCTTGCGTAGGCCTGGCGTAGGGTTGCCAAAAGTGGCATTTGGTACACGGTTTTGACCGTTATGTTCAATTTTTTAGTAGGTATTAACAACTGCTGAGGCTATTTTGCAGTAATGTTAATTTGTTCAAGATATTATGTTCCAAAAAAAGGAGACATTTTTGTGGATGTACTACATTTTTATACTCATTCACAAGGGTAATAAATGAACTTTCTGTTGATGTACATTGCAAGGTCACGTGATGTGATTCGATACCTTAAAACGCCAACAAAAGAGCGCTTATTTTGATTTGTGAATAAATGTGGACAGAAGTCTGATATTTGTTGACCATATCCCTTTTTTTCACTCATTTGTAAATATCATTCCATAACAGTTTTCTGAAAGTTTGAGGACGATAGCTGTTGTCCTTTGTCCGTAGCGTATATGTGTGTGACAATGTAATGATATAAATGTTAGTCATTTATTACTTCTGACATACACACCCACTAAGTCTCACTAACAGAGTGAGACAAAATTATTTCTTTGCTCATTTCAATTAAACAAAATTATTTTACAAGCATACACAGGGCCATAAACGTACACACAAGCAAACAAACCGACACAAATACATACAGATTTCCACGAAACATAATAACATTTCGCAAGAGGCATCAGTTTGTGAGTCTTATCTCTGTTTATTATATCAACAGCCTGAGATGTCAACATCACAAATTGAATAAACCATAACAAGCAAAACATGTCAGTCTGAAAATTCTTGTAGTAGTACAAACAGAATTACAAGCAAGAATACAAAATAAAGTCGAAGAAACACTATTTCTTCATGAATAGAATAAATGTGAGAACGCACACATGTAAACAAAAATAGCATTTCCCTTCAAAATAATGATCAATACCTGCCAAGTTTACACCCAGGTATATACAATAAAAAATCTTTATACGTTTTTAATGCTTCGTCAGACTGGCGTAGGGTAGCGTATTGTTGCGTAGGCTTGGCGTACAGTTGCGTACGCTTGGCGTACAGTTGCGTAGTTTCTGCGTAAAAAAGTCTACGCCGAAGGTACGCGAAAAAAATTAAACATGTTTAATTTTTGGCGTTCATCTCGCGTACCCATTTGCGTCCCTCCGCGTACAGTTGCGTAGGGTTGCGTACGATCGGCGTAGTCGCTACGCAACTCTACGCAACTCTACGCAACTCTACGCAAGGCCCGGTGTGAAAGCCCCTTTAGGGATCATTATTAATATTTTCATGAACAGCATTACAGTTGATGAAGGTGTTTTCTTCTAAACTGTCAAATGTAAGTGCAGTTTGTGTCACGCGATATATTAAATTTTATACAAGATCTACGTGGATCCTTGTCATTTGATTGGAGGATTGTTGGTCACATGATGTTCAATAGATGTTATATTGCACGGGCGTGCATTTTTGGTTATATGCGCCGTGTATTTTTGGTTATATGCAGACTGCGTACCTCTCTGCCGTGCGCGTATCCCTGCGTGTATCTGACGCGAAGGCAATCTCAATGTAATCGAGAAGGCTTGATCGACTCCAACTTCAATTTATCTTTAATATAAGGAGTAAAGCATAATTTGTTGATTAACGTTCTATTAGACCTTCTTCGATGTTGTATAAAACAAATAATGAATGTTTTTCATTCGCTTAATAGTGCGAATATTTTCATTCGTTAATTCTATGACGCCTCATTGAATAGAAATGTTAATCTTTCAACTCATGAAAATATTCGCACTTTTGAACTCATAACCATTCATTATTTGTATAATATTTCGATGGAAAAGCTTGATGAAAAGAATGGTAACTACGAGTCAATGTACCTCAACCAATGAAAATGCATTACGATCATCAAATCCATATATCATTAATCAGTCTAATAGATTATAATGGAAACCGTGATGTAATTTACATTTTAGGGCAGGGGGGGGGGGGTGGGAGTTTAAAGGAAAATAAAGAATTGAAGATTGATTGAGTGAGATGTAAAATTAGAAACTACGAATATTCATTTCCTTTATCTAATTCAAGGTTTTATCCCTGGCAAAAACATTTTAACTGCTTAATACATATTGACTCCAAATATCCACAATCAAGTGATATAATGTCATTACTTGAACTTTATTGCCTCTTATAACCTTAAAAGATATACGTTAATCGGAAAATTCTAATCATAGTTTCTTTTTGGGGGGTTGTTGCTTGTTTTCCCTACTGTTGGAATATATTAAACGGGGAAAAAGGGATATATTCCCATGTGAAATCGACCTTTCCATTAACGTATTAAGAACGCTTCATAATCATGATCTTACGGGGATCGAAGTCCATCTATGCAATTCTGACAATGAAAATTAGTTTCTGACTTTTGTGTAGGAATCTTATGAGGTCATATGATGTAATTTCCCTATGGTATAATGACTAGGAACAGATAATTAGTGAGAGAGAGAAGATACAATACATCTGAAGAGATAAAAGAGCAGAAAAGAGAGATTTAAAATGATTATTTCCCAAGTATTAATCTTTTAAGAACGCTTCATAATCATGATCTTACGGGGATCGAAGTCCATCTATGCAATTCTGACAATGAAAATTAGTTTCTGACTTTTGTGTAGGAATCTTATGAGGTCATATGATGTAATTTCCCTATGGTATAATGACTAAGAACAGATAATTAGTGAGAGAAAGAAGATACAATACATCCGACGAGATAAAAGAGCAGAAAAGAATGATTCAAAATGACTATTTCCCAAGTATTAATCTTTTTGACAATTCCTGTATTCTATGACAACGTCTTCAGTGGAAAACCACAAAAACCACTTCAAAATTAAACTACAGTGTGTCCCGAAAAAAACTATACACTTTTGAAATGGCTGCCGAATAACAAATATATGATTCTAGGGGGAAAAGTTTTATATGTATGGAAAGCTCATAAACTCAACTTTCATATGACACCAACAAATTTGAACATAATTCATGCTTGGGTGAGCACTGCTCACTTTTGTAAAGGGTATGACAATTAGGTTGCGCAGGAATTAGCCTTCCAATTTGTGAGAGGTAAATCCTTTGGAGCTTACAACATTGAGGGTGATATGATACATTCATGATTTGCTGAGTGAATTTCATGGTTTATTAAACCAAACTTTTATGCACGGAACAGGAATTGCATTTTTTATTGTAGCACTGTAACTTCCCTGGTAGACTCAGTGGTGTGTTCATGAGAGTCAGGATGGGGTGATGGTACAGTTACCATTTACCTGAAGAATAAGTAGCCGACATCTTGGACATTCCTTTTTTCAACAAACCGTATTTGAATATTCAATTAACATTATCCCTACCTGGGTATTGAGTAAATCAATGAGATGTTCAACTAATCTTACAATAATTGAAATGTGGGGTGAAGGTTTTTATTCAAAGTCACAGATGTAAGAGAATAACAGTTTGTAACATGGAAATTACAACATGTACCATCACCCCATCCTGACTCCCATGAACACACCAAGTTACAGTGCTACAATAAAAAATGCAATTCCTGTTCACTCATGCATAAAATGTTAAACCCATAAACCAAACATTTCACTCAGCAAACCCAAACTCATCACAACTGATCATAAATTGGTCATATCATCCTCAATTCCGTAAGCTCCAAAGGATTTACCTCTCACAAATTGGAAGGCTAATTCCTGCGCAACCTAATTTTCATACCCTTTACAAAAGTGGGCAGTGCTCACCCGAGCATGAATTATTTTCGCAACTTTTGGTGTCATATGAAAGTTGAGTATATGAGCTTTCCATACATATATAACTTTTCCCCTGGAATTATATATTTGTTATTCGGCAGCCATTTCAAAAGTGTATAGTTTTTTTCGGGACAGACTGTATAGTCATAATTCTAAACAAATCACAAATACATTAATATTTTTCATCCCGATTTCGAAGAAACAGTTATAGGCTGAATTTTTTTTAAAACATGGTATAACGTCACGCTCTTTGATAACTCTGTAATGTCAACTGATGTATTTCAAACTTGGCAAACAACCTGAACGCACAACATACGTCGTAATTTCATCTTTATGAGAAGGGTTCTAGTATAGGGAAATAAAATATTTAATAACTGACATGAGTAAATCATAATGACTGAAGAAGAAGAAAAAAAATCTCTTTTTATTGTTAATTAAACAAAAGCATAAGACTCATCTTCCCAGGCTTATCCAAGTTGCTATGACCTTCCACCGTATCCGTAATTGCGTTTATTGTTTTTGTTCAAAGATTAATCTGAATGAAATTTATCTCCAGCAAGGTAGGAGCACAATTCTCGCTACCCCAAATAGCGATTCTGCCGAGATCCGGGGGAAATCCTGAAAACGCGCATTGCATTATGGGATAGCTTTTCGACATTACAGCTTCCTGTGCAGGCGCTATACTAGGCGCGATAGCGCAAACGTAAAACACAACGTGTATGCACCGAATATGTCGTCTGCTCGGTCTTGTTTTTTTTCGCAAATATTTCAACGTTTATTTGAACATTTCATTCGTTGTTTTGTGCGTCTTTTGACATCAGTGACGATGGTTTTCTTTTGTGAGGCTGCACAGTGCTGGGCTCATGATTCCAAGCGTAAGAACCCTGATTTTAGCGTGCGTGAAAACTCTGCACAGCGGGATGGGACTCTATACCGGAAGTTGTAGTGACGACCCGAGAGAGTGAAAATTACCTCGTCTCGCGAATTTCGAGATTTTCGTACCTATTTAGGGTAGCGAGAATTGTCCTGATTACACATGAAAGATAGATGAAGTTTATTATCATGGGGCATCTATAGAATGTTGGTCTACGATCCCGATGGAAATAATTTACCAATTAGCCTGGGGTAATGTTCGCTTGTACCAGCGATGCCATTGTAACATTAAGATTTTAATTTGGTTTTCATTCTGTTTGCACTCTGTAAAGCACATATTGTGAGAGGTTGATGTGTTATCATGCCATGTGATTAGATTGGAATTGAGTGACGCATGTGACGCGGTACCCGTATACGTCACATGAAATCAGGATGAAATGGTTACATCTTGAATGATAAATGTGACATTATTCAAAGACATATGCAATTCAAACAATCACAACATGAACAATATACAGGTCATCAAACATGTCAAAGAGATGAAATAAGATTAAGTCAAATCCTTTTACGACTTTCAGTTGGCCAAATACTCTTGTTGATCATAATTATAACGATTACATAGGTATGATACAGATCTTTGAATCACTAATATTATTTACGTCAAAGCATGAAATTTAAATGAACATTTGAATGAAAACAGGAATCCGAACCTTAAAGGGACCCGGTAACATTGTCTCAGATTCTGAAACAAAATCCTGAATTTAGCTCATGCTGCAATGATAATTATAAACCTTTAGGTCAGTCAGGAACCCCATGACTTTTACAAGCCGATCGCCTGTCTGATTATCAAGATATTTATGATCGGAAATCGAAACCAAATTGTGCGCTTGCCTAACGGTTTTCATAAAACTACAGTCTATTGGGGAAAATGATTATCGTAAACCGGTCACTCAGAGATTTTTTACTTTTTTGATCATTTTGAAGCGTGATTTTTTTGTTAGGGCTTCGATATTACACCATATCACAGACACTGATAACACATAGGGCGTGCATCTCAGATTTAACATTGTTAAACGATGCCTGTAACATGCTCCAGTCTACATTAGAAGACATATCGTATGTTATTCATACTATATCAGGTATTGATAATGACGATTTAGTTGATCTTATAACAATTACATTATGCATGATATGGATCTTTGAATCACTAATAGTATTTACGTCATAGCATGAATTATATTAAATGAATATTTGAATGAAAACAGGAACCCGAACCTTATCATGCTCCAGCCTACATTAGAAGACATTTCGTATGCTATACATCTATATTAGGTATTGATAATAACGATTTAGTTTGTAGACGTTAATTTTGTTATTAACCTCTGTGCACTGGCATAGAGATAATTCAATATCGATTCCTTGAAAAGAACAGTCAGTGCCTGTTAAAGTATTTATAACCTCAGTGTCTCCCGATTTAGAATCTTTACCTATACAATAAGAAACTACTGCTAGTAGAGCCTATTTTCATGATCTGAATATGTAATTGTAGCCAAGTATGGCAAGTTAAAGGAAACCGAATCCCAAGTAATAACTTTACTTATTCTGAGAGATTTATTATATTATTGCCCATAAATCTACAAGATTCCCCACCATAGTGTATGAGAGAGGTATAAAGCAAACATAAAGTACAGTTTTTCAGCACGACATAGGCATCGCCATTTTCTTGATAATGTGACGTACCATGCAAAGTCGTTTATCAAGTAAAATTAATGTATTCAAATGTATAGATGCTTCTTTCTCAGACGTCTGTGGTGATGAAGCATTTCATTCACCTGCTATTATCCTTTGTACTGTAATTGCCAGAATGCAAATTGCATAAATAAGTTTGTGCTCTTCTGGGGTAAAGTTTTCTCATAAATGAAATAGATTTGTAAACTGCCGTAGTATTTATTAATGAATTTTGTTACAATAAAAATTGTGCCCCTATTATTTATTTTTCACCTAATATAATTTCTATCATCTCAGTTATTACTTTTTTTTAATTGAAAAGTAAAGGTTTCGTTATTGATTTTGAACAAATTTTCCAACTAAAGCTTGGTGCATGATACATGTACAACTTCAACAGGTACGTCACATTTTCAAGAAAATGGCTGCGCCCATATCATGCTGAAAGGCATCACATCATGCCAGGAATATCTTCATTTATATATATTTTGTACATTTTCGTAAGGAATATTTTTACACCACAGGGAAGAAATACATCTCATTTTTCAGAATACCTACACTTATTCTTTGGGGGATAAGTTTCCTTTAAGCCTTCATTTAAAAAAAATATTATATTTGAGTTGTAGTGGACTATATGATGTTTTTGTAATTTCACATTCCTGTACATGATTGTAAATAGCCAGTTGGCTTTATGTTATTTTTGAGTACCCAATAAAAAAAATTAAAAAAATGCTGCTAGAACAGGTGCATCAGATTACATTTCGTGCAAAATGTTGACCTAAATATTGACAAATTTGTCAAGCTAACAAGGAAAGGTATCGAAATGTCAACATATACAAGCAAAGGATCTGATACAGATTGTATTTGTTTACTGAAGCATTTTTTCATACAAAACTATGTATTTCCGTCAACTCTGAATACCTTTTAATTCTTACGATGCAAAGACACCCAGATCATTTAACAATATTGATAATGGTGGAAATGTGGGGAACTTGATTACAGCTGCAATCATTGTATTCGTCTCATAAGCTTTTCATCTTGCACTTCTAATATTCTGACGCGGTAGATGTAAATATTTCTGGGGGAAATGTTTCTGTAAAAAATGTGGACGAGATCTCATCGAACTACCTATTATAGTAATTAAATTCATGATAGTATAATAACAACAGTCCTTTTCAGGACTACACACCTTCAAGAAAGATTACAGAGAGTACTTTTCAGGACTCCTCAATCCCCCCTTCTCTCACATGGTGCAACCGCAAGCCTACTGCATAGAATAATATGTGTCTTTATCGTTCATGGCCCGTAACTCAATCGTATTTTTTTTGTTTTATTTGTTTTAATTAGTTTATTTTGTTTGATTCTCTTTTCTATTTTGCAGCCTGTTCGATCGGCTAACAATTATAAAATCCAACGATGCCAAATGCCACCAACGTTGTTATACTATTTTGTTTCTATCGTTGGAATAGAAACGTGCGCTAGCCTACGTATATATTCCGCAGACATTTCTAAAAGCTTCAGGTCAAAATCAGAATTTTAGCCTGCACATTTCACGGTCTACCTAGCCTCTTGTCGATGCCCTCGCGCTGTTGGAGTCTCTAAATTCTGACGAGCGAAGCGAGTCAGAGAATTCTGACTCGCTTCGCTCGTCAGAATTTAGAGACTCCAACAGCGCGAGGGCATCGACAAGAGGCTACGGTCTACCCTAACCGTCGGAATATGCTGGTCGATAAAGTATATCAAATTTCATTCGGCATCAAGTTTTGACCTAAATCCGATATAATTTGACAAGCTAACAACGGAAACGATATGTCAGACACAGGGTGGAGAATCTGACTATTTCCTTGTTTGATTTCCTTCTTTTTGTATCAAACTTGAAGAATGACATCTAAAGGAATCGAAATGATACCAGTCATAGCTCAAAACCAGCAGCTCATAATAATGATACCCCGGTCACGTTACGTTTACGTTTGACACGATAAAAACATTTTTTGTTCAAGAAAATTCTGAAACTTACATTAACGCCAAATCTTTAAGCCCTCGGAACATACAATGTGCATTATGGATGTTCATGTTTTCAAAGTCAAGACACCCCTTTCAAAAGCCAGTCTATGTTCTTAGAAAAAACTGAGTTAACAATCGATAATATGTTTGCAATTTTCACCGCATATAACTTGTACTTTAACATTAACTTTGTAGGTTACAATTCATCATACTCATACTCACACCGACAAACATTGGCCATTCTGTGTCAATGTAATGTTTGTTTGGTCTATTGATATGACGTCACGTTACCTCAGTCACAACAACCATACTGACACCAGACCAAGAATCGGTCGCTTTTGAGCGGGTTAGGACTCAGGTTAATTGGTAGTGTGACTGGGACACCGTCAAATAGACTCGAAAACGATTCCACACCGACAAATAATATTATAGCCTTTCCGTATACGTGATATTATATTTTCTTACTTTCTCTCTCTCTCTCTCTCTCTCTCTCTCTCGATACAGATTCTCATTCTCAAACAATCCATCTGTCATTTTCATAAAGAATGATCACAACCACAGGTACTTGACTTTTTGTTCGATATATTATGTGGTGTCGATCTCGTTCGTGGGACTGGGGCATATACATCACAAGCTAAAATCTTTTTATGAAATTAAAGTAGACTTAAATTGATAGTCGAAGAGACAGAGTGCACGAAATGCTTTACAGCCATGGATATTGTCAAGGACGGCTCATAATAGCTTGACAGATCAAAAGGCACGCATTACTTCAAGGTAACAGAATCGCTTCTGATGCATTGCAGAAAATTTATGAATTAAAAATGATCACCAAAAACAAGGTTGCTTAGTTCTGTTCATCGTCGGTAATTGACAGATCCTTTTCAAACTGAAATCGTGCCTGATTCATGAAGAGTAGTGCAAACTTACTAGACTAGCAAAATTCACTGGAGCATCGGGGGCTCGAGAATAATGTATGATTGTTATCCTTTTTATGTGCATTAATTTTTTTTTAATTTGGATGAAAAATGGTTGACCGGTAAAGGCTTGTTCAGATATGACGCGGTCAACTACCGCGGTTTTTTGCTTACATGTAAATGAATGGCAATTGCTCGCAACGAAGGTCATGCGAGTTTTTTACGTAGCTCTGTTACATTATTTGGATACACAAAATTAATGTGAACGGTATTTCAGTCAACGTCATTATGAAAAAAAATGCTGCAGTTTACCACCTCATAGCTGAGCAAGAAGGAGGACTTACATAAATAACTGACTACGACAAAGCGGTACAATCAATCTACATTTTGACAGCTATGGTATACAGTTGGATTTCGGGACCTTGCGAAATTCTCCATCATTAAACAGAGAATAATGATTCAAATAGATACAAAAGAAGCAACATGTGACAGTCATGCTCATTGGCGTCAATCAATAACCTGTTATATTTCGCTTCTCCCAGAGTTGGGTATGGTATAATATTAATTAAAACATGATGGAAAGGGCCATATGAAATTGAAACCTGAAATTGAAATTGAAATTAAAAATGAAATTAAAATTGCCAATCTATTTAATGCCCTTTCAAACAGATGAAATTCAACAACAGAATATTTTCACTATATTTAATCATTTCTGTAACTACTTCTGTTTGAAGTAGTTCCGGATGGTTAACTTGTGCAAGAAAGGATACAATTCAGAGAATATATATTTGCAGTCACTCTCGAGTAGATATGTCTTCGTTTAATTCCATTTGAACTACTTTGCCGAGGTATGATTACAGTAAACGGCACGAAGTGCTGTCTACTTTACCGATTATTATAGTTCCTAAGCATCCTATCTTTATGAAGTACGTGACGAAGAAGTGTTTTTCAATTTTCAGCAACTTTCGCACCTTTCAAATAATCTGTTCTCAGAAGAACAGTACAATAACGGGGGAGGTGTTTTTCTCTATAAACTTCATTCCTATCATTCGATTGAAAAAGGCGATCGCAAAATCTTTCGAGAAAAAAACTGAAGGGTAATTACACTATCCTATTGTACATCGCATAGCAATCATGTTACGTCATCATGACGTTGCCGCGTCAGCACATTTTAAGGCTTTTACAACTGCGTTTGTCTGATAGTCTTTGCAGTTGTGTTTAAATTTGACTACATAATAATATGTTATACTAATGTCTATGCGCCTGAACCTTAAATCTTGTTAGTGCTATTCATAGCTATTACCTAACTCTAGTTATCGTAACGAGGCGACGTGACTTACGTCATTTGAGTCATGAGAGGCATATCTTCGTCCAGATGTGTTGAGGTGTTGTGGTCGAGTGGATACGTCGCCGGACTGTCGATCAGAATGTCCACGGTTCGAGTCCCGTGATTAAACCACTCGACTATGGTTTCCATATTGACAGTGATATTTAGTCTTTCAAAGCACCTTTAGTGCATGGTAGGTCCATGGTTAGAGTCGACTGTAAGAGTAGATAAACCGTTTTAATCCCCGGTATAAAACATGACAAAGTAGAAGAAAAAACTAAGTGCCAAATGCAGAGACAACGGCGTAGTCACGGGAATACAACCCTCCCCAGTAGTAAATCCAGCCTCCAATAAGACACCTGGAATTTTGATACACCTTCTTTTGTATGTCAAAGAGTTTTGTAGTAATAATAAAGCACCTCAACAATTTTATGTCACTTTGGGAGCTTGCCCCCACCCAGGCAAGAGCATTCTGACTCCGCCAGTAACAATAATATAGATGGTGAAGTCTTGAAGCGGTCAACTTCTTGAGGTCTATTGAATTTGTCATTTCAATTCTGAACCAAGTACTTGGCCTTAATCATAAACCTAATGATGATTGCACTCGATCGAGTCCTCATTCGTCTGACGGCGTCAGAAACTGGTGCGGACTTTGATGCTCAATGTGGAAGTGATTCTCGTAAAAAGTGATAGCAAAATGCCATAAACATTGCAAACATTTCTAGGAATGCCTGATGTGTATGTGTGTGTGTGTGTGTGCAGATGTATGTGAGTGTGCGTGTTTGTGGGTGACGGTGCGTGTGTACGAGGTTGTGTGGGTGTGTATGCTTGTGTTTGTGGTACCTGCCTTTACTTTTTTAGCGTGGGGTATATAGCGATCAAAATGGCGCCTTATATGCAACGGGCAAAACTCACAACCGTACTCATAACCTTAATCATTTTGGCTAAATGCAACAGAAGCATACGTCAGATTGCCCAATGCAGAAATATTGCGTACGTCAAAGTCCTTCACTCTTTGAAAAAACAATAACGCAATTACGGAGACGGTGGAAGGTCATAACAACTTCGATAATGAGGATGCGATGGTCTTATGTTTTTTTTTTTTAATCACCAGATGTGACCATAAATCATATTGAGAAGTTCTTTCTTGACATATTTCACGATGAGGTAATTTCAGTTCCTTGTGTTCATGAGGAAAAACAACTGGCTCGGATTGATGCAGATAGAAAGGGAGCAGGATGACCGACATTCTCCCAAATACTGAAATAGATTACCCTCAGCATCCCACGCATACACCTAACCTTTCTACATTAAAAATCCAGAAAGGTATGATGATTTTTACATAGGATGTGTGACCTTCATATTTGTTTCTTCGATAACAAAACAATCGTTACTATGATAATGGAGGCATTGCATGGTACCATAATATCATAATTATGAGATTATAACAGAGCATAATAATTGACAATATGAGACAAAATATGCTTCAGAGCGCTTACCACTTTCAGGCATCATTCAAAATCTCTTTAAAATCTAACAAAGTTATGATGTATCCAAAGGTTGTATGACCTTTATATTTTTTCTCAACAAATTGTGTTGGTAGTTTGGATGCATCGATGCATGAATCCATGACTTAATTAATTACTGACGTCGTATGGCCTGTTATTTCTTTCCTCTTCAACAAAATATGGCTCTGCTTTTGAGCCATATTATTACAGTAGTCATTACTTAAAATTAACAAGTGAATCTGTTATTATAGCACAAACACAATTTAACTTAGACAGTAGGCTGGGTTGTAGTAGAGCTGAAAGACCATTGTCAGCTCTCTCTTTCTTTGTATGTCAGTTTGGAACAACGAAATAGTAGGAAAACAAATCCTAAAAGGATTTGAAATATGGCGAGAAATAGCTGCAAAGTGGGAACCAAAGATTTGTGTTCAGTCCTATTTACTTCCGTTCGTTCGTGTCTACTTAGATCAAGATTAATGTATCTTGATCTTCGGAGTAATTGCTACAACCGGCCGTGTCAGACACGTTGCCCCGGGGGCGTCATTTTTTTCTGCGGCACAGATTGGGGCTTTTTTTTAAGAGGTCTTGATTTAACCCTAACCCTAACCCTAAATTTTCCCATAGGCTCAACGCGCACCTAACCCCAATCTGTGCCGCAGAAAAAAATAACGCGCCCCGGGGTGCGAGATAGGTGCACGTAATCTTCATCAAGACGTAATCAATTTCGTCTCATATTGACCATTCCTATTACTGTCTTCACGGTATACATTACTTTTGATGTACTACATAATTCAACCTTTCCCGATTGCTTCCCGTCAGTTTCTTTCACATTCATGACGGTGTAATTGCATGACTAGTACTCAGTTTTACCTTTACAGGCTTGTTCAGATGTGGCGCGGTCAACCGCCGGAAAAAAGTACCGCCGCGGTTTTGTACGAGTAAGGGAATGGCCTCTGCGAGCAACAAACGTCGTACACATATTCAATTTTAATAAATAGCTCTATGTTGAAAGATAATAAAACGTGAAGCATATTACACTTTACGTCATCATGAAACACCGCTGGGTTAACCGCGCTATATCTGAAAGTGGCTGAAATATGGCGAGTGTGGAGATTTGTGTGATTTACACTTGGCCTATTTAATAAGTGCACTTACAAAAAAAATCCTTCTTCTACTTCTGACATCAAATATGATGTATGCTAGTAAGATTTTCGTGGTTTATCTTACAGGAAGCTGAGGCTCTTTAGAAAATATCATATCTCGCAATTATGAAATAAGCAATCTACAGTTATGAATAGAACATTTGTTTTTGTCAAATATACCAGGTTATGATTTGGATTGTAATGGGGATGTAGATCCATTCAAGATTAATGTTACTTTTATATCTCAGTCACAGGGCCAACACGACTCAAAACCGAACGATTTTTGCCATTTGCGAATAATTGAATGTATGTTCGGTCTTAAAGGCACACTGCCATACTTGTAGCTACTTGCTCCCTCTATATAGAAAACTTCCCCAATCGGTGCCTGTTGGTCCCCCATGATCCTCTTTTTCTTATGTTAAATGAGAGCTGAGTTAATGAGATAGCCAGCTGTCACAGTGACCTCGATGGCTCTCTGTGTGGTCTAATCCCTTCTGGCCCAGTAGTGGTGACGGTCTTTAAATGTCGATCTCCGATCGTCGATGTTGGTCTTCTTCGCATAACAGGGGCATCATAACGGAAAGGTATAGTGTTGGGGTCTAGGGATTAAGTTCGGAAATTCATTTGGGTAAGAAATTAATCACCGAAGAACAGCCGTAAGAGCATGTGTTGTAAAATGGCCATGGGCATGGATCATAATATGTAGTTCTCCTCGTCATAGCAGAAGAAGAAAAGTATCCCACAGCTGAACATTTTCGAGGACAGCAGGCTCCTTTATCTGCTACATCGTGACATAAAATGTTCAAAGGCTCTTCGTATCTCCGTGAAATGACTTTGAAACGCTAGCACCTAGCAATTATCCATGAATCATTATACGCGAGATCCCGCCATGATGTTCCCTATTTAGAGGCCCTTAATAAAATGCCCAATGAAAGATCGTATAGTCGATAGTATTACAAGGCCACCAACAAATATTGGGCTTACATAGACTGGATTTCGTCATAGGAGGGGTTGCTACGTGTGGTGCCGAACCGACCCCCTCCTAACACACACACGAACACACACACACACACATACAATTTTTTTTCTTTTTTAATAATGCTGATCAACGGAGTTGTGCGAAGACCAAATTAAATCCCATTCATTTATTGCATAGAAAGGGCTATTCGCATTTGCACTGGATCATCAGTTCTTGCGAATCCAGAACCCTTGTTTCCGAAGCTGCACAATTTTTGAAGTTTGTTCAATCAATACTTTGCATGTTGCAATCTTTATGTTCAAATAATCTACTTCTTTTAGCCTTTCACAACCTGTTTGTTATCAACAACACGTTCTATTCTTACCCGACACGAGGCTCTCAGAACCTTCATTTGATAATCCTGAAATTGTTAATTGCGCACAAATCTATCCGACACAATGGCCCTGACCTATGGAATAGTCTCCAAATAACTATTATATCATGTACTAATCATATTTTGTCAAGGCTGCCATGAAGTGTAAATTAATATCCTCAGCATATAAGTCATAATTTGATAAACGCTCCAAAAGCAATCACTCACGCTCACTTGCACACGCGCATACATTAATAAGAGCTTATATAACACGTTTCATAAAAGACATACCCTCAACTGATATACTCATTTAAGTTTAAAGGTAAAGAGCAGTTTTGGAAACGCCTCCATTTAAAAAAATCAAATGGAACCTCTTAGTACCAGTCATGTAAAAGAATGTGTTTTGACTAATACGTGATGATACAAATTTTGCCGGGAAACCGCCTACTAATTGATATATTTGGTAAATTATTATATCTATCTGGACTGGATAGATATAGGGTTCTCCCGTATACATCTTTCTGTGTACAGTGCTTGTAACTTTACCAAGACTGGGCAAAATTTCTTATAATTTTGATGATTCCAGAACCTTGCAGTACACTCCAATACTTATATGCTAGATGATCAACCTTTTCTGATCGATTCCACAACGTTTCTTTCATAATGCAATCGCATGACCAGGACTGGTCTATACCTTTCACGCATTTCATTTTATGTCTTTAAAAAAGCAATTTCCTTCATTATGTGGAAGTTACAGTAAATTTATTTCTGATTATATATATTATAAGTTTTGTCGCCCATATAGGTTTCTTTCCTGAGGCCGCCATCACGTTCCAGCCTCCGATTAAGATGGCGGTCTCTAGCATGTTTTTAATTTGAAATGAGTTTTTTAAAGATGTAATTATTTTAATAAATTAATATCATATCAATGTATGTATTTTTACTTCTGTTATTAATATTTGTGTACGTAGTTTGAATATCAATTTTTAATATGTCGTAGAATTCCGGCATAAAATCAGGAAAAAAAAATTACTAACAAAGGCATTGTTGATAGATTCTTGCAAAAAGTACCAAAATTAAGATTAACTGTTTGTTTTTTCTTCCCTCTAATGTATTTTTATAATTTGCTTCCCGCTGAGAATGAATATTAAGTCTACGAAGTGGATGTCAAAATGAACCACAGTTAAAAACCAATTGCATTTATTCTAAGATTAACTAAGTTCACTCAACCCCGCGTCTTTATGCATGAATCGCCATTACCGGTCAAATTTCGTTTAAATCATATTTTTTATTCAATGTTTACTTATTTCCTTAAAGGCATTGTTTAACGAAGCAAAATCTGAGATGCATGGCCCTTTGTGTTATCAGTGTTTGTGATATAATGTAATATTGAAGCCCTAAACAAAAATCTCGCTTCAAAATGGTCATGAAGTGCTTCAAAAAAATAAAAATCTTTGAGTGACCGGTTTTACCATACTCATTTTTCCAAATATACTGTAGAGCTATAAAAACCGTAGGGAAAATGGTTTTTGACATTCCGAATTTCATTCATATATATCTTGTTAATCAAACATGCTATTGGCTTGTAAAAGTCATGGTATTCATTTCTGACCTAAAGGTTCATAATTATGATTGCAGCATGAGCTAAATCCAGGATTTTGTTTAGAATCTGAGGCAAAGATACCAAATACCCAATCCCTTTAAAAAGGGATCGTTCATGCTTATATTGACACACCTTGCAAATCGTGCATGAGTAAAAAAAAAAATGTCCGAACTTTCTGATATTGTAGAATTGGGCAAAGCATGGCTTACGTGTCGTAGCTTTAGAAATGTCGAAAGCTTTAGAAATGCCGAAGTTGAACACGTGCACTAAATTCGACTAATGAGCTCACAGCCGGATGTTATTTGTATAAGGCCCAGTGTACACGAGGCGTCCATTCGATTGCATATTTACATGCGATTATCAAGCCTGTAAACCCATTGCTCATATGCCAATAACTAAGAAAGATTCTTTCAGCTTAATTTGCACTTACTTTTTAGACGATATCATTCTCAGATGGCGCATCATGGGCCCCGCGCGGAAACCGCTGACGCTGATGCAACAGGCATGTCAGTACCTTTAAAATGCAGATATACTAAAAATAGATACCTACACAAATGTATCTGACTCTGAATATATTTCATCATGGTTGTGAAAGAGAAGCAGGTGATTTTACGATCTTGAGTTATACACACCTCTTTGATTCAATGGAGAATAGAGTATATTTTGGACTTGAAGGTTATTAAGCCGGTTTTTATCATTATTATTCCGTATTCTTCTTGCTTTAATGCATTTTTCATAATCCAGTCTCCTTATTCAGTGTTTTACTAGCATCTTCCTGGGACCTGCCGATTCTTGATTTAAATATTCATTACATCAAATCAGCTGCCGGCGACGAAAACCCGGACTCTATGAGGTACATGTATACACAGTGAGAAAGGCTGCCCTTTAGCGTCTTAAATCAGCTTACTACTAATCGTGTTATGTAAACATGGAATTTATAGAAAAATTATGTCTATCTTTTTTCGATTTTGGTAACCATTCATTTCAGTATTTCCTTTTATGAGTTTGGTTGATCATACTGTAATCACAAAATAAAATATAGTTTTCTTAGTTATGATACATAATTCTGAAATGACACGTTAACATACATATTTCATGTTTCTTGATGCGTTTGTGCGTGAGTGATATCCCCTTCTTTTTAGCAGGGATAGTAATTTTTAAAGTCCCTATTTCTGGAAATACTTCAATTATTGCTCGATAAATTGCCCTTAGAACAAAAGCGTAACTCTAAATTTCTTGAAGTGATTGTTAATGCATGTCAAACATAGTATGACCATTTACATTATATTACAACATCTATATCTAAAGGAGTAAGAATTATTTGTAAAATGAAACTTTTTTTTTTCTCATTTTGTTTTGTTTTTATCGTATAATGCAATGGTACTTCCATATATTACTTATTGTAATAGTGTTTGGGCAAGTTCTGAGAAGAAAAACTAATTCAGTTCATATATTGCAAAAAAGGGCTATTCGCGTATGTACCGGACCATCATTTCTTGCAAATTTAGAGCCCTCATTTCAGAGGCTAACAAAATTAACATTTTTTCAATCAAACTTTGCAGGTTTCCATCTAAATGTCCGAATACTCCAATAACCTACTTCTTTCGACATTCCACAACCTATTGGTTATAAATGACACAATCAATTCTTTTACGAAACGAAACTCTCAGAATTGCATTTGATAAACCTTACATTGGTAATTGCGCATAAATCGATCCGACGCCCTGGCCCTGACCTTTGGAATAGTCTCCCAACTACTGTTAAATCATGGAGTACAAGTTTTTTCTTCAAAGCTGCAATGGAGCGCAAGTTATTATCAGCATACAAGTCATAATTCAATAAGCACTCCAAACGCAAGTGCTCGCACGCACACTTGCATATGCACATACATAAATACGAAAATATAAAACACGTTTCACAAAAGACATACACTTACATCATATACTAATTTACACTCTACGCATTTAATTTCATTTAATTTCATAAGAAATAGAGGATCATGGGGGACCAACAGGCACCGATTGGGGAAGTTTTCTATATAGAGGGAGCAAGTAGCTACAAGTAGGACAGTGGGGCTTTTTAAAAGCTTATCAACACTAGTGTGGCTAGGAGGGATTAGACCACACAGCGGGGTCACTGACAGGTGGCTATCTCATCAACTCAGCTCTCAAATAACATAAGAAATAGAGGATCATGGGGGACCAACAGGCACCGATTGGGGACGTTTCTATATAGAGGGAGCAAGTAGCTACAAGTAGTACAGTGGGGCTTTAAAGAAGAAATTGATTTCCTTCATTATGTGGCTGTTATAATTAATTCATTTCTGTCTGTGTTCAAATTGAAAAATACTTCAAAGTATTTACAAGTTGTAAGATATATTGAACGGCATCAACCCTTTAGGGGTACAGTGTTTCTCCCTTATAGTATGTAATTTTATTTCACGAGTTTTGTGAGCGTACTGTTATCATCGTTTGTTAAAGACGTATTGCTTTTCTATAGTCAAAATGGCGGCTAGGGAGAATTAATTTTCCCTTGCTTAGTCCGCTGTCTGGCTTTTCAGACATGTCCCAACCGGTTCTGTCTGGTTCGTTAAGATATTCTATTGTTAAAGTTGTCATTGTTATGTACAGCTCATATACGTGCATATTAGTTATGTGGGCTTGTTTAAAACAATCGCGCTACACCAGCGATTGTGGCTTTTTCTGATATTTCCACGTGGAAATCAGAGGGATTATTTTTGCCGGTACACACAGGTCGTAACTGTGTTTCGTTATTGTACCGGTCGAATTTTCGTCCATCATGGACTCGACGACTTTGTCCCCGGACCAATATCTCGCTCAGTGGGGGGGGGGGGGGGGGGGGGGGGGGGGGGGGGGGGGGGGTGATCACATAATTTTTTTTTTCTCGTATTTGACCTCAAAAATGTGAATATCCTGCCGACCAATATCTCGCTCAATAGAGGGGGGGGGGGGGGGGGGGTGCAGTATGCATAATTCCTTTTTTGTATTTGACCCCGAAAACTTTTTTTATTTTTTATTATTTAAACAAAAAAGCCAGGGGGGGGCCAGGCCCGACAGGCCCCCCCCCCCCCCCCCCCCCGTGGATCCGCGCCTGCGTTGTAGTGACACGATGAACGCCATCGTCACCACCTCGCCATCATCTGCTTCGTTGTAGTGACACGATGAACGCCATCGTCATCACCTCACCGTCATCCGTTGTGCTGTGCTGAGGAGCGATGTTAACTGCGTCATCGTCATCACCACATCATTGACATTATCTTCATGAACATCATTGCATCCATCGATTGATCGTCTCATCAACAAGACCATCGTCTTCATCATCCTCGTCTTCGTCTCTATCATCGTATCTGTCATCACCGCTGTCTTCGTCATTTACGTCTTCGTCATCGTTTCGTCGCCATCATCAGCATCGTCATCGCCTGACCTCGATAATGCTGATTTGGTTTGATTATGATTTCTTATTGAACGCTTTGCTGAACTAATGAACGATCCTCATTTTTGTACTCTGTTTTTGATGATTGACATTTGTTGTTTTTGATCATTGATTATATAGTTGCATTCAATTTTGAACGTGACGGAGATTATACCTCCGGGGTGGTTCCCTCGAGACGATTCCGTTTACTATGATCACTGTTAGTGTTATTTGTATGTTAATTATTTGCCGTCTGAGGGAGTTCTTCCCTCCGGAAACGTTTGATTATTTTGTGTACATGACCGATTATACAACCCTTGATAATTTGTGTTGATTATCTTTAATAAATCATTGTTATTAATTATATATACCCGATTGTTTAATAGGGTAGTTTATTCCTCGTGAGATCGTGAAGTTAAGAAAGTACGACCCCTGTCAGGGGAGTTCTCACACATTTATACATAAAATTTCAAATCTTTAGCAGACGTTAAATCACGATGTGCACATTTATGATCTTCTGCAATAATTATAGTTCTCGGTAAAACCTCATGTTATGCCTAATCACATTTCTTTAATTAAAGAGGATGATTACCAAGACAATGGATGTTCTATAACATGTCAAAAGCCAACTAGACAATAAAATGGCGCCATAGCCAATTGTATGATATTCATGATACTCATCGGCTGTCATTTTTGTTCTTTGGAAGAGGAATTATCATCCAATAAGAGGTCACTGGGCAAGGTTATTGATGTATGTACACGCACACCTACCATGACCACACTCACACGATGTCAAACTAAATTTTAGTGTTTGTCATCTTGACCGTCCTTTCTGTTCAATAATTCATATCTTATGCTTAAACCCCCCCCCCCATGCAGATAAAAATACACCTACATGCACACACACACTCACTCATACATACACACACTCAGCCTCAAACATATATATAAAACAATTTATTATATACCTAACTTTTTGTTCTTGCTTGTCGTTCTTACAATATTTTTTCTAGACTTTCAACCTTAAACAGGAATCTTCTTTTGAAGCAAGGGAAGTCCTTGTAGAAACATGTTTTTCCGCTATTTAAACTGTCATTACCGCATGCAGATAACTAAACATTCCCTTTCCCTTTCCTTCTGAAAAGATTGTGTATTCTAGACATTAACCGACATAGTTTGTTTTGCTTTTTATTTCCTTGAGTTGAGTTGATATTTTTTTCAAAATTCTCCGACTGCCTAATATTCAATGTAAATAAATGAGCATTTGCTTTTTTTTCGAATGGGATAATACACACATAATGGCTTTTGACCCACATTTATTTGTTCAGCTCAAACTTGGTACAAGAGGATTTTGACAATACTTTTGAAAAGTCTGCTGTTCTGTCATCCTTGGCAGTACAATTATGAAATACGCACTGTATTGTATCTGCAAATATGCATACCGAATAGCATAACGGCTCATTATTGTTCCTGCACAAAAGGAAATCATTATACCTAGTGATGTAGCCACTGGAAGGGGACATGGGGTACGTCTTTATTCATAAGACCGGTGCCGACCCCCCCCCCCTATGATGACAGTTCCCCTCAATGGCGTGGCGCCCTACGCTACACCCATGATAATAATCTGTATTTCCATTTGATGAGAATATTTTCCAGGTCATTTACTAGGTCTCTAACTTCCTGGAGCACGACTCTAATTGAAACCAAAGCCTTTTATATACGTCTGAATATACCCTGGCTTTCACAACCTCTTCATTCAAATTACGAAAACAATCAAGCTAATATAAGACTGAACCGTTTCTTTCACTTTCCACTGCTTTAAGAAACCAAACCTGTGGCTTTTCTTCTGCCTCCTCTAATTTACAGAGCTTAGATGGGGTTTACGTCGCATACTATTAAAGGTCTAATGGTTTCCACCCAATTAACTTGGCAGTAGTGAAAGGGTAGGTTACTGACACTGCTTAGCGAAGCCGGTGTGTTCTGGTAAAGGAGACATATCATTTCTTGAGATTCCTGAATATTTTTATGTCAGTTTAGATGGATATCATAATAGAAATGTTCCCTAAAAGGGATTGTTCTTCAAATTCCATGTCAATTCTGAAAGCTGGGAAATGAAACTTTGTTAGTTCCTCTTTCCTCGTGCCATTACTATTATATTTGTCTTGTTTCATTGTATATTGTGTGTAATAGACTTATATTAAGTTGCAACTAACATTGCAATTTTAGTGTATTGTGTTTTGCATGAGAAATAAAATAATTTGAATCTTTAATCTTGTCACATGCATGCAAATTAAGCACTGGTAGTTTTGTGAGAATTCGCGTAGCATAATTATAGGGCGAGTTCTCATTTTTAGTTAACGTCCATGCTACAAAAAGTCTTGAAGTTACTTTATGAATTCACTTTTAAGGCAAGTTTGAAATATCGAATCTTATTCTTAAATAAATTCTGATACAGTCAAACCCTTTGTGCCTACCTGTGTAGAAAGACGACGTATTTGTTTCCCTTAAACAGTCTCTATAATTTTATCCTGTTCTAAAGTTACCTGCATAATACCACTTGCTTGTAAAGACCACCCTTCTTGCTCCCCTTGAGTTCCACTGTTCTCTTCAAGGAATAGAACCTGCACGTGCATTGTGTACAGCGTTGGAATCGTGTGTTTCTGTACACAATTATGATTTGATGAATTGGTCGTTGCCAATTATATCATAACAAATTAGTAGGCACTTCTGTTTGGGAGTAATTACCGCTCATTTGTTATCCCTATGACGATATCGCTAACACGACGCAATTTGTCTAATCCCTTGATTAAATTAGTTTTTCATGGTCATTCTCTTTAAACACTCTAGTCAGGGGAAGTCCACCCTGATATTAGGTTGCTATCCACCATGCTATTCATTCAAGCAGATAACGGGAAACAGTTTCCTACAATAAGCGATTCTTGACTTCAACCCGGAGCCCAAAATTATACTTATCCCTTACCCTAAGCCCGGTGAGTAATGACATAAACCTAATGACAACCCTTACCCTTATCCCATACATTTGACGAAATAAAGCAATTATGGGAACACATGCCGGGTCACTTAATGTGGTCACCCTTTGAAGATTTCCTTTATTGATACATAACTCTGCAACTTCATTGCCCCAGTTCGTGAATTAAAAAGGACTATCCTTTATTGGAAGTCTACGCTGAAATCAAGCTGGTTTTAATAGAAGCAGAAAAATAAGAGAAACAGGGCAGTGAAATTTAGAACAAAAAACGATTAAAAATAAGAAAGTTATTAATTTTTAAAGCTGCAATCAATTAAACACAATTTGACAACACACGGTGAGGTATCTAGCGAGCTCCTTTCCAATTTGCTCTGTACAGAAAACTTATTGATGACGGAATATATTATAATGTTTAATACAAGGGGCTGTATACAATCATATTGGCAATAATTATATTTAGGGTGAATGGCGATTTCTGAAGGGAAAATATTTTTACGTTTTTTAGTTCAGGGCTAATGGAAGGGGAGCTTGCAAGATACGTAACAGAGTTGCCAATTTGTGCACAACTTAAAGATACTATGTCCATTTTGCAGCCAACCTCAAATTCTGTAGAACTTTGCAAGAATTATGAATATGTCATGTATGTCCTATCTGTGAAATTTAAACGTTAGCAGTGTCCTAATATCCCAACTATGCAAAGAAATCCGTTTACTTGCTAGACTTCACTGTCAGACACTGTTGTCAGTATTGAGTGACTGACTGGCTTTTCCTTCTTATTTGGTAATAACATACATAAAATTAGCTGTAAAGGATTTGTCTACATCAATAACCCACTTCTTGTAATGGCCAAAATTAAACTGATTGAATCTTTGCGCAGCATAAAACATACGACCATGCGGTACAATGGTCTGAAAATCAAGACGATTACTTATTGGCTCTATTGCTCCTAAGTCGATTTGACAACTAATAGTCGTTATTTTCCCACTTAAAGACATTTTCAAGCCCCCCCTTTTTTTTAAGGGGAGTTCTAAATTAGTATTATCTTTCAAATACCATTGGAATTTAACCTTTTCATTTTTTTGGTCTGCAAAAGGGACATACATGTAGTACCTTTAGCATGGAAGAAACCATCATCGACAGGGTTGCCACAAAAAGATTGAGATGCCTTGGACACATCAACAGAATGACTTCAAAAAGATACCCCCACATCTTTCTCAACGGAAATATACATGGCAAACGCCCAAGGGGAAGGCCAGCTAAGAGATGGACAGACTGCATCAAGGCGGACTGCAACAACAGACAAGTTGACTCCCTGACTTAAGCCACTAGGCTAACAGAAGACAGGAAGGTGTGGCAAGCCATAGTGAAACAGAAGCCATCATACATCCCAGTGATGGTTTGGACGGCTTAAGTCAAGTTTGATTGATTGCACCTGTAAAAATTCACAACTTTCTTATTTTTTAATCGTATTTTGGTCAAAATTTTACTGACCTGTTTTCTCTCATTTTTCTGCTTCTATCAAAACCAACTTGATATGGACTTAGACTTCCTCCTTGAAAGTATAATCCTGCATGAACTAGCATGAACTAGGGCAATGAGGTTGCAGAGTTATGTATCTATAAAGAAAATCTTTAAAGTGTGACCACATTAAGTGGCCCGTTTTTCGTTCCTACAATTGCTATATTTCGTCAAATGTATAAGAAAGGGTAAGGGTTGTTATCAGGTTTATGTCACTACTCACTAGGGTTAGGGTAAAGGATTGGTATAATTTTGGGCTCCCGGTTGAAGTCAAGAATCGCTTAGTGTAGGAAACTGGCGCGGAACAACTGCCGTATAGGGGCATGTGTCGTAAAACTTCTCATTGACCAAGCCCCGATGTTCGCCACTTAGTATGAGGGGAGATGAGCTGCCTCAACTGCAGCAGATTTGATGTTATCCTTTTGAAAACTCTATTTCTGTTCATTATGTATTGATTGATTCATAATTCATGTTTTATCTATACAAAAAAACAGGGTAACTACGTCAGTACCAATACAGCCTCAAATAAAGACGACCATAGAGTAAAGATGAATTTTCATTTTCATCCCCAGCACTGTCGTTATATTTTCAGTGAAGGTGCGTGTTCAAGTGTTAAATTGGGAAACCACATCAGTAATTGATCAGGGGCAAATTTGCCACTTCATCCTCCTCCTTTTCTCCCGAGTCATGACATTCCATAAATTAAAGAATATAGACCGTAAGGGGCAAAAGTTTGATATATAAAATGGCAAGATTGCATGTATCGACAAGATTTAATGAAATCTACTGATTTGTTTTCCCTTTTTATATAAGAAACTGCATTTACACTGTTACACGTAAGTTGGATTAATTATTCGTACCTCTTGACTAGGTGATAGTGAGAATAGTATTTTCCTATTTATAGATAAAATTTATATTTCTCAGAACTTTATTAATCAATCTAAAGAATAATAGAGATTGATCAATAAAGTTATGAGAAGAATCCATATTATAATATGGAATAAACGATATTGTCACAAACACTATTTTCATGAAAGAGGTAACAAAATGTTATTCCAGCGTTATGGAGATAAAAACAATTTTTAAAAGGAACAAGGAAGGGAAAACCTTACTCACCGATTATGAAAAATGCTGTATTCCGCTTGGTATATACTCTCCTAAACTTCGATGGATGCACGATTAAGACATATCTATTAATGCTGATAGCTCCTAGAGACATGACAGACCCGATGAAGGTACACATACTGATGAATCCCAACGCCTTACAGAGCCGGTCATTGAATAGCCACTGTCCTCTGGATATGCTGACGATGGTCATTGGCATACTGACCATCGACACTAGAAGATCAGCCGCGCTTAGGCAGAGCACCAGGGCATTGGATGCCGTTTTGAGGGATCGATGTCTGAGCACCACCGCCCAAAGGAGAGTATTCCCTGAGAGGGCCACGATGCAGATCACTGTTAGGATCAGAGCTTCAATGACCCTTTCGGCTAGGTGAGGAATGGGCAGTTCGCTGACATGGCTTGTCGGTGAGAAATCGCTGAAGTTAGTGAAAGTAACGTGAGAGGCACTTGTCGTACTGTCTATCATGTTTGAGTACCTAAGATCGAAAGTGGTGTTCGTGGTAGAACCGACTAGCCTAAAAGTCGGAGACGCTGTCCCTGATATTCCTTCTGAGAGAGGTGCTGTAGTATCCATCCTGGCTATCATCAGCTCTCATTAAATCAAATTAAACTTTACAATAATCCAGCCATGTATGAGGAACGACTCTTCAAGTAGCTTGTTGTGCGGCAACACTAATCCGAGTAGCTTGACAGAAGCAGACGGAAGTTTTTATGTAGCGTAATCACCCACCCGGTGCATATCACAGAATGGTGAACTCGATTTGTAAAACGAGGAAGTCGGGAGCACAAGAGTGGTAGAAATGACAGTGAGAGAGAGCGAGAGAGAGAGAGGCAGAGGACATCCACCCAACCAGCAGATAATACACATGTGATCGTATCGGAGCGTTTTATATGACTAGTCTAATAAATCATACCCTGAATTTCTGTACCTGCACCAGTTACTAAGAATGTAATTCAATGTCATTAAAATCCATCTTTGATTTAAGAGTATTATTAAGATAGAAATTAATGTAAACATGTATAAAATGTGTAACATATAGATTATTTTGAATCATTTGTAAACCTCACCACATACTTAATCATGGATAATATCACTTTCACACTAAACTGTAAATTAAACTCCGTAGTGCCTCGATTTCTGGTTATTTCAGAACAGCAATAGAACGGCTATAAAAGTCAGCATTGGAACCGCTTAATCTGCGTTTGAAATTAAAAGGAATGAAGAATAAGAATAAAATTGCAACAAGTGTGTAAATAAATAATAATGTCCTGGGGGGTGTTTCACAAAGATCCTAAGTTGAACTTATCTCTAAGTTGGACTTAAAATTCATGGGAAGCCATTAGCATCCTTGAAAATATTTTGTAATTTTTTTTCAGAAGGCATAAAATGTTGATTCAAATCATTCATATTTTCTATTATCATGGGAGATTTCATGTTCTTGATGAGGAATTGATGAAAAGTCTCAAATATTCCAATTTTTGCTTTTGAATATATTTCAATTTAAGGCTTCAATGGCTGTCCATACTTTTTAAGTCCAACTTAGTGTTAAGTTCTACTTAGGATCTTTGTGAAACACCTCCCTGGTCACCCAAATAGTGTAGTTATCAATTATCATTATTTGACATGGTTGCATAATCCTAACGAAAGGGGAATTTATTGGTGTTTGTCCAATGTATTAATGACCCTTTTGCGGGCATGCAGTGAATTTCTTGATATATATACATGTGCTATCATGATTTATACAACGAAAAGGGAATTTATTGGTGTTTTTCAAAGGTATTAATGACCCTTTTGCAGGCATGCAATGAATTTCTAGATATATATATATATATACATGTACTATGATCATGATTTATACTTTCATGACAGAGAAAGTGTCTCGTGAGTATCCAACACATTGGTATCTGTATAGACTCGGGCCTTTTTTCATTTTTAATTAAGTTGTCTGAGGCTATCATATCTTATTGATTCATTAAGCTCAATTTGTTTTCATTCTTTTAACTAAGGATAAACTCGAAGAGGTTCTTTTTAATACTTTAAAAAATTTAATGACATGAATTTTATCATCCAGAAAGAAGGCAAAATGAGGGTCATAGAGAATGTCATCTATAAACAAATCCACTAATTTCTCCTCGTCTTTTTTTTTTTTTTTTTTTTGGGGGGGGGGGGGCACTCACGCAAATGCCTTAAACGTGTTAAACTCATGGGATATTAAAGTGTGGATGTCATGGATATGGATACGCATGATTATATTTGTAGCCGGGAGCGTCCATCGTAAATGAATGCAAATAGAGGGAAAAGAGTAACAAGGAACGATTTGATCGGTGGAGACGAATTAAGCATGAGAAATTGAAAGAAAAAGAAAGAGACATAGAGATACATGGAGAGAGAGAGAGAGAGAGAGAGAGAGAGAGGAATAGAGATAGAAAGAGATATAGATAGAATGAGGAAGAAAGATATATATGAATATATATATATATGAGTATACATTGAGAGGTTTGTGAATACCGATTCAAATTATCTGAGATTATTTATCTGTAATTTAAGGACTGATGTCATGACTTTGTGTTTATTTACGACGTAAAAGCCGTAAATACTCAATATTTCCCTCACTCAATGAGGAAATGATTCATTTGGTGATGACCCATTACCATATATACCACCATTTGACGAAATCAAATTACAAATCTAACATAGAGGTAGATACAGGTCAATAAATCAACGCCCGAGAGTTACCTCCACTGTGCTGTTAAAATCCATTATTAATATACACGTCAGCTGAAATGTCTACCCTCTGACAGAGTGAAATTCACTATTTTGGGAGGCATATGAAGATTCACTTCGTTTTGGATAGGAAATCCACACTAAAAAATAGTTAAATTTAGTCTTTACAGAGTGATTTTAACCACTACTTTGTAATGGATTCCAGTTTTTATGAGTGTGGGGTTTTACTCCAAAATTCCATTTTTGGGTGGATCCCGTATAATTATTACTTTTGAAAGAAAGAGTTGACTTCCACTCCTCTGCATTAAACATACTTGGTACCATTGTTCAGATATGAGAAAATGGTGCTAAGGTAGGGACTTCAATACTAGATGTACAATTAAAGCTAATTGAAAGTTTGAGTGAAAGCAGACCATTATTAATGATAAGTTGATAACAATGATCTGATCCATTCCTTAATTTTCCCAACTATATTATTACAATTTGACTTCATGTTATGTGTATGTAAATCGTCACAAAGGAACGAATTGACTATATATACCATTCCTGACATTTAATTGTTGACAGATTTGTTAAAGCCTGTCTTGTGTCTTACTGTCATGGAAAAACGTTTGGGAAAATTCAAAAATGGTTGGAAGAATGCCTTCAGAGAAAACCATAAAAATATTTGTGGTTTGAAAACAAATGTCAGGATTATTGCATGTTAGAGGGTATACGTAAACTATAGTACAGTAGAAGGAATATAATAAGTAACATTTTATACAAATGACACATTTCTTACATCAACCCTAAACAATGTTACTGACTCACTGTAAGAGGGCATTTATAACACGACGAACTGATCAGTATTTCGAGAATTGCGGAGAGCAGGGTCTTTGACCACGACTAATTTGTTTTAGTGACGCTTTGCGAGTCACGGCAGTCTGCAAGAAGTGACATTGATTTGGAGTATTGTTCAAAGCTGTCTAAGAATCACAACAAGAATGTTTTGCAAACCAAAGTGATTGTGGGATATCTGAATAACCATAACATCTTAGCTACCATGATAGACAGAAAATATGCCAGTAAAAGAGCACCACAAATGACTAATAATTGACGTCATCTTGAGTATTTGGTCAACAACTCTCAAGAATTGAGTGTTTGTACAGAGTATTTGAATATTCAATGACTGACGTAGACACAAAAGATGATTTTTTTTTATCATAATTTGGTTTGATTTCATGATTGATAATTTGTGATATTTTAAACAAAAACTTTTACTAATATTCTTTACGAGATCATCAAGTAAACCTTGAAAATCAACCATCAAGATTGTCATGAAATTGGTCAATAGTCATGATAGTCATAATTTTTTAATATGAAACTTTATAATGTAATATGGCTATTTCACCAATAAGTTTTTTCCTAATGTAATGATTGAACAGGACTGATTGTGTTGATTATATCGTCATTACAGCATCCCTCTTTCCATAAGGGAAATTACCTGTCTTGCCACCTTCAAAACTCACCTTTTCCCCCAATATGTGATATATGTGATATACTTCCTGTACTGTACATTTTTGTCCTCTTTTCATATATTTGTATTTTGTAAGCGCTATGGTACTTATTGTTTTTAGCGCTCCTAAATATTCGATATTATTATTATTATTATTATCATTATTATTAAAAGAACACATAGTCTAAAGAAGAATTATTTATCCCGTAGATTCCATCAATTTATATCAGTACGTGCTGATTTTTGTGAGCTTATTATTGATAACAATACGAAAGTTCGGAAATAGAGAGAAACAAGGGCAGACAAGCAGACAGACACAGATGTAGGGCTTCGGAGAAATAGAAAAAATAATGGGCAAGGGGGAAGAGAGAAAACATTAAACGAATAGATAGAGAGGAGTGGGAGTGTGTGCAGTGGAAAAAGGGAAGAGAGTGAGAGAAAGACAGACATACACAAACATGTTCACGCACATTATGATCCGCCCACACACACCGCTGCGCCCAGACACACGCAGACGACACAGCGAAGTAGAGAGGAGTACAGATATAGTGTGTGTGTTTTCTTTTCTGTTTTTTGTTATTTCATGTTGCTGTTGTTGTTGTTATGAACGTGGGGATGTTGTCTACGACGAAAGCACTTGTGGTGAGAATGATTCACCTTTCTGTCTTCGTTGTCTTTGAAGGGGACTACATGAACAAAGAGTTTTTGAAATACTTACCTTCAGATACCATAATTTCTTGCCATTACAGAGCCACACCGCACCTTCATAATTGAGATAAATTATAAACTTTGTTAAGGTTAGTTATTGCTACGGTTGTTTCAATACAGTAAAGGAATCATGATGTTCATATCCTCTTTAGAAAATTGTTTTTTTTATTTTTTGTAAGAGGTTCGAGTATTCATGACTCGTGCTTAATTATGGCCAGACGGATTCAGTAATGTTATGAGAGGTCTGACTCATTTCAACTTCCAAATAAAGGTGTGATTCTTTTGTTTGACCCTTTGAAATCTATTATTCATTACTGTAGTACATTTATCAGTTGAGTAACAGCACGTTAGCAGGTCAGTAGAAAATGTTTCGTAATATCAAAAGGAGAACGCATATACATGTACCTGTACGTACATGTAATTAGTAAGAATCAGCACTCTTGTTTCATGTTTGATTAATCACAAAATTACTATGTAACGCCCCCCCCCCCCCGGATATGCCAATTTAGACTGAAAATTTTATAAACAAATGTCGAAATCGGGATGTGCGTCCTTCACCTGATTAGGTTTCCCTTCTGAAAGCATGGCAGTCATTATCTATTTGTGTTTTATTCTACCTTTCCTTTCTTCAGTAATCTAACAGCGGAAAGAACACAGGACGATAATGTAACGGGAAGCCGGAATACAGTTGAGGCTCTGTTTAGGATAAGTTACACGACTAGAGGAATATGAAACTGTTTTGCAACAAGAAAGTTAGCTTTTTAAATACCTATAAGTCTATTATGGTTTTGGTAGATATTGTTTTATATTTTTTTGTTATAATAAATATAAAAGACTCGAATTACTGTGCTGGATTTGGTATGGTATGGTGGTTGTTATTTTACCTGACTGCTAAGAAAGCATAAATGCTTGTAAGTAAGCAACAAGACGGCCGACGGCTTTAGGTCCTCTCCGATGGATTCTTTACTAAATGTACAGGTACTGACTGATTTTTTTTTTAAGAACAAAATTCTGAATTTGTCAATACCTCGATGAAAACAAATGACAAATTGGCCATTTATCATAATGTGCTTAACCAATGATATCACAGCTAAAACCTTGGTTGAACATACATCATTAGCTCCATCGGGCAGAGGACACTCAAGCGACCCTTTAATCCAATGTTCTGATTCATTTTGGGTTGGGGTTGGAGGGGGTCCGTCCCTGTTGCAAGCCATGACCGACGCCCGTCTTATACATATCTACGTAAAGTCTCTTTTGCTCCATTGTAATTATTAAATAATAACGAAGATTGAATCTAAAAGGGGTTTCTATCAAATCCATCGCCCGCCATACACAGGCTATATGCAGGTGTTGTTTGGCAGCACATCCCTTATCTAAATAAAATCCAACCTTGTCAATGGCTTTAGTGTGAAACAAAACTCCAGTTCTTTTCAATTTAAGTAACGAAATGTTTGAGTTACATACTCTTCTTTCCTGCTTCTCAGACAGCTGCTCTATTAAATCCCTTGTTCCGTTTTTTTTTCTTTGTGATCAATACTCATCCGGAGGTTGGCTGTAGCAGAGGCTAGGCCTAATCTTCCTGTACCGGAAATTGGTTCCAAATACCACAACTGTCAAAACCTTCCAAATGATTGAAAACTTGTTTTTCCCAACTTCCCGAAATCTTATCCAGTATACCTACACTGGTGTCAAATGTAATGATATAGTATACTTTCTTCATTGCTGTTCCTATGTTGTTTTCAATCAATTCTCTAACTTGATGAAAAGCATAACTATATTTAGTGATGTTTCTAGATATTTATTTTATGTTCATCAGTACTATTTATTATGTACAATTCTCTAAGGTAAATAAGAAAAACGAACGTAAATATTATTCATGTTTTTTTCTTTTGTTTGTTATTTGCTTGTTTGGGTTTACAGCGCATTGTTATCATATAAACCATTAAACGATGTATCTGGGCTTTCAAAATGATTTAAACGGGTTGTTATTTAATATCGCTCAAAAGCACAAGGAATCGCTTTACACCAGCCCTTTGTGGCACATGGGTTAAAAGAGGCATCTATACAATACTGCATCGCCTGGCTAGGAGCATTCAGAGTGATCAAGGATTCGAACGTACAATCCCTAAATGCAAAGTCAAGTTAATAAACCAGCAAACTACGGTGCTCCAATAACCATCTTATTGAATAATAATAGTTAAATTCTTTCATGGCTTCGATTTCACGTTTGCATTTAAGCCACCGGGATTAAATTGTTCTTGTTGAAGCAGAAAAGCAGTTTCCTTATTAAAGAGCGAGCCTCTTTTTTCCTAGGAGGGGGGGGGGTTAGGTTGCATACGTGTTGGTGCAAACCTTGGCTTTTAAAGGCTTGAGAAATAATCAGTGAGCTATATCGGCTCTTGAATTCCCCAAACGAAGAAGATTTTTGTAACATTATCGTTCGAGGGTTGCTCTTACATGATCTCAAGATAACCAGGTAAAATTACTGTGTACATTTTCAGCGACTAGAATTCGCCACGTAATTGTGTGTAGTCCCCTATTGTGTATATTGAATGCATTGCTTTGTCATCAGTGCTAGTGATATACCGAAATACAATTTTTGGTAATCCTATCAAGGTTTTGATATTTCCTGGAATATAGAAAAAGCCTGACATTAAAGCTTTCGATGATTGCTTTAAAAGCAAAACAATATTCTTAGGCTGAGTATATAGTCGAAACTCAAGAAGATGCTACATGTCCTCAACATAAGGCTATATTTTCTCTGGTCTATATTCATATAATATTCCTGCAGGTATATAATACGTGTTAATTTCATTCTTAAGCGTCACCGTTTATTTGATTTTATCCTGTTTGGGGAAATCTCCCTGACTAAAAATACATATTCTTTGAACTTGGGGTTCATGCGTCAACGTCAGATTTATTTTGGTACGAGCTAATTCTAGACCTCAGACACTTCATTAACCATCAAAACGCATACCAGCAACAACGACAACAATTCTGTCAGCAATTTCGAGTTACTGCGTCACTGATGGTTAAAGAGAAGTTTCAGTTCTGGGAAGATGTAAAAAAAAATAAAAAATTGTGAGCGCTATCATTATTATGCAAGTGTGGAAGAACATCAGATAAACAAATGTTCCCTGAAAAGCATGGCTCTTCAAATGCCTAAATATTCTAAATATGGCATGTAACAGCATGACAATCGGGACGGATTTTTATGCCACATGTTTGTGTAGTCCCATTTACATATATCTGTGTACAGTGCTTGTAACTTTACCAAGACTGGGCCAAATTTCTTATCATTTTGCTGATTCCAGAACTTTACAGTACACACCCATTACTTATATGCTGGATGATCAACCTTTTTTGAACGATTCTTCACCGTTTCTTTCACAATGCAATCAGGGGCGTCGCTAGACCTTTTTCAGTGGGGGGGGGGGGGGGGGGGGTGTAGAGGCCAACGATTACCAACAAAACAAACCACCAATTACCGACAAAATTAAATGTCCAATATCTACAAATTCAACCCTATAAACCTGGGGCCGAAGGCTAAATTGTTTTTCCTATGGACTATCTATAGTACTTGCATAATGCGCAAAATGGTCATTTTCCTCGACGACATAAATATAAAAATTATTTCTTCAATTTAGTCAGCATTATAGCTATATATTTGAATGCAGGCGCGGAGCTAGGATCTTATTTTAGGGAGGGGCGGTAGTGAGCAAGAGAATCACTTAAAAGCGCGCTCATTAGGGGGTGTGGGTGATGGGCCTCCCGCGCAAAGCGCGGAAGCTTAGACGTTTCCTTAAATTATTAGGAAAAAAGACGATTAATTGTACCGTTTTCGACTGGTAATCCTTGGCTGAATGAAGTTCCCCCCCCCCCCTCCCGCGCTAAAATTTTGACGTTTCATTAAATAATTATAAAAAAGAAGACGATTTGCTGTCCCGTTCACGACTGTTTATCCTTTTATGAATTCAGTTCCCCCCCCCTCACGCGCAAAGCGCGGAAGCTTTGACGTTTCATTAAATTATGAGAAAAAGCAGACGATTCGGTGTACTGTTCTCGACTCTTAATCCTTGTCTGAATTCAGTTTCCCCCTCTCGCGCGAAGCGCGGAAGCTTTGACGTTTCCTTAAATTATTAGAGAAAGAAGACGATTCGTTGTACCGTTCTCGACTCGTCTAAATTGGCGTTTCATCACAATATGGAGAAAGGAAGACGATTCCTCGTACCGTTTTCGAATATTATTAAGCCCTATTCATCTGAATTCAGTTTCCCCCTTTCGCGCGAAGCGCGAAAGCTTTGACGTTTCCTCAGATTATTATAGAAAAGAGCACGATTCGTTGTACCGTTTTCGACTGTAAATAAGCCCTATTAATTTTGTCTGAATTCAATTTCCCCCTCTCGCGCGAAGCGCGGAAGCTTTGACGTTTCCTTAAATTATTAGAGAAAGAAGACGATTCGTCGTACCGTTCACGGCTCGTCTAAATGAAGTTTTCCCTTCCGCGCGAAGCGTGGAATTTTTGGCGTTTCATCACAATATAGAGAAAGGAAGACGATTCCTCGTTCCGTTTTCGAATCTTATTAAGCCCTATTCATCTGAATTCAGTTTCCCCCTCTCGCGCGAAGCGCCAAAGCTTTGACGTTTCCTCAAATTATTAGAGAAAGAACACGATTTGTTGTACCGTTTTCGACTTTTAATAACCCCTATTTTTCTGAATTCAGTTTCCCGCTCTCAGGCTCGCGCGAAGCGCCGAAGCTTTGACGTTTCCTTAAAGTATTAGAGAAAGAAGACGATTCGTTGTACCGTTCTCGACTCGTCAAAATGAAGTTTCCCCTTCCGCGCGAAGCGCGGAATTTTCGGCGTTTCATCGCAATATAGAGAAAGGAAGACGATTCGTCGTACCGTTGTTGACCCTTAAACCTTGTTTGAACTTAGTTTCCCCAAAAATTTTAAACCTCTGATTTCTTTAGCTGGTATTATAGGAAAGTGAAACTTCGAGAAAATACAAGTATTGTAGTTGTAGTCACTCTCGAAGTTGACACAGCGGATAAGAAGTCACAGTTCGTAGGGAAAAAAACTTGTCGGCCGACCGACAATATACATCTCACCGACTTCAAACTTCTGCATTGATATAGTACACGAGGATCGAGCAAGAATACTACCGACACAGCTGACCCGACACAGCAACATATTTACCCGTGTCTTTCTTGCTCCCTCGACAAGACGACTCCACCCAACTCCACCCCACTCCTCCTCTCTCAGACTCTTACCTCCCCTCTGTCTCCTCTCTTTCATCCCCCGTTTATTTTGTTTCCCTTTCACTCTTTTTTTTCTTTCTTTTCTTTCTTTTCCTTTCTTTCCTCTCCTCCCTCTTTTTCTTTCTTCTCTCTTCTTTCCTTTCTTTTCCTTTCTTTCCTTTCTTTTCCTTTCTTTCATTTCTTTTCCTTTTCTTTTTTTTTTTCTTTCCCTTTCCCTCTCTTTTTTCCCTCTCTTTTTTCTCTCTCCTTTTTTTCCCTCTCTCTTTTTCCCTCTCTTTTTTCCCTCTCTTTTTTCCCTCCCCCTTTTCTCTTTTTCCCGACGGCAGCGCAATTTTACCGACAATATCCCGACAGGTGGAGGGGTGTCGCACCCCCCACACCCCCCTTTGGCGACGCCCCTGAATGCAATCGCATGACCAGAACTCAACTTATATTTTTTCCCGTAACATGAGAGTAATTTTAATAGTTTCATACTATTAATTAAATGTAATGTTAACTGTAAAGGTATATTTGTTTTAAATGGGGGCACGCTACAAGAGTCCTATCTCGCACCCCGGGGCAACGTCTCTGACACGGCCGGTTGTAGCAACTACTCCGAAGATCAAGATTTAATCTTGATCTAAGGAGACACGAACGAACGAACTTATCTTTAATAACAGTCGGAATAACAGGCTTATTAAAGTGTTCAGTGTAGTCCTTTCTCGGATGATATTAAAGACACTCTATACATATGGGTTCCTTCCTGGAAAGTTCATTGATGTATATATGAAATCATTAATTTGTTTGTCCTTATTGCTTTAGATTTTAGTCTTGTTTGAAACTTTATTGTTTAACAAACTATACCTACAGATGCACTCTTTTAAAGTACTATATACATCATATACATTGTTATATATATATATATATATATATATATATATATGAACAACTTTTCGTGTGGAATCGTTTCGATTGCACATAGCCTATTTCTTGGGAGAACCGGGAACTAAAACTGGGATATTATATATATATGCATCTCGTTGGACAGTGTTCCTCTTAGCATTTTCAATATATATATATATATATGTGTGTGTATACTAATATACATATTGCTAGGTGCCTTAATTGCTTAGCATACCATTTGTTCTTGTTTAGCAGATTTTACACTGTGAAAGTAAAGTGAGAAAAAATGTGTCCCAATCGTTGTTGTATTCAACAACAGTTTTCAATCTCTTATAATAATGTAGAGAATTTCTCTAAAATAAAAAGTCCTTGAAATTGGCACGAATACATTTTCCTGGTATTTCCTGGTATAAACTATGTGATACTGAAGGTGACGCACGTGTTAAACTTCGTTAAAGTGAAAGTTTACAAATAGATTTCTTTTGTTTCTGATTTGTGTACACAGGCTTTTTATATTGGACTCCATGGCATAACAGATCCATTAGGTTAATTGCTCTGAAATAGACTATCCAACCGTTATATCATTCTATTATTGTTATATAAGTCTTTGATCTTGTGTTTAAAAAAAATTCTGACGATTTTGGGAAATAAATGAAACAAGCAATACAGTCATTTATGGCAATGATACTTATCACAGCAGACCGACTGACAGGAGAAATTTCAAAAAGGTCCACGAGACCAACAAAACCAACAACAAAAAAGGAAGATTTTCTTTTAAACGTAGGTCGTAATTTCTGTATCGTGCCTTTATCAGTCTGCATTCGTCAGGGGCACAGTAATTTATAATAAGTAAGTTTACCATCCGTCGATGAGTCCATTGAGGAGAAAACCCTAGGAAATGTAAATGAAAGTCATTCCACTGAAAATTTTGTCTTTTTGGGGTTTTTGTTTTTTTGTTTTTTGTTGACCAATTAGGTCTTACACATAATTATTGAAGAAAACAGGGGTATAATGTCCGATGCTTTGCAAATGTCGTTAACAGGGATTATAAAAAGGATTTCTTTTAAATGTAGCCAATGAGAAGCGTCTGAATCGATCAAGTGTGCGTGAAATATTTTTTACCATATGCACGGGGAGCATGCAGTGCGTATTCACTAATCCACTCATAAACAAGGAATCACCTCATACTAGTATTTGTATGAATGACCAGCGGAGCGTATCAGGATAATTACCCCCTGGACAATAACCCCCGGGAAATTCCCCCTGAAAATTACCCACCAAGACAACCACCATTCCCCTCCCCCCCCCCCAGCCCCGAGGACAATTACCCCCCGAAAAATCACCCCATTGACAATAACCCCCCGAGGATGATTGCCCCACCCCTTGAAAAATACCCCCTAAGACTATTACCCCCCCCCCCCCCTTTTTTTTTTATTTCTTCATTAAAGGGTTAGTCCATCCTGAAAAGTTGGTTATAATAGAAGCAGAATTATTTCGGGAGGTAATTGTGCTAGTTTTTTTCGGGAGGTAGTTGTCCTCGGGGGAAATTGTCCCGCTGGTAATTGGCCGGGGGTGATATTCCAAGGGGTTAATTTTCCTAAAACCCCAGCAGGGTCGTCATTTCATAGTAAAGTGAGAACAATCTGTCCCATCGTTGTTTTTATTCAACAACTTTTTTCACTCTAATATAATAATGTAGGGAATTTCCCTAAAAAGTCCTTGAAATTGGCACGAATGAATTTCCTTGTATTTTGTTGTGTATAGACAGACTTTTTTGTACAGTCATCTTTCTATCTTTTTGGGGTGTTTTGTTTTTGTTTTTAATGACAAATAAGAGTTTACACATAATTATCGAAGAAAATGTGGTATAATGTCCGATTCTTTTCAAGAGGTCGTTAAGAGTGACTTTATATATCACCCACTCATGTAAAGAGAAAGAAAAATACACGTTTAGTTTATTCAAACTTGTGTATATATTTTTTATTCACATGTTGCAATATTGCCTTATCGATGAACCTTTGTAAATTGGTTGACCAGTGGAGTCGTCATTTTCCCAGTTGTGGTTATGACTGAAATACTTCCTCTGAAATGTTTATTGTTTCCTCGAATATCAGAGGCTATGACACAAAACGTTCAGGTCAGACGAACAGAACGCTGCACCTCCGGAAAGTGAGATTTTTATCATCGAAACTGGTCGAGACTCCCACATTTTGAGAACAACACAAAACGACTGGCCAGACAGTATCCACTGCATTAATTGTTTATAAATGACACCTAAATTTAGTACCAGTGATTAATTTTATTCGCAAGTATTATATAGGAGGTGTGGTGGCTGAGGTGTTACAGTTGTGGTATAGTTGATACATTTGATGGACTGTGGATCACATGGTTTGCGGTTCACGACCCAATCACGGCGCTCATGTCCCTCGACAAATATAAATTCGCCATTCTCCACCAATTTTCCATGAATGCTTTTAACCACGTTAGGGCAGTTGAGCAGCGTAAAAGTAGTAATAGTAGTAGTAATAGTAGTAGTGGTGGTAGTAGTAGTAGTAGTAGTAGTAGTAGTAATAGTAGTAGTAGTAGCAGGCCCACTGAGCCTCCCCTCGGATGGATATTACTATTATACATGTAAATCAATGGGTGATCCGTCATGTACTCTTGCGATATCATGCTTCGGGCTTTAATTGTAAAAGAAATAGGGGCAGGGCTTCGCTTCGTTACAAAGCTACAAATGGTTAAAGTTAATAGATGAACAGGAAAGAAGAATATGACACTAAAAACGAACTCTACGACGAAATATGCGTTTTACCAAACTAAAGCAAATTAATTAGATACTCACAGGAAGAGACCTCCATTGACACTAACACGAGGTGGCGCTGTCACGTAGAAACTAAAGAGAGATATTAATTCACGGGAATTTCCCGGGGGGGGGGGGGGGGGTAATTGTCCTCGGTGGGTGGTTGTCCTCGAGGGGGGGGGGGGGTATTTTTCCGGGGTGTAAATGTCCTTGGGAGGGGGAAATTCTCCCGCTGGTAATTGGCCGGGATGATTGTCCAGGGGGTTATTGTCCTAGAACCCTAGCTCAAATTAATTTGAGGTTTACACTCCCCTTTTTGCATCGTTGTGGGACAGTCTCCCTTATGTGGCATCGCTATTTGAGGTTGTTTCCCTGACTGACAATGTCAAATTCGCCATCTGCTTGTATCAAGGCCTGTTAACAAGCCCATGTTTCTTTGTGACATTGACATTGACATGCCTTCTTAACCTCACCGGTATATTATAGTTGCAAAACCTCTGCGGTATTATACAGATATAAACTGGCAGGGTGTGTAATATAAAATTCTTTGAACCGCTGAATATTTTCTAATCGCGCAGGCCTGAGGGAAAATATAATCAATTGGGAAAATATAATATTTTCTTGGTTTCGAAACCTCTGCGATATCAATAAATAGTGACCGACCGAAGAGCTTCATAGTAATTACGCATCAGCTAAAGCCAATTAAAAGATTGCGGCGACCAAGAAGCAGCACACCAGCAACGGAGGAGCTTTGTTGACCATCTTTCTCTTGAACTTTGTCATCTTCGTCTCTTGGATGCCTCTGATAATCTTCTATTGTTTGTTATTCAGTGTATTGGTAACAAGTATTATGGTCTTGCAGTCTATGCCGGCCACGTGGTGGTACTGACTGATCTACCTAATCACCAACAACATGTCCCGGTAGGCAGACAAGTCTGTCTTCAAGAGATCATTGCCCAAGTTAAATTGCTCTAATGCCACAAATGTATAATTTGTCACAGGTTTTAGGACTGTCCAGTGGCTGATCGGGGGAGGGGAAGGTGGACTAAATGAAACACATTTTCAACCCCAAAAAGGGCTTTGCAAATTTGAATTCGTGATCCGCCACTGACGTTAGTAAAGTGCAAATCTCATCCTGCTACAGCAACCTGACATGCCTGATAATAGAAAGAAAAATTAGCATTTAAGGAAATGATATAGTCGGGTCAATTTATTAAAAAAGAATACTCAACCCCGACAAAATTGCTAAAGGTTTTTCAACGGTTTCCAGTAGTGTTTGACATAAAAATTATAAAAAAAACATACTAAAAATCTAAGTAAATCCCTGAAAAAGGGGTTCTCTTTTCTTTCCAAACGGCTTACAAGATGGCGGCTAGTATAGCCATAAATCACGAAACATCCGTCTTAGAGATGAGATATTGGTGTTTGTACCTAGTTTTGGGGTCGAAGAATTCAATTATACCACTTAAAATGGGTTTTGGCAAAAATACATCTCATCTTTTATAAAAAATATAAAAAAAACGGATTATTATTATTATTATTATCATTCAGCATACATTCAATTATTCTTTGGGTTGACATTTTTTAAAGCTATAATTTTATCATAAACCGACCGTATGTTTTCTTACCTATTTTTGTTCATTGTTATTTATGTCTGAGCTTTTTAGTTATAATTATGTGAGTGAAATAAATATCCATCTCAAACGTACAATAGATAAATAATCAATAAAAATTAGATTCTAAAAATGAAATTTTGACTGCCTTGATATATTGCATACGTATTATACAATGTGTTAAAGATTTATGAATAAAAGTATTTGGAGGAGGCTAAGCAAGGAAGAATAGAACTACAAGTTTAGGGCCAAGAACGCGATGCATACACCTATTAATTACGAAGGAACTATCATTTTGAATTTGCTTCCCTCATCAATTAAAAAATCCAAATCGCTGAATGTTTTTAAAAGTAGGTTTAAAAGAGTTATTCTTGCTAAATATTAATCTATTTTGAACCTTTTGTTCCATTAATATGTGTATTTTTTCTTTTGTATTGTTGTATTTTGTCGTGTCCTTGTAATCTGGTACATATATTTATTACATTTATGTATCTTCTTTAGATCGGTCACTCATAAGGGCCACTCTCTCTGTGGCTGCTACCTACCAAGTTACCTTCATATTATTGTACCAATGTACAATATATGTACTCTTTTTGTATGTAACAATTTATAGATTTATGTACGTTTGTTAAATTTTAATTGCTGTGGTGATATAAAATTTAATTTAATTGAAACTCTCAAATCGGGAGAGCGATTCATGCCATCCCTCCTTCTAAACGAGAAGACTCCATTTAACTATAGAGCACACAAATGTGACGTCATACTGGCCAAGTTGTCACATTCTGGTTCCAAACAGTTTTTCATACTCATCTAAAGAAACCATTCCATATTCAAGTCAATTGTCCTTTTACAATACACGGAAACTGCAAATCAATAGCCATACAATTTGTTCAGGTAATCAACAAAGCTTCTGTGGCGCAATTGGCTAGCGCGTTCGGCTGTTAACCGAAAGGTTGGTGGTTCGAGCCCACCCAGGAGCGCTTGTATTTTGTGGACAAATTACACTACGTCTTTTAATTTAACCCATTGCCTCCTGGTACCGGAGGGTTTATTTTTAAAATGAAAATGCTTTTTCAATGAGAGAATATCAGTAGTCAACTCGGTGAGAAATGGAAGGGAAAGATTTTGCAGTTTCTTTTGTTTTCTTCAAGAACTATATTGTACTTCCATATAACAATATTCAGGAATAATAAAGCTCATAAGATTTATTTTCACCTTAACAGACAACTTCCGATGGGCCACATATCACTAGTCTGTCCGGGGAGGGAGGAGGCTTTGGGGGCTCAAGCTCCCCCTCACACGTGGAACCAAAAAACAAACAAAAAACGAATGAAAGAAATGAACAAAATGAAGGATGAATGATTCAACGAATTTGGGGGACAATAAGCAATCTCGATTTTACTTGAAACAGAGCATCCAATATACTGGAGATCAAAAGGTTCCCTGTCAGAATAAATAAATGAACGATAAAAATATGGCAATTATTCCAAAATTATTCCAAAATTATTCCACAATACATCTGATACCAAAGAGACCCACACCAGACCATGCAAAAAATAACTTTACCCCGAAAGGCGATTAAGAATATACATGTACATGTTTATGTGTGCGTGCGTGTGAGGTGCGTGTGTGTATGTGGGTGTTGTGTGCGCCGGCAATTGTCTAGAAAATGGGTCAGTATTAATCAGAGCAATGTTAGATTGCATTCTTTTCAGACGTGAATGATACATGAGTGACAGCTCAATAACAGCCAATTTCTATAATAGCTCTTTTTATCAAATTCGTGTCCTGAAAAAGCACTTTAATTAGTCAGCAAACTGAGGGAGACTTTGCTTATCTTAATATCATAGAAAGGGCGACATTCAACGCCATTTTACAGACCTTTAATTTATCTGTAGAGATGTTTCTAGTAAAAAATATATATATATATTAAAGCGTAAGGGCGCGGCTCTTTTCGCCAGGTCGGGAAAGGAAAGCGCTGACATGAGTCGTTGAATATCAGCTTCCCTGCTTTTTAATTTTGCGAGTGAATGATTTATTGCTGTGATTGCCTTGTCATCAAAATGATTATAAACAAGAATATTTTAAAAAGAAGACTCATCAAACTACTTTTACACCTGGGCATGTCAGATAGGTCTAATGTGAGTAACAATAATAATCTGCGCTGTGTTGGAAAAGTAAGATAAATTTGACAAATTATAAAAAGGTAGAAAGTGACCAATTGAACTTTTAGTATGTGATATTCTGTGCACTGCAGACGTCATTGTCGGCGCTTTCTTAATACCCCTACCTCTCTCTCTTTTCCTCTCTCCCTGTCTCTCTATCCCTCTCTTCCATGTTTGTCTCTTCCTCCCCCTCTCTCTTTTTCTCTCTGTCGCTCTCCATGTCTTTCCCTCACCTTCTTCCTCCCCATCCACCGTCTCTCACTGTACCTCTCTTTTTTTTCCCTCTCTCGCTCTTCACTCTCTTTCATTCTCTTTTTCATAAATAAACGTAATACTTAAAGAAAACAACCAAAATTATTTCGTTGTTATCGTATATTATATGAATCGATTCATTATCCGCAAATAAATTGTCACAACTCAAATAATTTCTATTTGATGTCTATATAGGTCTTATTTCGTCATTATACTGGGGACCTGGTAATCTTACACTGTCTTCCAGATCCCTGATTTACTGTATGAACATGAAACATGTGTATTATCTTGAACGAAGTAATATATTCAGTAAAATGAATTGTCACAATATGTATGGTTAAAATGTATCTACCAAATGTATAACCATTGTATCCTTTCGATCGTCAAATATCATAGCTGATGTAATAGGCTGAAAGGATACACGAAATGAAAGCGGTAAATGATGCAAAGGCGACGAGGGCGAGTCGGGTACCGACCGAATGGAGGATGGGGCCGAGGAGTGTGGAGACCGTGATTAGAGCGAAGAGAATTTTACCGCCCAGAGTAGTTATTAGATTGTAGAATTTTTTCCTAATTAATACATAACTGACAAAAATAAAATATATGTGAATTAGCGATTTAATATTTATCTGAAATATGGCTAAAATAGTACAAATGTATGAACATGAACATATAACTTAGGTTTCAATAGTTTAAACATATTTGTGGCTTACACCCAGTAAATAAGATCGATTGATCGATCTGTAATTGAAAAACAAGTCAGAAAAAATCTTGGAACCAGCGGGATTTGAACCTGCCATCTACTGCTTGCCGGGCAGCGACTCTACCACCAGGCCATCACTGGTCCATGGCACAGTCACGATGAACTATAAACAAATACCCAAGCTCTCCTGATTCATTCTGACTTATTAATATTCATTAGTCCGCCATAGGACAATAACTTTTTTTATAAATGTAATGCTTCCTGGGAGAAATTTCAATAGTTTAAACATATTTGTGGCTTACACACAGTATATAAGATCGATTGATCGATCTGTAATTGAAAAACAAAACTTAGGTTTCGTCTTGCGCCCATCAGAGAATGAACAGAAAGCCGAAATCGAACAATATCAACGGACACTGAAGGAACAATAAGTACACAATAGTATCAATATTAAAAAAACATTTTAGATTTTAACCCTTAATAAATTTCTTACCGAAATAGATAGCCTGACCCTGTGACCCGTGTTATCTGTGAAATAGAAAAGCATGGTTAAGAAGGCCGTCCAAGAGATTTTACTACAGAAAATGAGTCGACGGAGAACACAAGACATTTCGAGAAAGTGTGTTTCCTTGTAAGGGATGTTCAGGTGGTGGAAGTTCTGACTGAACTGAACTGCTTCTATCCCCAAGTAATGGCTGTCTTTCATCCACATTTATAATATAAGTTTACATGTATGAATATATTTTGAAACCGTGCGCGTTTGCATGCCTGTGTTCGTCATTGTCGGCATAACAACAGCAGCAGCTGTACGAAGGCAATGTCGATGAAGTTGAAGAGTTCGATTCATGTCCGTTTCGATGTGGAAACTCAGAGATACTGTAGATCATGAGGGGCGACGTTAAAAAGGCAGATGACACGGACCTGACTCCCCAGAGCCGCTCCGAGAGATGTCGACATCCAGTCGATAGCGACGACGATGAGACAGAGAGGCAAACCAAGCGTGGGTGTAACATTGGTTATATTTGATAATAGAACTCTCGTTACCAATGGTCATGCTTTCGTACCCCCCCCCCCCCCCCCCCCCTCTTCTGGTATTCTTGCCACCCACTTCAAAATACATGCATCCACGTCAAATGTGCCATTACTCTTTTTTTTTTAACGAATATACACTGTCAGGATAATGACAGTGACAATGAAGTTTGATATTTAGATACAAGAAAAAGTACCCCCCCCCCTTTTTTTTTCTCTCTCTCTCTCTCTCTCTCTCTTTCTTTCTATCTCTCGCCCTATCGCTTTGTATCTCCCATAATCTGTCCCTTCGTCAAAGCTTGGCCCATATTCTCCCTTCTCTTCCTCCTCTCCGACTTTCCCTCTCTGCTACCTCTCATGCTCTCTCTCTCCCTCTCTCTCTCTCCCCCTCGGTCTGTCTGTACTCATGTAATGTTTTACCCCTTCTGTCTCTATATTAGAAACGATAACCATGAAAACATAAACATATACATGCATGATATTGGCATGATTATCTATATTTTATTTGTGCAGCAAACATATTTTGAGCAGGCGAGCAGATATCTACACACATTATAAACACAGTTATTTACCACAGCTTTTCCCCAGTCAATGAATTCGTCACTTTGTTTTATATTTGGTTGTATACAACCACATGCTTCAGTGAACATTGCTTCCTGATCCAAACCCGACACTAACTGAATTCCTAACTACAGCCATGGACCAAATGCTGTATTAACCCTAATCATAACCCTAAATCTAACATTAAAGCCACACTGTCCTACTTGTAGCTACTTGTTCCCTCTATATAGAAAACAATGCCTAATCGGTGACCATTGGTCCCCCATGATCCTCTTTTTCTTATGTTAATTGAGAGCTGAGTTGATGAGATAACCACCTGCCCAGTGACCTTGCAGTGGGTCTAAATCCCTCTTATAAACTAGTACAGATAAGCTTTAAAGCCTCGTTAAAATAAACAAAGGAAACTGCAGATTTTTTTTTTTTTTTTTTTTTTGGGGGGGGGGGGGGGGTGATGACGACCTAACTGCAATACACTTGAAATGTCTGTATAGGATAACACAGATTTCTGTGAATACGCTTAGGACAGTATTTGTTGCGAAAAGTTCATGTCAGTTGCCTTTCATTTTCACGTTGATTAAAAAAAAACGCCGCGGTTGGTCGCTTCATATCTGAACAAGCCCCATTAATTGCAACTTCTACCTACTTTTGACCACATAATGTCGAGTCAGGAGTTATTGTCACCAGAGAACATGTCGGAGGGCCTATGAAATGCTTTCCCCATCTCGTGTTCGTTACGTATAATTTTGATTTAAATGCACATTCTTATTATAAAAACTGCCTGAGCCAAATGTAAAATATTTTCTTTTAAAAAAACACAAACAAATGGAGCGATTTTATTTGACATTTTAGAGTTTTCGTTACATGATACATTATGTATTAAATAATCCAGATGACACAATCTAATCAATTATTATATGACACAAAATATGATACACAATAATGTTCATCCTGATTAAAATAAATGCGATTGACTGTGCAACATTTTCGTTTATTTTGCAATAACAATTTGACCAGAACAAAAATTGTTCTCGAACGACACTAGAAGGATAACTTGACCCAGAATCTCTTCAGGATAAGCAAGGCTGTTTCACGGAATGCCTTATTGGTGACAAGGTAAACCAGGCAATGCCACCATGTTTTTGTCATGATAAGGATCATCATAGAACTCTTCAAGATGGGTGGCACCGTAACACCACCGAAGGCCAGCCCGTAGAAAAAGATGAGAGGCATCCAAGAGACAAAGACGACAACGTTCAAGAGAAAGATGGTCAAGAAGGCTCTTCTGTTGCGAGTATGTTGTCTCTTGGTCGTAGCCGCCCTTCCTCTACACTCTGCATTGGTAGCTGATGCGTTAGTGCCTTGCCGATCGGTGACTTCTGATCCTCCTGAACTGGTAGTCGTTTTACTGGTAGCCTCACCAATAGCTGCAATGGCTCTCGATTGCCTCCTGGAAGTAGCCAACAACCGGACCGTCGAAACGACTGTTATACATACCGCGATGACTACGTAGGCAATCAGGAATATGAGATAGTAACTGCCCTTGATCTCTTCCTCCTTCTGTTCACACATGTGTCTCTGAAGCTGTTCTGCAGGCATCCCTGGAATAGGTGCCATGATGATGGTCAGGAGGATGGATTGAGCTATGGCCAGTCCAAGGATCACTGAAGCTCTCCGGTCTGTCACTATCAGGTGATACCTCAGCGGCCTTGTGACTATGATATAACGATTGATATTCAGAAGACACGTTAATGTCAACGTGAAGAAGAAACAAAGGTAGATCAGTGGGCCATGGTACATACACACGGCTAATTTCACCTGATGGTCAATGGGAACAACCTGTAATAGCGACACCAGGGCTTCCCCGACTCCAAAAACTGCTTGCGATATCGTGAACACCTTCAGGATCTGTTTTGTGACGTCGTCAAAGCCACTTGTCTCTTGGCTAAGAATGTTGTACGTAAATCCGTTTGCTAAAACTGCAACAGGTGCCATCGTCAAAAGAACGTAATAAAAGGAGGCCAGTTTAGGGTCGAACAAAGGGACTACCACGTCTATGTTGTCCATAGTGGTACTGGTATGAGTGATATCCATGGTCTAGCTTTCAAAATATAGAATTCTGGTTCTCAATTGAAACAAGTATTCCTCCTGGTAAATATTGGAGTATGTATATCATGCTCTATGGTTCCAAATGATGCACAACTCACCAGAGCACTAGAAGGTATGACTGTAGAACGATCGAGGTTGAGAAATTAACCAGAACAGAACAAAAGAGACTCTAATTGCGTACACCAACCATGCACTGTCAATCAGATGCCAATCTATAGACACCCCTTCATACCTCACGTCACGGAGAAAATGATGGTAAGTAACCCTAAGCGTATTTGACAACAATCTCTATTCTTATTATCGTCAACCGTAAAAGAGCAAATATGTCATCAACCTAGAGAAGCAGACATATCACACATTAATGTCAATCGCTCGCAATTGTGGTCCGCTCGAAATGTGATTAACTATATTTATGAGAAAAAGAGAGAACCACTACTTATAACAGTTTGATAGTCTACCATACTGCGTATACAGTTCACATATGAAAAAAGAACATCAAACGACTCGACCAAGAAGACATTTACCCCAGAAACACTCTTCTGAAAAAAGATACTCCTAAAGGAGTACCTAATATTGAGGTGCTCGATAGTCCAGGGGTAGTTGTCAGGTGGGGTGGGGGGGGGGGCTTTTTGGTGTGGTGTTCATCGATGTGATAGAATCGTATAGTATACGTTAATTGAATTGTCTGACGCAGTGATGGTTCTAGAGGATTCGTGATTAGTTCAAGAACCCTATAGCACAACCTTGCTCCCCCTAAAAAGCCACCCCTTGAAATTGTTCTTCTAAGATCATTCGTGATCTGGTCAGGGAGCTGGTGTCCTGACTAGAAATTATATAGGTCAAGCCCAATCTTTGAAGGGACCACAATCCACGTGACCGACAACCTACGAGACCTACGGCCCTTAGACCGAAAATGTCAGTCTAGCTAGCCCACTCACAACTTTTTGAGTTTTTATCAGACCGATAAACTCATGGTCTCATGGGCCGTCGGTCTATGTGCTAACCTGCCCCGATTTGAAAACCATGCCAGCCTGGTACACATCATCCACATGTAAACGTCCCTTTTAAGTGCCTGTTTAAAATTATATTTCATCAATCATATCCTTCACAGGGGGGGGGGGGGATCCCTCCTTTAATAATTGCAACACATCAAAACTGACGTTAGTCACCTTTGAAGCACAATGTCTCTCGTAATAACCATTAGCAATTACCCCGCAAAGTATCACCTATCATCTTGCTTTTGTTAGGATTGACGAGAGATCCGCTCATTATTTTGGTGAGAAAGGAGTATGAACAGTTTGTTGGTTATCTGTTAATTAGCTTATTATATTTAAGAGGTACGAGTATTAACAGGCCCGTTCAGATATGTGGCGAAAACTGGCGTTTTTTGTTTGTTATGATGACGAATATCAGCCCAGTCTACGGTGAAATTGTTTGCAGATGACTGCATATTGTACAGGAAGGTGACGAGTGCAGATGATGCAGAATGCCTGCAGAAGGACTTAGATGCAGTCCAAGAATGGGAAGCAGAATGGATAATGCAATTCCACCCTAGAAAAAATGCCAGATTATGCATGTCTCTAGTAAAAGGTAGACATCAAAATCCTCGTTTCCTTTCATCCATGGAGAGCAGCTACATGTAACATAAACTTCAAAGTACTTGAGGGTCCAGATCCAGAGCAACCTTAAATGGAATCACTATGTACACGTCACCACCAAAAACACCAAACTCTGTACGGTGCTTCCTGGCTGCAATGAAACATGAGGGCATGCCCACAAAAGACCAACGAGTTGCTGTGCAAGACATTAGTACGCCCTTTGATGGAGTATGCTGCAATAGTGTGGGACCCGTCCACCCGGGAGAACATCAGAAAGGTGGAAATGGGACAGCGCCGTTGTGCACGCTTCGTCCTGGGTGACTATCAGCGCACAAGCAGCGTCACAGCCATGCTGAACAACAATGGGCAAGTCTGCAGGAAGGAAGGGCGCAGAAGTATGCATGGTTTACAGCATACTCCACGGCCTGGTTGATATTCCAGTCACCTACTTAATACCAGTTGTTGGTCCTCGAACCAGTAGAAATCCACAAAAGTGCCATGTCCCCTTTGCTCAAACTCTGCTATTCCGAACCACATTTTACTCAGATACTATCCGACTGTGGAACTCCTTACCATCTCCTGTCGTCGATTGCACCTCTTTGGAACTTTTCAGGCCGAGGTGCAATACATTAAGCTCCGTTGAGCTTCAGACTGTTTTTACCTGCACATAGGATTCTTGTAGAGCACTTTTACCTGCACTGTACACTCGGCACTTGACAACAAGAAGAAGAGGGTGAGATAATTTATTATGATTTGGTTACATACTAACGGACAGAATGAGAGGGAAAAGCGATTGGTAACTGGATTGAGATTTCCTTTTCGAGTGGAACGTTTTAGTTGACAAAACAACAAAACCTTAAAAAAATTGGCGATAATTTAGAATCATATACCGGTCATGTGGGGGGTGTCATGATGTTCACTTTATCTTTTTTTGATTTTAATTGCTTTCTCTCTTTATCTTTTTTAGCCTTACTTGAATAACAGAAGATTGAATTGAATTGAATTGAATTTATTTATTCACCACCATTGAAATATTGAAACAAAAAGATATATATAAATGTACAATGACAATGTCAATATAACATAAATACATGACATGAACTATAACAAAAAAATGTTCTACAGGGATATACATATACATTATACAAATATTTAAAAAAAGTTATAAGTAATTTTAGTGTCAAGTAAAACAATAAATGACTATTTACCATGAGTTTGTCATAGATGGTAAAATAGAGTCAAAAATAGCACATGTGCTAGTGGAGTCTGACTCTCGTTATCTAAAACCTGAACTAAAGTTCATTGAAAAATACACAATGTGTTTCCAAATCCTATAAATAAGATTTGTGTATAATATTACAACTTTTAAAGAAACGAGACTGGTTGCTATATACATCTACGGTATATATTTACAAGGTTATAATTCGTGGTTTTCACCTAAAAATAATTTTGTAATTTTTTACGAAAAGAGGTTCTTGATCTCTCAATTCTTAGAACAGTATGAAGCATATTCCAAAAATTACTTCCAACAAACGAACCAGAAAACTTTCCTTGGTCTGTTTTGAATAAAGGAAGATGTAGTTGTCGACCCGTTTTTTGTCTTGTGGAATATTCATGTTGTATCATACTGCAATAATGTTTTAAGGAATGAGGTAGTCGTTCATTTATCAAATCAAACACAAAAGTACAAATAGATAATGTATGTAATTTAAAAACATTCAGCAATTTGAGGTCATGAAACAATGGATTAGTATGAGAACGATGTGGCTTGAAAGTTATAGCACGTACATCCATCTTTTGAGTATAAAATATACAATTCAGGTGTTATTTATAAGTACCCCAAACCTTGATGACAAATGTAATATGTGGCTGTCTCAGAGCTTTATACAACTGTATCAATATATGTTTAGGGACAAAGAGCCTTAATTTAAAGAGGATACCGACCTTTCTTCGTATACAGTCATTATCAGCTTTGATATGAGAATTCCATGTTAAATGTCTGTCAATGGTAATGTGAACAAATGTCGCTTCCGCCACTTTTTGTAATTTTGTCCCAGATATTTGTAATCTCCCTCTAAGCAAGGCCTTTCTCCTACGGCTACTAAAGAACATGAAATTGGTTTTTGACGCATTGATAGTGAGCTTATTTGCAGTGCACCCATTCTGTATTGATTTTAAATTTGCATTTACTTCAGACTCATCTATTTGATCTACACCTTTGGGAAAAGTATACAAATTTAAGAATCATCTGCAAATAGTCTGAAATTGAAATAATTTGTCACAGTTGGCAAGTCATTTGTATAGATTAAAAACAGAGTTGGTCCTAAGACAGAACCTTGTGGTACACCACATTTGATTTATCTACTTTCTGATGATGACTCTTTGTATTTCACAAAATGCATTCTGTCACTAAGATAGCGTTCGAGCCATTTTAGTGCATGTCCTCGGATGTTAATGTAGGTGTAATCTGTTACCCCCCCCCCAGGGGGAGGGACCTCTTCTCTCTCTATCTCTCTCTCTCTCCCTCTCTTTCAGACACATCTTCCCCATGCCCCCCCCCCCTTTTCACAGGCTTAACCTTAATGTTGTCAGTATAGCACAAAATGCGCAGTCATTGGCCGATTGAAATAATTCCCGTACCGTGTGTACATGATGTTAAATGGATAGTTGAGTTCTGTTTTCAGACCGTAAATGCCTTCAAAGTGCATGGTTATTGCTCTTATTCTTATGTATGGCATTTCTAGTGCCCTTTTAGAACCCCAAATTGCTATGAAGGTAATTTTAGACCCCAAAATGTGTTAAATTTAGCCAATACGATCATACCAATTCAGCTCCACGTTAAAAAATACGGTGACCGTTGATTAATTATTGAATTAGAAATAAGAATACATGGGCCGGCTGGTTGTGCGTGATATAAAGAACACGAAAATGCTAACAAAAAAGCCAACATCGGCATAGGCTCAAATACGACGTAAAAGGCGCTATTTCGTTTTTTCAACGGTTTTTTCATATTATCTAATATTTGTGGTGGCAACAAGTATTAAAAATCGTTATATTTATGGATATTTCAGCCGTCTCTGAACCGATTTTGATCAAACAAAGATGGTTTTAATCATTTAAATTGTATGTTCTTTCAAATACGACACTCAGTTTTTCATTATCTCACTAAAAAAAAGTTTGTTTAGCGCCCTCTGCAACAGAACTCAACTATCCCTTTAAAGAAAGAAAAAAGCTCAAGCTAAAGTTGAGTTTGGCAGTGAAAAGCGCCGCCTTGTGTTAATAAACAACATACAAAATACTATGATTAACAAATAACAAGTCTGCATTCATTCTGAGGGGGGACTCTTGAAGGTATGTCTCGACTATCGACATTTCTATAAAGCTTATCACTCGTTGTCTTCCTTACTGTAGAAATACTACTCGGGAAGTATCCAGCTCTACTTAGCAAGGATACACTGCTGTATGATCATAACAGTTGGAGATGTCGTGGTATTGTGGGTCATTCACTAACGTACGTCTTGGTTCTCAATCTTAGGGTTGAGGGTTCGAATCCCAGCCCGGCACTAACGTCCTTGGCAGAACATGATTTCACTTTTTACCACTTCCCACCTACGTCTTAAATTGTTACCCGGTAGGATGCGAAAGTCATTGTAGTTTGCTCAGCATTATGAGCGTCTGTAAACTGGCGCCTGGCTGGAATGCTCCTCAGGAAGTGGAGAATGTGCATACATTGTGTGCGTGCGGGCAAGCCTGAATCCAATGACCGGGATGATTAATAATTTTTAAAGTGCTTAGAGCCATCGTTGATGTATTAAGTGCTAAATAAATCCATGTATTATGATTATTTTCATAATAGGTGGAGCACTATGATAAAGTAAGATGAAGAGGCTGACATATCATCACAAACTAAAATGGAAATGATTTGGATTTTTGATTTCTGCATTTTTCCAAATATAATAACTGAATAACAAAGAACATGTAAAAGTAAGGTATAATACAAAATATACAAACTATAATAACTTCATGTCAAAATGTTTTTTTTTACATATATATAACATGTTATTATAAAATATAAGTATTATCCGAACTATCTGTGAAAAAGTGTAGGAGACCGCAATGATAAGCGATGCTTGACTATGATGGCGGGCTCAAAAAAAATCTTAAGGGGCAATTTAAAATGAAAATGTGTTTCAACGATCTTTGTGTATGAGTTTGTGAGTGTGTTGTGTGAGTGTATATTGTGTGTGTACGTGTGTGCGTGTGTGAATATGCTCGCGAGCGTGTGGGGAGGGGGTAGTAGTGTGTTGGTTGGATGGGGTTATTTGATTTATGTTACAACTGATTTCATTTTCGTTTTCATCAATCGTACAATCTATGTAATGAAAATTTTTTGAATTCATGTCAAGGAAAAACAACTTTTTGTTATTTCTAAGATTGATTTGTATTGTTTAAAATCAATAAAAAAAACTATTGAAGAAAAAAAGTGTGTGAGTATGTGTAACGAATGACAGGGTAGGCCTAACATGAGAGATACAACGTCTATTCAAACATAGTTATGAAAGTCGTTGGAGTTTTTTTTTGTAGGGATAATCTACGCCGACCTCCTGTGGCTTTAATTGGAAAATTTAAAAAATCATAGCAATAAAACTGTGAAATTGTACTAAAATGTAGATACAAGGGAAAAGGGTTATTAAGGTGTAATTGATCATAGTACACAAATCGATAACTCTCTGATCCTCCAGCTAGCAGCCCTAATTTTGCTTCGCACTAAATGCCAGTACTATTTGCAATCCCGCGCGTGCACAATATTTTTTGTTTTGTTTGTTGTGCCCCTAATGAGGTGTTTATTTACATTAAAACATCAAAATAAAATTGTGAGAACAAATACAATTGACGCACAATGTTTTCAGTAGAAATCACATATTTTTTTCTCAGCTATACAATATTTTGCCACTTTTCATCTAAAGTGCTTGTAACAGTTTCTTTGGCAACCTCTGGTCTGGCTTTTTAAGCTCCTGATTTACTACAATTCTGTTTTTGATTTCTCTTTCAAATACGTATCTTAGTTTGAAACGGTTTTCATTAAATCCATACTTATTCCGGGTGACATTTTGTATATACACCAGGATACGATCGTTGTTACAACGTCTATCTCTCTGTCAGTATTAATCTTAAGTAAACAGGAGATATCCATGACAAAATCAATATTAAAAGTGTACTTCACAACATGTTTGATATAATCAAAGAAATTCTTATTCTGTTCACATTCGATAAACACATGCACTATGTCCTCTATGACATGGCACTTGGGACAGTATCTGTCGTCTGCTAATCCCCATTTGTAAAGATTGTTTCTAACAGGTAGTATATTGTACAGCAGTTTAAAATTGAACTCCCTTTAAAAAGCGATGTTCCCTTGTATATGTTAAATTCCTTTTGAACACGGAAGACCATTCGACATTTCTTTGTAGTATATTTTCCAAAAAACGACAGCACCTGTTGTTGTTGAATGTATGGTTAAAAGATATCAGGTTGTAGAAACGTTTGCTGCTTACGTCACTGATAGGTAAGGAAACTCTTCCAAATTTAAAATAGGGAATTCCAAGAGGGTGAATATAATTTACTGGTTCAGTTTCTTCCTTGGTAAGATCATTGAACCCTATCTTTGGAATAGCTTTCTTCAATTTAGCATAATCGAATAAAAGATTTTGCTTGCTTTTTTTTTGTCTCAAGGCGTACTGACAGGTCTTTAATAGACAAAAAATGTCTTTCTTCAAAGAGGTCCTTTAGATAAATTATTCCACAACCAAACCAATCTGCGTAAAACAAAGACTTCGTATTAAAAACAATATCCTTGTTATGCCATACTATTTGCCTATGAAAAAATGTATCTTGTACAGAATAATTTTCACTACAAGTAAAACCTTTCACATAATTCCAGGCTTGTAATATTTCTAGATAGAAATCAGGGAGTTGCGATTTCTGGACATCGAATAATTTATGGTCATAGTTACAGTTTAACAGAAGATTTACACCACCGAGCAAATCAAACCAATTACACATATCTTTTCATGGAACTTTACTGTCATCCAGTAATCTACCAAGCCATCTTAAACGAAAACTCAGTATCTGTTTCTCAGTATTAACCATACGTAATCCCCCTTGGCTATAATCTTGAGTAAGGATGGATCTTTTTACCTTGTCGATTTTGGATTTCCAAATAAAATTGAAAACTAATTTATTCAGTTTCTGCAGACACTTTGGTGGAATCGTGTCTACCATCATTAAATGAACTATTATACTTAAAGCCAGTGATTTAACAACAATGATTCTTCCAAATATTGTGAGGTTTCTGCTTCTCCAGTTATCCAGGAGTTTCTGTAGTTTGGTCAATTTATTTTCGCGTGCACAATATAACCTTACTTGGAACGAGCCTTTACACACCCTCCAAATATAAATATCATCTTGCAACCTTCGCCCAACAATTGACCCCCCCCCCCCCCCATCCCCCCCCGCAAAAAAATATATTCCCAACTAATTATTCTCCATCGCTCACTATAGCGGCTGCTTCGAAAACGTGGAACAATATCCCTCTTTCCATCAGAGAACAATCATATGTGATAATTTGATTTTGTTTTTATTTTATTTTTTCATTTTCAATATAAGCATGTCTAATTATGATACAATTTGATTCAATAATTAACATAAGGCAACCTAATAAATAATTATATGACACAAAATATAAGTATTAAAAACTAAAAATGAAAACGGATTATCAATGACTTAAAATTAATGCATACATTAAAACGATGGGGCATCTAAAAAAGCGGGGCTTGTACTGTACATGCTCCCGAGACATATACATATACGCAGGATTTTTTCAAAGGGGGGGGGGGTTTAACATTTATGAATCGGGCGCAACGACTCAGCCAGCCGCTGGATAAGCGGGGGGGGGGGGGGGGTAAGAGGACATTTTTTTTTTGTTTTGTCCAGAAATTTGAAAAATTTGACCGATTGACATTTCGTTTCGTTGGGGGGGGGGGGGAGGTGATGTCACCTTTTTAAGGTCACCCGTTAGCATTAAAAATAATGAAGGGGGGTTTTCAAGTGGGGGGGGGGGTTAACATTTATAAATCGGGCGCAACGACTCAGCCAGCCGCTGGATAAGCGGGGGGGGGGGGGGGGTAAGAGGACATATTTTTTTTTTTTGTCCCGAAATTTGAAAATTTGACCGATTGACATTTCGTTTCGTTAGGGGGGGGGGGGAGGTGATGTCACCTTTTTAAGGTCACCCGTTAGCATTAAAAATAATGAAGGGGGGTTAACCCCAAACCCCCCCCCCCCCCCTGCGTACGCGCCTGGTGATAATATAGAGTTTTGATGAAATCATCGTTAAATTCTCATCCCGCGAACTGAATGTTGATCCTGATTCAGCATTCCCAATCAAAATAAATGCGATTGACTGTGCAACATTTTCGTTTATTTTTCAATATCAATTTGACCAGAAAAAAACAGTTCTCGAACGACTCTAGAAGGATAACTTGGCCCAGAATCTCTTCAGAATAAGAAAGGCTGTTTCACGGAATGCCTTATTAGTGATTAGGTAAACCAGGCAATGCCACCATGTTGTTGACATGATAAGAATCATCATAAAACTCTTCAAGATGGGTGGCACCGTAACACCACCAAAGGCCATCCCGAAGAAAATGATGAAAGGCATCCAAGAGACAAAGACGACAACGTTCAAGAGAAAGATGGTCAAGAAGGCTCTTCTGTTGCGAGTGTGCTGTCTCTTGGTCGTAGTCGCCCTTCCCCTACAATCTGCATTGGTAACTGATGTGTAAGTGCCTTGCAGGTCGGTGACTTCTGTTCTTCCTGGACAGGTAACCGCTTTCCTGGTAACCTCACCAATAGCTGCAATAGCTTTCGATTGCCTCCTGGAAGTAGCCAACAACCGGACCGTCGATACGACTGTGATACATACTGCGATGACTACGTAGGCGATCAAGAATATGAGATAGTAACTGCCCTTGATCTCTTCCTCCTTCTGTTCACACATATGTCTCTGAAGCTGTTCTGCAGGCATCCCTGGAATAGGTGCCATGATGATGGTCAGGAGAATGGATTCAGCTATGGCCACTCCAAGGATCACTGAAGCTCTCCGATCTGTCACTATCAGGTGATGTCTCAGCGGCCTTGTGACTATGATATAACGATTGATATTCAGAAGACACGTTAATCTCAACGTGAAGAAGAAACAAAGGTAGATCAGTGGGCCATGGTACATACACACGGCTAATTTCACCTGACGGTCAAGGGGAATAACTTGTAAAAGCGACATCAGGGCTTCCCCGACTCCAAGAACGGCATTCGATATCGTGAAAACCTTCAGGACCTGTTTTGTGACGTCATCAAAGCCACTTTTGTCTTGGCAAAGAATGTTGTATGTAAATCCGTTTGCTATAACTGCAACAGGACCCATCATCAAAAGAACGTAATACAGGGAGCCAAGTTTTGGGTCGTACACGGGGATTACCACCCCTGTGTTGGGAGTCAGAATTGCGCTACTTGTGGTATCCATGGTCTAGCATTCAAAATACAGAATTCTGGTTCTCAGTTAAAACAAGACTCCTGGTATATAGCAAGGCATATATATCTTGCTTTATGGTTCCAAATGTTGCACAACTCACCGGAGCACAAAATGTTATAACTGAACAACGATCGAGGTTGAGAAATTAACCAGAACAGAACGGAAGAGACTCTAATTGCGTACACCAAACAGGCACTGTCAATCAGTTGCCAATATATAACTTATTATAATCAAGACACTTTACGTCACGTCAAGGAGTAAATTACGGTAAGTAACCCAAAGCGTATGTGAAAGCAATCTCTATTCTAATTATCGTCAACCGTAAAAGAGCAAATATTTCATCAACCTGGAGAAGTAGAAATATGACACATCGATGTCAACCACTTAAGTCTGTACATGAAAGTTTGATAGTCCACTATACTGCGTATACAGTTCACATATGACTCGGATCAACTGCAGAGATAATGCTGATTACTCTTCTATTATTGGATTCAACAGTTTCATGATAACTGCCCCATTTATGCCCCATGGAAAGAAAATATATATGATGACTCTACAAAGAGGACATACACCCGACAAACACTCCCCTGTCAGTAGGACCTAATATTGAGGTACTCGATAGTCCGGGGGTTGTTTTCAGGTGGAGGTGGGGGAGGGGGTCTTTCTGGTGTGGTGTTCATCGATGTGATAGAATCGTAACATACACGTTAATTGAACTGCCTGACGCAGTGATGGTTCTAAGGGATGGATTCATGAGGCAAATCTGTAATAAATTAGTTCAAGAAACCCTATGGCCCAACCCTGTGCCCCCTAAAAAGCCACCCCTTGGAATTGTTCTTCTAATACTATTCCTGATCTGGTCAAGGAGCTGGTTTTCTGACTAGAAATTATATAGGTCAAGCCCCAACATTGAAGAAACCACAATTCACGTGAACGATGACCTACGAAACTACGACCCTTAGACCAAAAATGTCAGTCTCGTTGTCCTGCTCACACCTTTTTGAGTAATTATCAGACCGATAATAAGTCATGGTATCATGGGCTGTCGCTATTATGTGCGAGAATGCCCCGGTTAGAAAACTTTGACAGCCTGGTACATCATCCACATGTTAACGTCCCTTTTAAGTGCCTGTTTAAATTTATATTTCATAAATCATATCCTTCAAAGTGAGATAACATCCCCCATTTAATAATTGCAGCACATCAAAACTGACGTAAGTCACCTTTGAAGCACAATGTCTCTCGTAATAACCATTAGCAATTAACCCCACAAAGTATCATCCAGCATCTAGCTTTTGCTAGGATTGGCGAGAGATCCGTTCATTATTTTGGAGAGATACGAGTATTGACAGTTTGTTGGTTATCCATTAATTCGCTGATTATATTTTAGAGGTACGAGTATTAACAGTTTGTTGGTCATCACAAAATCACAACTAAAAGGCTCGTTCAGACATGTGGCGAAAACCGCGGCTTTTGTTGTGTGTGTGTTATGATGACGTAAAGTGCGGTTCACATTTTAATATCTTATAACACAGACCTCAGTGAATACGTGCAAATCCTTTGTTGCGCGTTTTACACATTAATAAAAACCGTATGAACTTTTTTTGCAGTGGTTTACCGCGCCATATCTGAACATACATATCTGCTATTTTATTCGCATCAGTGAACAGACATTTCGGCATCGCAATCGTTGTGAGGAGGGTGGGGTATCATGAAGAGACGGTCTTGCACATCCCAACTTCTCCTCACTATTCAAGATCTTTCCAGTGGAATTGACTCGAGAGACCGGATAGATGTAATCCTGTTGGACCTATCAAAGGCTTCTGATTAGGTTCCACATGGACGACTCTACCATACGATCCACTACTATGGAATCCGAGGTAATACCCACAGCTGGGTTGAGGAATTCCTTACAAGATGCTCACAGAGGGTATTGCTTGATGGATGCACTTCTAACCCCTCATCCATTCTGTCAGGCGTTCCTCCAGGCAGTGTCGTCGGGCCTCTTCTCTTTCTGCTGTTTATCAATGATCTTCCTGATTGCATATCAACCCAGCTAGTCTACGGTGAAATTGTTTGCAGATGACTGCATATTGTACAGGAAGGTGACAAGTGCAGATGATGCAGAATGCCTGCAGAAGGACTTAGATGCACTCCAAAAATGGGAAGCAGACTAGCTAATGCAATTCCGGCACTTATGCGATCCCGGCAATAACGTCCTTTGGCAGGACATAAATTCACTTTTGCCACTTCCCACCTACGTCTTAAATTGGTATCCGGTAGAATGTGAAAGTCATTGTAGTTTGCTCAGCATTGTGAGCGTCTGTAAAATGACGCCTGGATGGATTGCTCCCCCGGGAGTGGTGAATATGCATTCTTTTGTGTGCGAGCAAGCCTAAATCCAATGACCGGGGTGATAAACAAATCTTTAAAGTGCTTAGCGCCATCGTCGATGTATTTAGTGCTAAATAATCCCATGTATTATGATTATTTTCATAATAGGTGGAGTACTATAGTAACATGAAGAGGCTGACAAATCACAACAAACTAAAATGGAAATTATTTGATTTTTGATTTCTGCATTCCAAATATATTAACTGAATAACAAATAACATATAAACGTAAGGTATTATACAAATTATACAAACAATAATAACTTCATGTCAATTTTTTTTTTTACATCTACACATATAATAACGAAACTTAATATTTCTATAACATGTTATTATGAATTTAAAGTATTGTCCGAACTATATGTGGAAAAGGTGCAGGAGACCGAACACAATCATAAGCGATGCTTGACTAGGATTTTTTTTCTTTCTCTTTTTCTCTTTAGAGGGACTTTATTGTTCCATTTCAAAATCCATATAATATTATTTAGAAAACAAGTAAAATGAAACATATGAATTAAATACAAGATCAACATAATTTCTTAAAATTATCATTTTAACATTTCTAATACTTTCTTAACTTCTTCATTATCGAAGTATCTTGTATTTTCTTTGTATTTCGAATAACATTTTAATGATGAAATAAAATTATTTATTAACCTCTTTGGATTGGTTAGTACTTCCCCAAAGTTCCGCTTTACGTAGTCTTTGTATATAACCAGTTGAGCATAATTTATCAAAAAATTAAGTAAACTTAATTTTTCTGTTATCTACTTTATATCCAATCAATAACATTTTCATATCAATTTCAATTTCTATTTTAGAAATGAAATATATAATTCTTGAGATAATCTTCCAGAAAACTCTTAATTTCTTGCAACGAAATATAAAATGTTCAATAGTTAATTCTTTTTCACGACAAATTTCACATTCGCTAGACTGTACGATTTCCATATAAAGAGATTGTCTTTAGATGGCAATATTCTATGAATTAATTTGAAATTATATTGTTTGATATTATTGTCTCTTAATTATGTTATTAATTTTGAACTGAAATACTCCTTTCCAAACAAATGTTTCTGGTAGGCCAAAAATATTTTGCCAGAAATGGAAACCATTCTTCTCTTTTTTCCTTTCTAGCATTAAATTATAGTAACTTTTCGTTGTGGTAAATTCAACGTTTATAACATCTAAAGTTGTCTCAATGTACATTGTTTCATTGAGACTTGAAGCTTTGTTTAAACGTAAATTTTGTGACCAATATATTGGAATTTTTTTTTTTTAATTTTGACATTTTGAATAAAAACAACAGATTCTTTACATCAAAACGGTTATTGAATAGAGAGTTATCTATCCATGTACCTTGATTTATAACATGTTTGATTTGACAAATTCCTTTTTTCTTCACGACGGGAAATACAGAGGTTTATTAATACAATATTACTATTATTCCAAAGTATTTCATTGGAAATATCTTTTACTTCAATTTATTTACATATCGAATTTCTGACTATGTGCAAAGCAAATCCATATAAAACAATGGTAAATTTCTTTTTTGACATATCATTTTCCTGTGTTTAATATGACAAATATATTGTAAACATAACGGCATCCCGCCAACTCTTTCAGTCCAAAATGAAAATAATATCTTCCACATTGCATCATCTGCATTAAAAAACTTATATATCCAAGATAATCTAAGTGAATTAGCTTTCAAAATAAAATCAACCATACCAAGCCCCCTTCACTTTCTGACTTGATACAAACATTCCGTTTTACTTTTTCACGTTTAGAATTCCATATAAATATATATATAGTCCTATGTAAAGCCTTGCATATATGAATAGACATTGAGACAGCTGTGCCTAAATAGACGCCTAAATAGACGAGCTGAGGAATTATCAAACATTTTATAATTATTATTTTTCCATTACAGGTCAGTCGTCTCATTTTCCACGTCTTAAGAATATTATTGATTTTTTCAACTTCCCCCTCCCAATTCATACTGCTAACATATTTATCGATTTTACCAACGTAAACACCTAAATGTTTAATTGGTTCTTCTGTAAATTCAATATCATATTTTGTCGTATCTAATTCTTTTATTTTCATTACTGTTGTTTTATTCCAATTAATCTTTGGACCTGCAAAATATTCAAAATCGTCTAACTCCTTCAAAACATTATCTACTGATACGAATGAATTAACAAATAATGCTTGACTAGGATGGCGGCCTCAAAAAAACAAATCTTAAGGTGCAATTTAAAATGAAAATGTGTGTCAACGATCTTTGTGTATGAGTTTGTGAGTGTGTTTTGTGAGTCTATATTGTAAGTGTGTGTGTGTGTGTGTGTGTGTGCGCGTGTGTAAATGTGCTCGCGAGCGTGCGTGTGTGTGTATGTGTGTGTAGCGAATGACAGGGTAGGCCTAACATGAGAGATATAACGTCTAATCAAACATAGTTCTGAAAGTCGTTGGAGTTTATTTTGTAGGGATAATCCGCGCCGACCTCAGGGGACTTTCATTGGAAAATTTGAAAAATCATAGCAATAAAACTGTAAAATTGTACAAAAATGCCAATACAGGGGGAAAAAGGTTATTAAGGTGTAATTGATCATAGTACACAAGTCGATAACTCTCTGATTCTCCAGCAAGCAGCCCTAATTTTGCCTCGCACTAAATGCCAGTACTATTTGCAATCCCGGTCGTGCACAATTTAACCTTACTTGGGACGAGCCTATTCACACCCTCAAAATATTCTCCAGAGAAAAAAATATCAGAAAAATTCCTCCGTGTTTAAGTGTAACAATTCAGTTGTAAGTGATTCTAAAGAAATTGCTGAAAGCTTTAATGATTATTTTAAAGATGTTGGTCATAAATTAGCTAGTATGAACAGGAACGTAACGAATATAAATTGTACCTCTTATTTAAATAGCAATTTTCCTCATACTGCATATTTCTTACCCATCACTGAAAAAGAAATAATTAATAATGCTCTGTCTTTTAAAAATGGTAAAGCTCCTGGTTTTGACTCCATTGATTGTTCTGTAGTGAAAAAGGTTATTCATGTCATATGTAAACCGTTGTGTAATATTTTTAACTCATGTATTGAGCAAGGTGTTGTACCTGTTGACCTGAAAATTGCCAAAATTATTCCCATTCATAAAAAGGGACCTAAAGATATATTCTCAAATTACAGACCCATTTCATTACTTCCACTCTTCTCTAAAATCTTTGAAAAATGCATCTATACCAGACTACACAGTTTTCTTGATAAACATAGTATACTGTACAATAAGCAGTTTGGATTTAGGGCCAGGTATTCAACTGATCATGCTCTTTTAGATTTTTTAATACAAGTATCAAAGGCAATTGAAAACAAAGAAATCATTGTTGGTATATTTTTGGATTTTAAAAAAGCGTTTGATTCAATTAACCATGATATCCTCCTTTCAAAACTTTATTATTATGGAATTCGTGGTGTTACTCTTAAATTATTTCGCAGTTATCTAAATGATCGCAAACAATTCACAGTTTTCAATTCTAAAAATTCAAGTTTGCAATCAGTTTCCTGTGGTATTCCGCAGGGGTCAATTATAGGCCCACTGCTCTTCTTAATTTATATAAATGATTTACATTCAGTCTCTCCCATTTTGAATTTTATACTGTTCGCGGACGATACAAATATATTTTATAAGCATAAAGATGTTGAATGCCTGACCAAAAATCTAAACACTGAGCTCTTAAAGGTTAGTGAGTGGATTAAAGCAAATAAACTGCAACTTAACTATGAAAAAACTAATGTTATGTTATTTAACTTTCCAAAGACGTGTGTTAGTGAAGTAAAAATATATATGAATGGAAATCTGATTGAACATACAAGTTCAACCAAGTTCTTAGGCATTAATATTGATAAAGATCTTAAATGGAAAACACACGTCTATGAAGTTCTACGTAAAGTGTCTAGAACAATAGGAATTATGAGTAAACTTAAAGACATATTGCCAACCAAAATTCTTATAATGTTATACAACTCACTAATCTTGCCTTACATATCCTACTGTAACATTATATGGGGTTTTTGTAAACAGCATTTACTTAATCGTATTTTCCTCCTACAAAAAAGAGCAGTTCGTATAATTTGCCACAAGCCATTTTTAAGTCCAAGCAGACCTCTATTCTTGAAACTGAATATTCTCCCAATATCATTATTACATGATTTTCAACTTTGTGTTTTAATGTATTCATATTATCATAACCTATTACCAGAAATTTTTTGTAATATATTTCAGAGCAATAACGATATTCATAGATATAATACCAGGACTTCAGGAGACACTCGTGTAATATATGGTCATTCTTCATTTTCAAATAGTATCTTTTTATGCCAAGGACCCACCATTTGGAACAAACTACCCCCTAAACTTAAACAGTGTGCATCTTTAAACAGTTTTAAGCATCATCTAAAACTTCACCTGATACAGCAAATTTGAATTTGACAAACGCAATTTTTATGTGTGTAATTACCATTGTAGTATTGTATTTTTTTTTTTATTTTTTTTTTTTGTCCCCCTTTTTGTTTTTATTGTGTGTACATTTTTAGGATCATCTACCTATAAGTTTTTGTAACTTTTTTGATGATCCAACCACTTCGTAATTTCCTTTAGTGTACTTTCCATTTTAGTTGTTTATCTACATGTATGTTTTGCAAGAAACTATTGTATTCTTTGCCTTTGTATGTTTTTATGAAAGTGGTAAATAAATTTCAATTCAAAAAAAAAATTTCAATTCAATTCAATTCAATTCAATTCAATTCAATTCAAAAAAACAAAAAAAAAATTGACATCCCCCCAAACAAATATACATATATGCATATTCCCAAGATATTTATTCCTAACGATTAATAGCGTCTGCTTCGAATAATGTGGAACAATATCCCACTTTTCATCAGAGAACAATGTGATAATTTGATTTGTGATTTCTAGTTTCTTTTTCAATATAGGCATGTATAATTATGATACATATCAATAATCAACATACAGCATTCTAATACATTATCATATTATATGACACAATAATATAAGCATTGAAAAGAAAAATGATGACGGATTATCAATGACCTAAAATGAATGCATACATTGAAACGATGTGGCATCTAAAAAAAGGCGAGGCTTATATGGTACCTGCTCCCAAGAATTAATTACGTGATAATATAGAGTTTTGATCATACCATTTTTAAATTCACATCCCGTCAACTCGATGTTAATCCGGATTAAGCATTCCTAATTCAAATAAATGGGACTGACTGTGCAACATTTTTCGTTCATTTTTCAATATCAATTTGACCACAAATAAAAGGTTCTCTAACGACTCTAGAAGGATAACTTGGCCCAGAATCTCTTCAGAATAAGCAAACCTGTTTCACGGAATGCCTTATTGGTGACTAGGTGAACCAGGCAATGCCACCATGTTGTTGACATGATAAGGATCATCATAGAACTCTTCAAGATGGGTGGCACCGTAACACCACCAAAGGCCAGCCCGTAGAAAAAGATGAGAGGCATCCAAGAGACAAAGACGACAACGTTCAAGAGAAAGATGGTCAAGAAGGCTCTTTTGGGCTCTTTTGTTGCGAGTGTGTTGTCTCTTGGTCGTAGCCGCCCTTCCTCTACACTCTGCATTGGTAACTGATGTGTTAGTGCCTTGCCGATCGGTGACTTTTAATCCCCCTGAACTGGTAGTCGTTTTACTGGTAGCCTCACCAATAGCTGCAATGGATTTCGATTGCCTTCTGGAAATAGCCAACAACCTGACTGTCGAAACGATTGTTATACATACCGTGAAGACTACGTAGGCAATCAAGAATATGAGATAGTAACTGCCCTTGATCTCTTCCTTCTTCTGTCCACACATGTGTCTCTGAAGCTGTTCTGCAGGCATCCCTGGAATAGGTGCCATGATGATGGTCAGGAGGATGGATTGAGCTATGGCCACTCCAAGGATCACTGAAGCTCTCCGATCTGTCACTATCAGGTGATGTCTCAGCGGCCTTGTGACTATGGTATACCGATTAATATTCAGAAGACACGTTAATGCCAACGTGAAAAAGAAACAAAAGTAGATCAGTGGACCATGGTACAAACACACGGCTACTTTCACCTGATGGTCAATGGGAACAACTTGTAAAAGCGACACCAGGGATTCTCCGACTCCAAAAACTGCATGCGATATCGTGAACACCTTCAGGACCTGTTTTGTGACGTCGTCTATGGACCCATCATCAAAAGAACGTAATACAAGGCGGCAAGTTTGGGGTCGTACGCGGGGATTGACACGTCTATGTTATTAATTGTGGTACCCATGGTCGAGTATTTAAAATTAGAATTCTGGTTCTCAATTAAAACAAGTATATTCCTCCTGGTAAATAGCAGAGGATATATATCATGCTTTATGGTTCCAAATGATGCACAACTCACCGGATCACAAGAAGGTATGACTCTACAACGATCAAAGTTGAGAATTTAACCAGAACAAAACAAAAGGGACCCTAATTGCGTACACCAACCAGGCACTGTCAGTCAGATGCCAATCTATAACTTATTATAATCAAGACACCCTCCATACGTCAACCGTAAAAGGGCAAAATTTTCATCATCCTGGAGAAGCAGAAATATCACGCCTTGATCTCAATTGCTCGCATGTGATTGACTATAAAGTCTATATTTACGAGAAAAATGAGAGAAACCACCAGTTAGCTCTGTATATGAAAGTTTGTTAGTCCACCATACTGCATACAGTTCAGATATGACTAGGATCTATTGCATAGATAATAATGCTCAATGCTGATTACTCTTCAATTATTGGATTCGACTGTTTCATAATTGCTGCCCTATTTATGCACAAAGGAAAGAAAAAAGAGCATCAAACGACTCTACCAAGAGGATATTTACCCCAGGAACACTCCTCTGAAAAAAAAATACTACTAAATTTATACCCAATATTGAGGTACTCGATAGTCCGGGGGTAGTTGTCAGGGAGGGGGGGGGGGGGCTTTCTGATGTTGTGTTTGTCGATGTTTTAGAATCGGATAATACATGTGATAAAATTGTCTGACGCAGTGGCGGTTCTAGGGGATGGGGGCACAAGCCCGACACCACCCCTAATTATTGAACCCCCCCCTCCTATAATTTTCGTGAGGAAAATCTAGAAAATTAGTTCAAGAAACCCTATGCCCAACCCCCCACCGTAATTTTTTCCATTTAGTATAGGCAAGCATTTTGCCGAGGTAAGCAAAAACATGAATATTCATGAATACCATGGCCTATTCGATTATTAACAGAGGGGTGCAATAATTGTGCACCACATCAAACCCCCCTAATTTTAGTCAAGTATTTCATTGTATTATGTAGTTTGGTAGGTTTATTTTACTAACTGTTTAATTATCAGATATCAATGATAGTTTAAAGATATGGAAAAGTTCTTGTATTTTATATTTAGCAAAGCAATCTCACATACAAAATCACTATCAAGTGTCGTCTGATCCGCCGATTGCCGTCTGCTATACACGCGAACTAGCTACGTTTGTGCTGGCGAAAATGAGACAACCGGAGCAATATGACAAAAACAAAAACATCCCTGATCTGAGCAAGAAGTGTGTGTCTGTTATGTATTTTTTTACTGATATATAATCAGATATGATTATTTACGTCTGGTCACCATCCAAAAGACATGACTCACTTTCTAACCGGGGTCGCCTGAGCCAGTTTGTTGGCGAAGACAGAGAGCTGACCAAGTGAACGTGCTGCTAGACCAACTCCCATCTCCCTAAAGCAGGACATGTTCTGACAAGGAATTATATACGATAAGCCCTGTCTTTGAAAAAAAACAATCCACCTGACCGATGCCCTAAGAGACCTACGGCCCTTAGACTGAAATGTCGGTCTCGTTGGACTTCTCACAACTTTCTGAGTGTTTATCAGACCGATAAACTCATGGTCTCGTGGGCCGTCAGTCTACGTGATAAGATGCCCTGGTTTGAAGACTATGAGGCTGTTCACAACGCAATGAGATAGCGGTCTATCGTAGCACCCCCTTTTTTCTAGCACGCGCTAGACCGCGCTCTCTCTCGTGGATCACCCCCAAGAGGTGCTCCAGTGGCACGCCGTTTTGGCTCGCCGTGGCTCGCTGTTGGGCGGACCGAACGACGTTTTACCTTCCAAACCGCAGAGATAGCGCTGTCTAGCGCGCGCTATCTCTGCCGGTGTGAACAGCCTCGATGACAGTCTGGTAAACATCATCTATACATGTAAACGTTCCTTTTAAGTGCCTGTTTAAATTTATATTTCATCAATCATATCCCTTAAAGCAGAAGAAAATCCCTCGTTGAATAATTGCAACACATAAAAAATTACGTTAATTATCTTTGATCATAATGTCACTCGTAATAAACATTAGCAAATACCCCGCAAAGTATCATCAAGCATCTAGCTTTTGTTAGGAATGACAAGAGAAAATAGCTCATTATTTTGGAGACGTATGAGTATTAACAGTATGTTGGTTGTCACATAAAAGGCTCGTTCATTATGTCGCGAAAACCGCTGTGTTTTTGTGTGTTTTTTTATGATGACGGAAAGTGCATAATAGGGTTTAAATTTCTGTATCGCATAACACAGAGCTCAGTGATAGGTGCAAGACCTTTGTTGCGCGCAGTTGACATTCATTTTACACATTTGCAACAAAGAAAAAGAGCCTCTTTTTATTGCAGTGGTTTCCTGCACCATATCTGAACAAGCTTTAAAGTAGATATTCATTGATTTTAAAAACTAACTTAATTTCATTATTGCAAAGTTGAAACTTTGATTCGACAAGGTTATCAAAATTCAATGCTTGGAGACACTCGAAGTAATGATTATTATAAATGATAACACGCTTAAATCATGGGCGTAAATCCTTACGTAATACCTATTGTTCAGGGGGTGATCTATTCATTCACCCCCCCCCCCTGAACAATAGGTATTACGTCAGGATTTACGCCCATGGCTTAAATACAGCCCCGGCATAGCACCTGAAGAGCTGTCCGAACGCTGCTGAGATGTGTGAGATCACAGTATGGACACGATTTGCACAATCAGACGATGTCCCATGACATATCTCACACATTTTCAGTGCCTGTGTTTTCATCTTCTCTTGAGTTCTTTCTCTTACTTCACTACCGTCAGGCTAAATGTATAATCTATTGCCTCACTCTAAACCCCGCACATGGTTTTATTTTGATGACAAATGCAGCGAACCAAAAATTAAGGAATCTGTTGCTCGTAAACAAAATAAGACGCCATTGAATATTCAGCTGCACACACCGCGGTATGTTCGGCGTTTCAAGAGGGAACAAATGCCGTCCTTAATATCATTCCGGGGGGTTTTCAATTCGAAAGTCTGGTTTCTTTGATTGTTAATTAACCCCTATCCTGTGTATTTACAAGCAACAGATTTTAGTTATCGGAATCGGGTCATATCCCCTTTTGAATGGTTTGACATGCCATCACATTTATATACACTAAACTCATTATAATTTGACAAATAAAAGCTTTGCAATTATGTTCATTCTTTATGGGATGTCGTCTGCTTGGGCAGTATTGGTCCATATAGTGACGTCATTAAAACATCGTTATTTTTCCGGCGAATCTATCGTATATCCCAGCTGCTACGCAGGTGGTTGTATTTGTATTTTTATAAATCACCCGATATGTAGTTGACCTAAAACTTGTACGATGGCCATCCGTTAGCTTACCAGTTTCTAATCATACATTAGTTGACATGTTTGTGATTTTCTTTGAATTTCACCTTTAAAGCATGTCCGGTATGTCATTCACAACAGTGAACAGAATTGTTGGCATCACATACGTTGTGAGAAGGGTGGGGGTATGATGGGGTGAATTATTAGTTCACATGCTAACGGATAGAATAAGAGGGGAAAGCGATCGGTAACTGGATGGAGATTCCTTTTCGTTGGGCACGTTCTGGAAACAAAACTTTCATAAATGGCACTAATCTATAATCAAATAACGGTCATTTGGGGGGAGGGATGCTATGATGTTTACTTTAGCTCTTTCTTATAATTTACTATCTCTCTATTATCTTTTTGCAGCCTTGCTTGAATAACGGAATATATCGTATGATAGGGTCAGTGTTATCTGTTTGACACCCCAGGGGGATCTCTCTCTCTCTCTCTCTCCCTCTGTTTCAGACACTCACGCACGCACGCTCACAACACGTCAGCACGTCCACGCCCGTAATCAAGAATCACTCAACACACATCTTACCTCATGCCCCATACAATGATATAAATCAAGCTGACATAATCACAAAAGCATGATCATAATTAGCATAACCCATTTTTTTTAAATTAGAGTTGAATTTGTATAATCAGATTTAATCTAAATTTCACCCATTTTGGGGTCTAAAATTACCTTTATAGCAATTTTAGGTCCTAAAAGGGCACTAGACTTTAAGTGTCACAAATACGAATAAGAGCAGTAACCATGCACTTTGAGGGCGTTTGCGGTCTAAACAAGAACTCGAATGTCCCTTTAAAGAAAAAAGAAAGAAACAAAAATTCAAGCTAAGGTTGAGTTTGGCAGAGATTAGCGCCGCCTTGTGTTGATATAAACTAAATACACTATGATTAGCATGTTGCATCCATTCTTCAGACGGTGACTCTTGAAGATATGTCTCGACTATCAAAATTGCTTTAATTGCTACATAATCATAACAGTTGGAGGTGTCTCGATAAATTGACTTTTGCCACTTTCCACCTACGTCTTAAATTGGTACCAGGTAGGATGCCAAAGTCATTGTAGTTTGCTCAGCATTGTGAGCGTATGTACAATGGCGTCTGGCTGGAAAGCTCCCAAGACCCTAGGGCAGGCCTTCTCAACTGGCGGCGCGCGCGCCACTCGTGGCGCTTGCGGTCAGTCAGAGTGGCGCGCGGTTGTTCCAAAAATAAAAATAAATAAATACAAATTAAAAAATAAAATTCAAGAAAGAAAAAATAAAAAAATAATATTTTAAAATAAAAAAAATCAGCAAAATCAAAAAGTTGCACTCGAAGTTGAGCCCAAAATGTAAGCAAGCCATTTTGTTTGTTTGATTTTCACTTCATTTTGACATTTTCCGTGTTTATTGCACCAAAATAACTACATATAAATTAACTTCCAGTGTAGATTTTAGCCCGGAATTGTACTAATTATTTCACATCAATATGAAATTATGATTAATGTTTTATGGAACAAAAGGGTGTTAAAAATACGACATCTGGGCCTTAAAAAAGCCCTAAAATCCACTAGCTTCCGGGGGCTTTGCCCCATGGACCCGCTATCGGCTCGGTCGCTACGCTCCCTCGAAACACAGTCACCACCAAACATACAGGTTGGCACTTCAACCTCAATAAATTTTTGTTTTGGCGCTTCTAAGAAACTAGTTGAGAAGGCCTGCCCTAGGGTGTAGAGAATTCGCATGCATTGTGTGCAGGCAAGCATGAATCAAATTTATATTAGATCATACTACACAAATCGATAACTCTCTGATCCTCCAGCAATCAGCCCTTATTTTGCTTCGCACTAATAAATGCCAGCATTATTTGCAATATCACGTGCGCACAATATAACCTTACTTGGGACGAGCCTTTTGACACCCTCCAAATATAAACATAATCTTGCAACCTTTGTCCAACTATTGACCCCCCCCCCCCCTCCCGAAAAAAAAATATTCCCAACTAATTATTCTTAACCGCTTACGATTAATAGCGGCTGCTTCGAAAACGTAGAACAATATCCCACTTTTCATCAGAAAACAATCATGTGATAATTTGATTTGTGATATATTTTTTTCTTCATTTTCAATATAAGCATGATTAATTATGACACAAAATATAAGTATTGCAAACTAAAAAACATATGGAAACGTTTGCTTGTATTTGTCTCATAAAAGAATTTGACCACAAACTGACTCCCACACGGTGTTGAGTGCTCAGGGGTTACAGGCCACTGGCTTCATCGGGCAGGTAGTTCCATTATGTGACTGGGTAAATTAACTATTACAAAATGAGTGGACACATTACATTGTACAATAGGGACACACATTGTTTTTATTGTGCAGAACAGAACATACTCTTTTATTGACTTATTGCATAAAACTATAAAACCAAAATGCATTTTGTATTCGAACAATAAAGTACAAAGGATAATAACAGGTGAATGAAATGCATAAACACCACAAACACCTGGGGAGGAAGCATTCATAAATTTGAATACATATAGTTGATAAACGACTCCGATGAAACTATGAAACCAAAATGAAATTTGCGTTCTGGCAATTGGAGTCCAAAGAATGATAGCAGGTGAATGAAATGCTTCAACAGCAACACAAACACCTGGGAAGCTAGGAAGCATCCATGAATTTGAATAATTTAGTCGATAAACGACTCCGCATGTGGACGTTTGTTGGAGCAAAAAGCAGTGGATTCTTAACAACACGAACCCATTTAACAGAATGTCGGAACCTAAATTAAATTTGGCGCTGTTGGAAAATGAATCTTTCTACCCTGCGACTTTAATGGTACGATCCAGTAAATTAAAACAGTAAAATGGCTCTTATTTTAAAATTACTCATTAAATAAAACCCAAAACTTCAGTGATATCAGAAAAAATATGGTATATCTTACTAATAATTAAAAAAGATGTATAAACATGGTGAAAGTGTCGCATTCTACGATAAAAGACACCGATTTAGCGAAGATGACGTCATTAGTGCGCTCGCATCAGGAAATTCAAGGTCAAAAGGTCAATTCAGACGCTGATAAGTTATCGGTCGAGCCTTTTTGTTTCCTTTATTCCGACAAAATTATACAATCAATCAAAACAAGTTTAATACCAGAAGAAAGCTAACGATTAGTATTTTCATTAACCGCTTGCCCCAAAGTCGCTTGACCACAGTGAAACGAGTGAGAGCTTGCGAGAGCGGCCAAAGTGTGATTGAAACTCGCTATTTGCTCTTCTCCAACGCAAAAAGAGACGACATTGTGCTGGATAAATGTATTTTTTCCGACAAAAGTACAGAAAAATTGCTTATGGTCTTTTTATATTATACTTTATGAAATGTTACCCGAGTGACTTACGGGCGCCCCAATGCTGGAAAGAAACGCACATTTTAGAAAACTTCACTTTTTCATGGAAAAATGCTTATTTGTTCTATGCACGCAAATCAGATTGAGCGGATCATACAACGTTTCCATATGAAGACGGATTATCAATGACCTTAAATTAATGCATACATTAAAACGATGGGGCTTCTAAAAAAGGCGGGGATTGTAGTGTACTTTTTCCCGATAAATATAGTTACGTGATAATATAGAGTTTTGATGATATCATCGTTAAATTTTCATCCCGCCAACTGAATGTTGATCCTAATTAAGCATTTCCAATTCAAAAAATGCGATTGACTGTGCAACCTTTTTTGTTCATTTTTTAATAACAATTTGACCAGGAAAACAGTTTGAGAACGACTCTAGAAGGATAACTTGGCCAAGAATCTCTTCAGGATAAGCAAGGCTGTTTCACGGAATGCCTTATTGGTGATAAGGTAAACCAGGCAATGCCACCATGTTGTTGACATGATAAGGATCATCATAGAACTCTTCAAGATGGGTGGCACCGTAACACCACCAAAGGCCAGCCCGTAGAAGATGATGAGAGGCATCCAAGAGACAAAGACGACAACGTTCAAGAGAAAGATGGTTAAGAAGGCTCTTCTGTTGCGAGTGTGCTGTATCTTGGTCGTAGTCGCCCTGCCCCTACAATCTACATTGGTAACTGATGCGTTAGTATCTTGCCGATTGGTGACTTTTGATCCTCCTAAACTGGTAGCCGTTTTACTGGTAACCTCACCAATAGCTGCAATGGCTTTCGATTGCCTTCTGGAAATAGCCAACAACCGGATCGTCGAGACGACTGTTATACATACCGCGATGACTACGTAGGCAATCAAGAATACGAGATAGTAGCTGCCCTTGATCTCTTCCTCCTTCTGTACACACATGTGTGTCTGAAGCTGTTCTGCAGGCATCCCTGGAATAGGTGCCATGATGATGGTCAGGAGAATGGATTCAGCTATGGCAACTCCAAGGATCACTAAAGCTCTCCGATCTGTCACTATCAGGTGATGTCTCAGCGGCCTTGTGACTATGATATACCGATTAATATTCAGAAGACACGTTAATGCCAACGTGAAAAAGAAACAAAAGTAGATCAGCGGGCAATGGTACATACACACGGCAAATTTAACCTGATGGTCAAGGGGAACAACTTGTAACAGTGACACCAGGGCTTCCCCGACTCCAAAAATCGCATGCGATATCGTGAACACCTTCAGGACCTGTTTTGTGACGTCGTCAAAGCCACTTTTCTCTTGGCGAAGGATGTAGTACGTAAATCCGTTTGCTAGAACTGCAATAGGACCCATCATCAAAAGAACGTAATACAAGGCGGCAAGTTTGGGGTCGTACTCGGGGATTATCAAGTCTACCCTTATTACTTGTGGTGGTACCCATGGTCGAGCATTTGAAATTAGAATTCTGGTTCTCAATTAAAACAAGTCTATTCCTCCTGGTAAATAGCTGAGTATATATATATCATGTGTTATGGTTCCAAATGATGCACAACTCACCGGAGCACAAGAAGGTATGACTCTAAAACGATCGAGGTTGAGAACTTAACCAGAACAAAACAAAAGAGACCCTAATTGCGTACACCAACCAGGCACTGTCAATCAGATGCCAATCTATAACTTATTCTAATCAAGACACCCCTCCATACGTCACGTCACGGAGAACTTGACAATGACGGGTAGTGACCCAAAGAGTATTTGAAAGCAATCTCTTTTCGAATTATCGTCAACCATAAAAGGGCAAATTTTTCATCAACCTGGAGAAGCAGAAATATCACGCCTTGATGTCAACTGCTCGCATGTGATTGACGATAAAGTCTATATTTAACAGAAAAATGAGAGAAACCACCAGTTAGCTCTGTATATGAAAGTTTGTTAGTCCACCATACTGCATACAGTTCAGATATGACTCGGATCACTTGCATAGATAATATGCTCAATGCTGATTACTCTTTAATTATTGGATTCGACTGTTACATAATTGCTGCCCTATTTATGCACAAAGGAAAGAACAAAGAGCATCAAATGACTCTACCAAGAGGATATTTACCCCAGGAACACTCCTCTGAAAAAAACAACTACTAAATTTCTACCCAATATTGAGGTACTCGATAGTCCGGGGGTAGTTGTCAGGGAGGGGGGGGGGGGGCTTTCTGATGTTGTGTTTGTCAATGTTTTAGAATCGGATAATACATGTGATAAAATTGTCTGACGCAGTGGCGGTTCTAGGGGATGGGGGCACAAGCTCGACCCCACCCCTAATTATTGAAGCCCCCCCCCCTATAATTTTCGTGAGGAAAATCTAGAAAATTAGTTCAAGAAACCCTATGCCCCCCCCCCTCCCAAACAAACATATAGCTCTGTTTAGTATCATTTGACAACGCCCCCTATCGTCAGAGTCCAGTAGCCTATAAACATGTTAGCCTATGGACTTTTACCCCCCCCCCCCAAAAAAAAAAAAAAAAAAAAAAAAAAAAAATCGTTAAAAATTCATTTTTTGTTTAAACGAAAAGCACATCCACCCCGACGTACGTTATCACTAGCTCTTTCATTGAAACCGTCATGTCCCATTGACTTTTAAAAGTTTACCCAACGTAATTTGGTCAAAATAGATCACCAGCTCGCCATTGCCTATATAACACATGTGCAACAAGTCGAACTTTGGACGCAATTCACCACTCGATTGTAAGGTTATAAGTCAAGCACACGAAGGGTAACAAGCATGAATTATCATAGATCAGTTCTGATTTGTTCATTATGTCCATTTCAGCCAACCCACCCCCCCCCCCCCCCCCACCGTAATTTTTCCATTTAGTATAGGCAAGCATTTTGCCGAGGTAAGCAAAAACATGAATATTCATGAATACCATGGCTTATTCGATTATTAACAGAGGGGTGCAATTGTGCACCACATCAAACTCCCCTATATACTTTTAGTCAAGTATTTCATTGTATTATGTAGTTTGGTAGGTTTATTTTACTAACTGTTTAATTATCAGATATCAATGATAGTTTAAAGATATGGAAAAGGTTCTTGTATTTTATATTTATCAAGGCAATCTCACATACAAAATCACTATCAAGTGTCGTCTGATCCGCCGATTGCCGTCTGCTATATACGCGAACTAGCTACGAGCTAAAATGAGACAACCGGAGCAATATGACAAAAAAAAAGCATCCCTGATCTGAGCAAGAAGTGTGTGTCTGTTATGTGTTTTTTTACTGATATATAATCAGATATGATTATTTACGTCTGGTCACCATCCAAAAGACATGACTCACTTTCTAACTGGGTGTCGCCTGAGCCAGTTTGTAGGCGAAGACAGAGAGCTGACCAAGTGAACGTGCTGCTAGACTAACTCCCATCTCCCTAAAGCAGGACATGTTCTGACAAGGAATTATATATGATAAGCCCTGTCTTTGAAAAAAAACACAATCCACCTGACCGATGACCTAAGAGACCTACGGCCCTTAGACTGAAAATGTCGGTCTCGTTGGACTTCTCACAACTTTCTGAGTGTTTATCAGACCGATAAACTCATGGTCTCATGGGCCGTCAGTCTACGTGCTAAGATGCCCTGGTTTGAAGACTATGACAGTCTGGTAAACATCATCCACATGTAAACGTCCCTTTTAAGTGCGTGTTTAATTTTTTTATTCATCAATCATATCCCTCAAAGCAGAAGAAAATCCCTCGTTGAATAATTGCAACACATAAAAAAAATGACGTTAATTATCTTCGAAACATAATGTCACTCGTAATGAACATTAGCAAATATCCCGCAAAGTATCATCAAGCATCTAGCTTTTGTTAGGAATGACAAGAGATCCGCTCATTATTTTGGAGACGTACGAGTATTAACAGTATGTTGGTTGTCACATAAAAGGCTCGTTCATATATGTCACGAAAACCGCTGCGTTTTTTAAAATTTTGTTATGATGACGGAAAGTGCATATAGGGTTTAAATTCCTGTATCGCATAACACGGAGCTCAGTGATAGGTGCAAGACCTTTGCTGCGCGCAGTTGCCATTCATTTTACTCATTTACAACATAAAAAAGAGCCTCTTTTTTGCAGTGATTTACCGCGTCATATCTGAACAAGCCTTAATGCATATCCGGTATGTTATTCACATCAGTGAACAGAATTGTTGGCATCACATTCGTTGTGAGGAGGGTAGGGGTATGATGGGGGTGAAATACTTTATATTTATTAGTTCACATGATAATGGATAGAATAAGAGGGAAAAGCTATCGGTAACTGGATGGAGATTCATTTTCGTTGGGCACGTTCTGGTAACAAAACTTTCATAAATGGCACTAATCTATAATTACAAAAATGGTCATGTGGGGGATGCTATGGTGTTTACTTTACCTCTTTTTTTAAATAATTAACCATCTCTCTATTATCTTTTTGCAGCATTGCTTGAATAACGGAAGATATGGTATGATAGGGTCGGTGTTATCTGTAAGACACCCCAGGGGAGGGGTGGTCTATTTCCCTCTCTCTCTCTCTACCTCTTTCTCTCTCTCTCTCTCTCTCCCTCTGTTTCAAACACTCACGCACACACGCTCACAACACGTCAGCACGCTGTCTACGCCCGTTATCAAGAATCACTCGACACACATCTTCCCCCATGCCCCCCCCCCCTCCCCCTCGCCCGGGCTTAGCCTTAACGTTGTCTTTTTATCTTTAACATTGTCAGTATAGCACAACATGCGCAGTCATCGGCCGATTTAAGTATCTCCTGTACTCTGTGTACACGATGGCAAAGGGGAAGTTGAGTTTTGGTATAGAAGGCGCTACACAAAATATTTTGTTGTGAGATAATGAAAAACCGAGTGTCAAATTTGAAAGAGCATACATTTTAAATGACAAAAAAAAACTTTTTATTTGATAAAAATTGGTTCAGAGGCGACTGAAATATCCATATATATAACCATTTCTAATATTTGTGGGACACCACAAATATTCCATAATGTTGAACCAGCCGTTGAAAAAATGATATAGCGCCTATTACGTTTTATCCAAGCCAATGTTGGCTTTTACGTGTTGGTTATAATACGCACAACCAGCCGCCCGTGTATTGTTATTATTAATTATTTAATTAACGTTCACCGTATTTTTTTTTTCTTCTTTGCCTCATCAGAGGATTAATTAGGTATACATGGTTTACATTTAAAGATACACTGATACAAATCAAGCTCAAATAATGACAAAAGAATGATCATAATTGGCATAACAATTCTTTTTTTAAAGTGGAGCTGAATTTGTATGATTGGATTTAATCTAAATTTCACACATTTTGGGGTCTAAAATTACCTTCAGGGCAATTTTAGGTTCTAAAAGGGCACTAGTAATGTCGTAAATAAGAATAAAAGCAATAACCATGCACTTTGAAAACTCAACTATCCCTTTAAAGTGCTTAGCGACGATGTATATATTAAGAGCTAAATAAACCCATGTGTTATCATTTTTTTTCTCATAAGTGGATCCCTATAGTAAAGTATGATGAAGAGGCTGACATATTATAATAAACTAAAAATGCCAATGACAGGGTAGGCCTAACATTAAGGGAGATAACGTGTAATCAAACAGGAGTTCTTAAAGTCGTTGTGAAGTTTACTTTGTAAGGAAAACCCAAGCTAACCTCAGGTGGCTTTAATTCAAAATTTGACATTTTATAGCTATAAAATTGTAAAGTTTTACAAAAATGCAGAAACAGGGGAAAAGGGTAGTGAAGTTTTATTTGATCGTACTACACATATCGATAACTCTCTGATCCTCCTGCAAGCAGCCCTAATTTTGCTTCGCACTAAATGCCAGTACTATTTGCAACATCGCGCGCACACAATATAACCTTACTAAGGACCAGCGTTTTCTCCCTCTACAAACATAAACATCATCTCGCAACCTTCGCACACAAAAAAAATAATAATAAATAAATAAATAAATAAATAAATAAATAAATAAATAAATAAAATAAAATGAACAAATTAAATGAAAAAATATATGTATATATATATTTATTATATTCCCAAGATATAAATTCCAAACGATTAATAGCATCTACTCCGAAAAATGTGGAACAATATCCCACTTTCCATCAGAGAACAATGTGATAATTTGATTTGTGATTTTGTTTTTTCCTTTTCAAAATAGGCATGTATAATTATGATACATATTAATTCAATGATCAACATACAGCAATCTAATAAATTATCATATTATATGACACAATATATAAGTATTGAAAAGAAAAAATGATAACAAATTATTAATGACCTAAAATTAATGCATAGGCCTACATTGAAACTATGTCGTATCTAAAAAAGCAAGGCTTGTAAGTTGTATGATACATGCTCCAAAGACTTAATTACGTGATAATATAGAATTTTGATCAAACCATTGTTAAATTCTCATCCCGACAACTGAATATTGATCCTGATTAAGCATTCCCAATTCAGATAAATGCGATTGCAACTTTTTTCGTTCATTTTTCAATTTCAATTTGACCACAAAAAAAAAAGGTTCTCGAACGACTCTAGAAGAAAAACTTTGCACAGAATCTCTTTAGGGTAAGCAAGGCTGTTTCACGGAATGGCTTATTGGTGACAAGGTAAACCAGGCAATGCCACCATGTTGTTGACATGATAAGGATTATCATAGAACTCTTCAAGATGGGTGGCACCGTAAAACCACCAAAGGCTAGCCCGTAGAAGATGATGAGAGGCATCCAAGAGACAAAGACGACAACGTTCAAGAGAAAGATGGTCAAGAAGGCTCCGGTAGAAACACCACTTAACTCTGGATATGAAAGTTTGATAGTCCACGATACTGCGTATACAGTTCAGATATGACTCGGATCAACTGCAGAGATAATCGATCATTGCTGATTACTCTTCCATTATTGGATTCAACAGTTTCATGATAGCTGCCCCATTTATGCCCCAATGAAAAAAAGAAACTTTAAACGACTCTACCAAGAGGACATTTACCCGAGAAATACTCCTCTGAAAAAAAACTCTCTCAATAGCCTATTGTCCAATGTTGGGGTACTCGATAGTCAGTGGTTATTTGTCAGGAAGGGTATCTGATGTGGGGTTTGTCGATGTCATAGAATCGGAGAATATATGTGATAAAATTGTCTGACGCAGTTGCGGATCTAAAAGATGGGGGCACAGGCCCCGACCCCTAATTAGTGAAGCCCCGGCCTCCCATAATTTTCGTGAGGCAAATCTAGAAAATTAGTTCAAGAAACCCTATGCCCCTTATAAACGTATGGTATGCTGGGCCGTCGGTCTATGTGCTAAGATGCCACGGTTTGAAGACTATGACAGACTGGTAAACATCATCCACATGTAAACGTCCCTTTTATTTGTTTACATGTATATTTTATCAATCATATCCTTCAAAGGGAGATAACATCCCTCGTTTTATAAATGCAGCACATAAAAACTGACGTTAATTATCTTTGAAACACAATGTCTCTTGTAATAACCATTAGCAATTCCCCCCCCCCCTCCCTCCCCCCCAAATTATTATCCAGTATCCTTTTTTTTTTTAGGATTGACGTGAGATCCGCTCATTACTTTGGAGAGGTACGAGTATTAACAGTATGATCGGACAAATTGAATTTGGGGTTTTGCCGGGGTTCGTAAAAGGCTGCAAAAGGTTGCAAGAAAGTTCGCAAACAGTTTTCATTGTTGCAAAATAGTATTTCTTTGCGATTTTTTTTCCGCAAACAGTTGCAGGCGGCAAAACAGTCGTAAGCGTTTCAGTCGTAAGCCTTTGCAAACGGTCGTAATATGGCGTCGCTCTTTGTTATCGCCACTTATCTTTGTTTCGCCAATGCTACCGACCACGTTACTATAAAATCGACACATTGAGTACCAGGAGTTAGCAAAAGGTCTCATACGTTCACAAATAGTGGAAAAGGATCGGCAAATAGTTGCTTAACTTCGCAAAAACTGTCGCTAACATTTGCTTACAGTCGCTAATAATCGCCAACTTGCCTTTCGTAAAAAAATTCGGGAAAATTCCCTTAAATGTTGCTAATTGTCGCTAAACTTCCCTGAAAGTCGCTGATTTTCGCCAACATTCGTCAGAAAAGTTGGCGAATCCGAATTCGCCACTATCGTAGACATTAGCCGCTCAGTGAGATAAGGCCTTAAATGCTAGTTAATATATATCGCGAAAACCACAGCGAACCCTCAACCCTAGGATTGAGAACCAAGACGAACGTTAGTGAATGATCCACAATACCATGACACCTCTTTATGGAATTTAATCACCTAAATAGAAATAGAAAATGATTTCTTTCCTACCTTGTCTCGTAGAAACACCTGTTGAGTACAGATACTTGGAACATATATTATATCACAAGTAGTAGTTTAAATATTGCACAGCACCCTTAGAAAGAATATGTAAGACCATGTTCAAGGTGATGACGCTTCTTTGTGAAGTTAAGTAAGGAAGAAGAAACTTATAATCGCTATAACGTAATAAGGCCTCAATAACGAGTAGAGAAACAAGCGAAGAAATAGGACAAGAATTAAGATGAAACTGAATTAGCTTTGCTGTAGATCGACCCAAGACTCTCTAGAATACGTGTGCTCTATATGAACAGCTCAGGAGAGTGATGAAAATAGGTGTGGCAAGCAGGTGTAGTATGCCTGTATAAGCTATACCAGTACATTAGGCGGTTGCACATCCCAACCCATAGGGTGTGGAATGTGCTTGCCAGAATAAGTATGTGTGGCACTCCAGTAATGTAACAGATGTCACTAAAGAAATGAGTGACAATGGAATAAAAGACTAGACTTCAAGCCACACAATGAAGACAAGACCAAACTATCTACAAATGATAAGTTCTCCTAAGGTCAAGTCACTACAGTAGCTCCCCTTTAGATTGGTTGTTGAATGAAAAGTAGCAACAAATCGATGAGGAAATAAAGACCTACATGTATGTTGACCTGAAAATACGAAAATATGGTAATACTGTTGAAACACAGTTAGTTTAATATGCTTCACCCGATTTCGAAAAAGTCCACATACCTCACCGGCCATCTAACTTGACGACCAGACCTGGTCTTTCGAATCTCGGGGTGTTCTGCTTAGGTGCAGGATCCAATGCCAAGTCTGTGGATTTGGATTGCCGAGGGACTTGGATAGGTGGATCTTGATCCTCTGTAGATTGAGCAGGGAGATCTTGCTCAATGAAAACTGGTTTAAGTCTCTCAACACTTACAGTTTCACGTTTACCATTGTAATCAAAAGTAAAAAACTTGTCAGAGCGTTGAATGACTCAAAAAGGCCCCCTGTAAGGAGGTTGAAGAGGCCCCCTGACTGCATCCACCCTCAAAAAGATGTGGGATGAGGAATGCAATTCTGGGTGTACCTGTGTAGGGGTAGCTTGTTGCTGGCGGGTAGGGGTGGGGTGTAATTCACGCATCAGTCTCTTCAGCCTGAGTCTGTGGGCATAATTAGCTGGATCGCCAGCAGAGTCGGTCTGTGAAGGAGACATAAATTGGGCCGGTAGCATGACCGTAGTATCAAAGACGAGTTCTGCTGCGGAACATCCCAAATCAGACTTGATAGCTGTACGTATACCCAGCAGTACTAAGGGAAGTACCTCAGTCCAACGGACTGTGTTATGCGCCTTGAGAGAGGCTTTAAGTTGCCTGTGAAAACGCTCCACAAGCCCATTGGCTGCCGGATGGTATGTTGTTGTGCGAATGCGTTTAGTGCCAAGGAGATTAGTGAGAGCAAGAAAGAGTGCTGAGTCAAATTGTCTACCCCTGTCTGTTGTAAGAGTAGTCGGAGCACCAAACACCACTACTCATCTGGCCATAAAAGTACGTGCTACAGTATCCGCAGTGATACCTGGGATAGGTATAGCTTTTGGCCATCTGGTGTAACGATCCACACAAGTAAGAAGGTACGTGTTACCCTCTGAAGTAGGAAGCGGGCCTACACGATCGATGTGCACATGAGAGAAACGTGCATCAGGTGAAGTGAAAGTGCCAAGTGGAACTTTTGTGTGTTTATGCACCTTGCATCTTTAGCATTCAGGACATGTTCTGGCCCATTTCCTGATATCACGATTAATACCAGGCCAAACGAAACGTTCCGTAAGGAGCTTTTGAGTGGCCCTGATTCCAGGATTGGAAAGTCCGTGGAGAGCGTCAAAAGTAGCTCGTCTGTGTTTGACTGGAAGAAGGGGTCTAGCAACACCTGTCGAAACATCACATAGCATGGTAGTAAGAGAACCAAGAAGCGATATAGACTTGAATTGAAGCGAGGAGTCTTGTACCTCACCATCATCCTCTTGATCTTTTGCAATGGCTGCAAAATCTATGACCGAGGATGAATCAACTCTGTCGATACACTGACGGGAGAGAGCGTCTGCCGCTGTGTTCTCCCTTCCTGCTATGTGGTGTATCTCAGATGTGTATTGAGATATGAAATCACGCTGGCGGATTTCACGAGGTGAGTGTCGGGCAGGCTTTGAATTCAAAGCATGGGTGAGAGGTTTGTGATCCGTGTAAATGTGCGACCTTCAAGTAGATGTCGAAAGTGCTTTACACCGAGGAAGGCTGCTAACAGTTCACGACCGAAAGTGCTGTACTTAGTCTCGGCAGGTTGTAGTCTCTTTACTTAGAAAAGAAAGCCAATGGTTGCCAAATACCATCCACCGGCCCAGGTCGGAATTCCAGTTGAAACCAGTAGGCAACTGGTACCAGTTAAAACCAGTAAGTCAACTGGTACCAGTTGAAACCAGTAGATTCAACTGGTTTTTAATATGGAAATTGAAACAACGCTAACTGAGACCAGTTGATTTACCAGTTGAATTACCAGTTGATTTACCAGTTCAATTACCAGTTGATTTACCAGTTGATTTACCAGTTCAATTACCAGTTGATTTACCAGTTGAAACCAGTAGGCAACTGGTACCAGTTAAAACCAGTAAGTCAACTGGTACCAGTTGAAACCAGTAGATTCAACTGGTTTTAATATGGAAATTGAAACAACGCTAACTGAGATCAGTTGATTTACCAGTTGAATTACCAGTTGATTTACCAGTTGATTTTTCAGATGATTCAACTGGTAAATCAACTGGTAATCATACTGGTTTTCAACATGTAAATCAACTGGTAATCATCTACTGGTTTCAACTGGTAAATCAACTGGTAATATCAACTGGTCTCAGATGTCAACTGGTATTTCTACTGGTTTGAACTGGTCTCAACTGGTATCAACGTACGTTGAGACCAGTTGAGATCAGTTCAAACTAGTAGATACCAGTTGGAAATCCTTACTGGTTTCAACTGGTATCAACTGGAATTTCGACCTGGGGGCCAGCTGTTGGATAGTTCCTCCGGCTCCTACATCAGATGCATCAAACAACAAGCATAGATAAACATCAATTCTAGGATGAACTAGAACTGCAGCGTTAGCCAACTGATCTTTAGCTTGATTGAAAGCAGAAAGTAGTTCTTGTTCTCCTAGGGTGATTAGTTTGTTCTTCTTCGACCTATTTTTCAACAGATCTGTAAGAGGTTGGAGTACTTCGGCACACCGTGGAATGAACCGTCTGTATAAATTGATCAGCCCGAGGAACTCTCGTAGTTTGGTAAGTGATATAGGTATCGGAAAATCACGGATGATCTTCACCTTGTCACTAAGTGGCTGAATTCCTTCTGAGTCAACTTTATGCCCTAGAAAGGACAGTAAAGGTACTCCGAACTGACACTTGGCGGGGTTGAGAATGATTCCATACTCTTGCAGGCGGTCAAAGAGTAGACGGAGAAGTGTCTCGTGTTCGTCTTTGGTAGTACTAGCTACCAGAATATCGTCAAGATAAACATAGACGAAAAGAAGACCACGAGTGACATCATCCATCAATCTTTGGAATGTCTGAGCTGCATTGCGGAGGCCAAACGGCATCCTTACAAACCCGAATAATCCAAATATTTTCAAATATTTATTTTCTTATGTATTTTATTGTTTTTTATTTCTTATTATATCTATTGTTTTATTTCTAATGTATTCTTTTGTTCTGGAATACATCAAGTTACTTTGAGAAACATATAAAAGCTATTTGATATCAATTCATATCTCCCACTTAGGAAGAAATACATCTAAACCTCTATTTATATAGCACTTTTTGATGACATGCGCATACTAAATGTTATGTAACACTTTACAGGTATATTCGATTTCGACGAAAATGGTATCAAAATGTGCGTAAGACTTGAGGAAAAAAAGTCATGAAACGACAATTCAAAATTCTAAGCGGTTGCGGCGCAATTAATCTCCGAAAATTTCGAGGGGGGTGGCTCCCGCCCCCCCCCCCCCCCTCCCTAGAACAGTAAGGGTTAAATATTTATTTATCACCCCGGTCATTGGATTCAGGCTTGCTCGCACACAAAAGTATGCATATTCTCCACTCCCGGGGGAGCAACCCATCCAGGCGCCATTTTACAGACGCTCACAATGCTGAGCAAACTACAATGACTTTCACATTCTACCGGGTACCAATAGGTGGGAAGTGGCAAAAGTGAATTTATGTCCTGCCTAAGGACGTTATTGCCGGGATTGCATTAGTGCCGGAATTGCATTAGCTAGTCTGCTTCCCATTCTTGGAGTGCATGTTAGTCCTTCTGCAGGCATTCTGCATCATCTGCACTTGTCACCTTCCTGTTCAATATGCAGTCATCTGCAAACAATTTCACCGTAGACTAGCTGGGCTGATATGCAATCAGGAAGAGAAGAGGCCCGACGACACTGCCTGGAGGAACGTCTGACAGGACGGGAGAGGTGTGAGAAGTGCAGCCATCAAGCAATACCCTTTGTGAGCGTCTTGTAAGGAATTCCTCAACCCAGCTGTGGGTATTACCTCGGATTCCATAGTAGTGGATCTTATGGAGGAGTCTTTCATGCGGAACCTTATCAAAAGCCTTTGATAGGTCCAACAGGATTACATCTGTCTGGTCTCTCGAGTCAATTCCACTAGAAAGGTCTTGAATAGTGAGGAGAAGTTGGGGTGTGCAAGACCGTTTCTTCAAGATACCCCCACACTCCTCACAGCGAATTTAATGCCGAAATGTCTGTTCACTGATGCGAATGAAATAGCGGGTATGATTTAAGGTATGTTCAGATATGGCGCGGTAAACCACTGCAAAACAAAAAGTTCATACGCTTTTTGTTAATGTGTAAAACGCGCGACAAAGGATTTGCACGTATTCACTGAGGTCTGTGTTATAAGATATAGAAATGTGAACCGCACTTTACGTCATCATAACAAAACAAAACAATTAAGAAATTAACAAGAACAGAACAGACACCAACCAGTTTTCGCCACATGTCTGAACGAGCCATTAGATGTAATTTTGTGATGACCAACAAACTGTTAATACTCGTACCTCTAAAATATAATGAGCAAATTACTGATAACCAACAAACTTTTAATACTCGTCATCTAAAGAATAATGAGCGGATCTCACGTCAATCCTCAAACATAAAAAGATGATGGATGATGCTTTGTAGGGGTAATTGCTAATGGTTATTACGAGAGATATTGTGCTTCAAAGGTAATTAACGTCACTTTTGATGCGTTGCAATTATTCAACAAGCGATCTTTTTCTCCCTTTGAAGGATATGATTGATGAAATATACATGTAAACAAGCACTTAAAAGGGACGTTTACATGTGGATGATGTGTACCATGCAGGCTGGCATGGTCTTCAAACCGGGGCATCATAACACATAGACCGAAAGCCCATGAGACCATGACTTTATCGGTCTGATAAAAACTCAGAAAGTTGTGAGTAGGCTAACATTTTCGGTCTAAGGGCCGTAGCTCTCGTAGGTCGTCGGTCACGTGGATTGTGGTTTCTTCAAAGATTGGGCTTGACCTATATAATTTCTAGTCAGAACACTAGATCAGAAAAGACCTTAGAAGAACAATTTCAATTTTCAAGGGGTGGCTTTTTAGGGGGAGCAGGGTTGTGCCATAGGGTTTCTTGAACTAATTTTGTTTAGATTTGCCTCACGAATCTTCTAGAACCATTACTGCGTCAGACAAATCAATTAACGTGTATTATACGATTCTATCACATAGATGAATACCACACCAGAAATCCCACCCCCCCCCCCCCCCTCCCCACCTGCCAACTACCCCGGACTATCGAGCACCTCAATATTAGGTACTACTTTAAGAGTCTTTTTTTCTTCAGAGGAGAGTTTCTCGGGTAAATGTCCTCTTGGTTGAGTCGTTTGATGTTCTTTTTTCCATGGGGCATAAATGGGACAGCTATCATGAAACTGTTGAATCCAATAATGCATTGAGCATATTATCTATGCAGTTGATCCGAGTCATATGTGAACTGTATACGCAGTATGGTGGACTATTAAACTTTCATATACAGAGTTAAGTGGTGGTTCTCTCAGTTTACTCTTAAATAATAATGTTCAGTCACATTTCGATCGGAGCACAACTGCGAGCAGTTGACATCAATGTGTCATATTTCTACTTCTCCAGGTTGATGAAATATTTGCCTTTTTACGGTTGCCGATAATTAGAATAGAGATTGCTTTCAAATACGCTTTGGGTAACTTACCGTAATTTACTCCGTGACGTGACGTATAGAGGGGTGTCTTGATTAGAATAAGTTATATATTGGCATCTGGTTGACAGTGCCTGTTTGGTGTACGCAATTAGAGTCTCTTCCGTTCTGTTCTGGTTAATTTCTCAACCTCGATCGTTGTTCAGTCATAACCTTTTTGTGTTCCGGTGAGTTGTGCACCATTTGGAACCATAAAGCATGATAGTATATGTCCCGCTTTTTACCAGGAGGAATACTTGTTTTAATTGAGAACCAGAATTCTATATTTTGAAAGCTAGACCATGGATTCCACTATCAAGCCAATCTTGGTAATCCCCGTGTACGACCCAAAACTTGCCGCCTTGTATTACGTTCTTTTGATGATGGGTCCTATTGCAGTTATAGCAAACGGATTCACGTACAACATTCTTCGCTTTTACAAGTTATTCCCCTTGACCATCAGGTGAAATTAGCCGTGTGTATGTACCATGGTCCACTGATCTACCTTGGTTTCTTCTTCACGTTGACATTAACGTGTCTTCTGAATATCAATCGTTATATCATAGTCACAAGGCCGCTGAGACATCACCTGATAGTGACAGATCGGAGAGCTTCAGTGATCCTTGGAGTGGCCATAGCTGAATCCATTCTCCTGACCATCATCATGGCACCTATTCCAGGGATGCCTGCAGAACAGCTTCAGAGACACATGTGTGAACAGAAGGAGGAAGAGATCAAGGGCAGTTACTATCTCATATTCTTGATTGCATACGTAGTCGTCACGGTATGTATAACAATCGTTTCGACAGTCAGGTTGTTGGCTATTTCCAGAAGGCAATCGAAATCCATTGCAGCTATTGGTGAGGTTACCAGTAAAACGGCTACCAGTTCAGGAGGAACAGAAGTCTCCGATATGCAAGGCACTAACGCATCAGTTACCAATGTAGATGGTAAAGAAGAGGTGGCCATAACCAAGAGACAGCACACTCGCAACAGAAGAGCCTTCTTGACCATCTTTCTCTTGAACGTTGTCGTCTTTGTCTCTTGGATGCCTCTCATCATTTTCTACGGGCTGGCCTTTGGTGGTGTTACGGTGCCACCTTTCTTGAAGAGTTCTATGATGATCCTTATCATGTCAACACCATGGTGGCATTGCCTGGTTTACCTAATCACTAATAAGGTATTCCGTGAAACAGCCGTGCTTATTTTGAAGAGATTCTGGGCCAATTTATCCTTCTAGAGTCGTTCGAGAACCTTTTTTTTCTGGTCAAACTGATATTGAAAAATGAACGAAAAAGTTGCACAGTCAATCGCATTTATCTGAATTGGGAATGCTTAATCAGGATTAACATTCAGTTGGCGGGATGAGAATTTAACAAGGGTTTGATCAAAACTCTTTATTATCACGTAATTAAGTCTTGGGAGCATGTACCATACAAGCCTCACTTTTTTAGATGCCACATCCTTACAATGTATGCATTAAGTCACTCTACTGTTTAAGAAAGGTAGTACACATGAAACAGGGAATTATAGACCCCTTTCTGTTTTACCAATTTTGGGTAAAGTATTAGAAAACATATTTAATGTTCGATTGACCAGTTTTCTAGAAACGCATGACAATTTATATCACCATCAGTACGGATTTAGAAAAAAGTATAGTACTAAATTATCAGTAATTAATCTTATGAATACGGTATTGAAAAGTATAGACGAGGTGTACCACAAGGTTCCGTCTTAGGTCCAACTCTGTTTTTAATCTATATAAATGACTTGCTAACTGTGACAAATTATTTCAATTTCAGACTATTTGCAGATAATTCTAATATTTTTCATACTTTTCCCAAGGTGTCGATCAAATAGATGAGTCTGAAGTAAATGAAAATTTAAAATCAATACAGAATTGGTGCACTGCAATTAAACTGACTATCAATGCGTCAAAAAGCAATTTCATGTTCTTTAGTAGCCGTAGAAGAAAGGCTGTGCCTGGAGGGAGATTAAAAATATCTGAGGCAGAATTAAGAGAAATGGAGGAAGCAACATTTGTTGGCATTACCATTGACAGACATTTAACATGGAATTCACATATTAAATATGTTAATGACTGTATACGGAGAAAGGTCGGTATCTTCTTTAAATTACGGAACTTTGTCCCTAAACATATATTGATACTGTTGTGTAAAGCTCTGATATAGCCACATATTACATATGGCATCGAGGTTTGGGGTACTTATAAATTACAATTTAATTGTATATTTTATACTCAAAAGATGGCTGTACATGCTATAACTTTCAAGCCACATCGTTCTCATACGAATGTACTGTTTCATGACCTCAAATTGTTGAATGTTTTAAAATTGCATAAATTATCTATTTATACTTTTGTGTCTGATTTGACAAATGAACGATTACCTCATTCCTTAAACATAATTGCAGTATGATACAACATGAATATTCCACAAGACAAAAAACGGGTTGACAATTACGTCTTCCTTTATTCAAAACAGACCAAGGAAAGTTTTCTGTTTCGTTTGTTGGAAGTAATTTTTGGAATATGCTTCCTACCGATCTAAGAATTGAGAGATCAAGGACCTCTTTTCGTAAAAAACTTACAAAATTACTCTTGGGTGAAAACCACGAATTATAACCTTGTAATTATATAGATGTAAATAGCAACCAGTCTTCTTTCCCCTATTTTGTAATTCCTTTTGTAGTTACAGATTAGTTAATTTAATTACTCATTATTCCTAAGTTTCATTTGAGGTGTTCACACTTGTACAAGCATTGCTTTTTAGTGGACCCATCTGTTTCCAACATGTATTTCTTAAATTTGTTTTAAATGCTTATATTTGATTTGTAATGTTTTGTTGGAAACATTAATAAATTTGAAACTTTGAAGCTTTGAACCTTTATAATTCATGTCATGTATTTATGTTATATTGAAATTGTCATAGTACATTTATATATATCTTTTGTTTCAATGGTGGTGAATAAACTCAATTCAATTAATTTTAGGTCATCGAAAATCCGTTTCATTTTTTTATTTTCAATACTTATATATTGTGTCATATAATATAATAATTTATTAGATTGCTGTATGTTGATTTTTGAATTAATATGTATCATAATTATAAATGCCTGTATTGAAAAGGAAAATTCCATTTTTTCTTATGGAATTCAAAACGGTTGAGTTTAAAGGATATTATGCGTTCTGTTTTTTTCTCATTGTATTACAGAGAAAAGTAAGGGTATAAATAAAGGAACGATGTCTTGACATTTACATGAAAAGAAAAAATATTTGCTATATAATATCTTGGTGTTTACCAGATAAAAGTGTTCTCTAACTAATGTTTCAAAGCAAATTTCTATACGTGATAGTCTAATGAGTCGGATCTTTTTAGAAATCAGCCAACTGTACAGATCATTCCAGAATCTTGAGACAAAAAGGCAATCACAAAATAGATGAATTATTGTTTGTTCGTTTTGATTACAAAATTTATATATATTTTAATTACAATTCAGATTTTATACAAGAAGGAATTCGTAGCAATTTTCCTATGAATAAATTGGAATTAAAAAAATTCTCAATTTGTTAACTATTGATGATTTATATATTAAATTAAAACGAGACCTCCATATTTCGTCATCTGATAATTGTAGTGACATATCATTTTCCATTTGAGTTGTTGCTCTGTTTCTGACAAAGCAATAGTATAACTACGTATAAAAGTAGAGTAACATAGTTTAGAAACTTTCTTGTGTTTAAGGATATTGTGTAATCGATCATCATGTGGTTCATTTATTTCATTTTTTCTATAGTTTGGCTCCTTATTTCCCTTGTCCATTCATTTGGGATAGCAGATATAAGCGAATTGTATATCATAATAGGTATATAACCATATTTCTGAATAATAACTTTAAAAGTTTTAAAATGTTCGTCTAGTGTAAAAATATCAGAAATGTTAATTAAGGATGAATCAAACCATTTTTTTAAAACATATATTGGATTTCCATCAACTTAAAATTGAGAACTGAACCACTGAGGTTGGATAGTATTCCCTTAAATTTAACAGGGTTGTAGTATTTGTAATATGACCATGAAATTTGAACATCATTCCAAAAAGACTCAATATTTGGATTAAAGGTAAGTTGACTCTGGCACAAGTTCCATAAAATAAAGTTTTCCTCGCCAATGTAACGAAGGGACCTTTTGAAAAAAAACATCAATTTCCCGTTATTTTCTTCATCTAAGAATCGTTTGATCCATGCAATTTTCATTGCTCGATTAAAAGGTTAAAAATGTGGCATTTTTAGACCACCATCATTGTAGTCATTGTTTAACAAAGAACGTTTAATTTTATCAACTTTTTTACTCCATACAAATTTAAACAACAACTGTTGAATTTCGTTAAAAAATGTAACGTGTGGGTTTGAGACAATACATAACAGATAGTTAAGTTTAGGAATGATCAATGTTTTGATTACTACAATTTTTCCATACAGTGTAAGGGATCTGCCATTCCAAATATTCAAAAGAGATTTTATTTCATCCAGTTTTGGAACAAAATTTAGGTTGAAGAGATTATAATTATTATTCAATGGAATATTTTACCTAAGTATAAAAAGTAATCTGTGGGCCATTTAAAAGGAATGTTTTTGCACATAGGCATTGTACAATTTCCAAGTATTATAACATTACACTTTACAACATTAACTTTTAAACCAGACATTCCTTTAAAGTTACTGTTCGCTGGGTTCCATTAAGATAGTTGTATCATCTGCATATTGAATTATTTTGACATCGGTATGATTATATATTTTTAGACCATGAATTTCTTGATTTTGACGAAGTCAACAACCCAAAATTTCAACTACTAAAATGAAGAGGTACGACGAGAGAGGGCAGCCTTGTCTTACTCCTCGATGTATTTTAAAAGAATTAGACGAATATCCATTATTTATTACACAGCCCTCAATATCGACATAGTTGAGCCCAGCGAACAATTTGTTCATGGAAACCGAATCTTGGTAAAGTCTTGTATATAAAGGGCCATTCGACCGTGTCGAATGCCTCTTCAAAATCAATACAGAATGCAAGGCCACCAATGTTATGCATCTTACAGTAATTTTGAATATCAATAAAAAGTCTTGTATTTTCACCAATAAACCGTCCTTTAAGAAAACCGCATTGATCATGACTTATGAGAGGTGATAGAGTCTTTTTCATTCGAAGAGAAATAATCTTTGCGAGAATCTTATAATCATTGTTTAATAACGAGATTGGTCGCCAATTTTTCAAAAATAACAGGTTCTTTCCTTTACTTGGTAGCAACGTAATGATACTTCTTCTAATTGAGTGGGGTAATATATTTCTTTCAAAGCATTCAATAAAAACTGAACATAACAAAGATTTGATTTCTTTCCAAAAGGTCTTGTAAAATTCAATTGGTAGTCCATCACTACCTGGTGACTTTTCATTTGAAAAAGAACTAATAGAATCATAACACTCCTTTTCTGAGATCATTGACCCCAAAACATTGTTGTCATTGTTATTTACACATGGTATATCTAAGTTATTCAATAGTACATCATTGTTATAGAATAGATTTTCTTTAGATGAATATAAATTGGCATAAAAAGTCCTTACTTCTTCAAGAATTTTCTTCAATTCAAAGATAATACCTTTATCAGATTGGAGCCGAAATATACATTTTTGTTGATCATTTCTTTTCTCTAAATTTGCAAAATATATTTTTTTTTCTCCTTCTGGGAATAAATATTTTGGAAATATGTATATATATATATATATATATATTTTTTTTTTTTTTTTGGGGGGGGGGGGATGTCAATTTTTTAGCAAAGGTTGCGAAATTATGTATATATTTAGAGGGTGTGAATAGGCTCGTCCCAAGTAAGGTTATATTGTTCGCGCGTGATATTACAAATAATACTGGCATTTAGTGCGAAGCAAAATGGAGGAATTGCTAGAGGAACAGAGAGTTTTCGATTTGTGTAGTATGATCAAATATAACTTTGATTCATGCTTGCCTGCACACAATGCATGCGCATTCTCTACTCCCTGGGGTCTTGGGAGCTTTCCAGCCAGGCGCCATTTTACAAACGCTTACAATGCTGAGCAAACTACAATAACTTTCGCACCCTTCCGGGTACCAACGTATCGGTGGAAAGTGGCAAAAGTAAATTTATTTCCTGCCAAAGGACGTTAGTGCCGGGCTGGGAATCGAACCCTCAACCCTAAGACTGAAAACCAAGTGAGTGATCCACAATACCACTACACCTCCAACTGTTATGATCATGTACCAGTTATACGAGTTTTAAGCGTAATAGAAATGTCGATAGTCGAGACATATCTACAAGAGTCACCGTCTGAAGAATGGATGCAAGATGCTAATCATAGCGTATTTAGTTTATATCAACACAAGGCGGCGCTATTCTCTGCCAAACTCAACTTTAGCTTGAGTTTTTTCTCTTTATTAAAAGGGACAGTTGAGTTCTTGTTAAAGACCGCAAATGCCTTCAAAGTGCATGGTTATTGCTCTTATTCGTATTTATGACATTTCTAGTGCCCTTTTAGGACCCAAAATTGCTATGAAGGCAATTTTAGACCCCAAAATGTGTGAAATTTAAATTAAATCCGATCATACCAATTCAGCTCCACTTTAAAAAAAAATTGTTATGGCAATTATGATCATTATTTTGTGATTATATAAGCTTGATTTGTATCAGTGTATCTTTGAATGTAAACCATGTATACCTCATTAATCCTCTGATGAGGCAAAGAAGAAAAAAATCAAAGAAATACGGTGAACGTTAATTAATTAAATAATTAATAATACAATACACGGGTGGCTGGTTGTGCGTATTATAACCAACACGTAAAAGCCGAGATTGGCATTGGCTTGCATAAAACGTATAAGGCGCTTTCTTGTTTTTTCAACGGCTGGTTCAACATTATCGAATATTTGTGATGCCGTTTTCACATTTATTCTTATTTAATGATATCAAGAATTACCCTTGCTTTACAACAGAAAATCATTTCTTGATATCGAGAATTGAATTCTTGATATCAAGAAATAGGCATAAATGTTAAAACGGCTTGCCATGGCGCGCATGATCAGTGGACGCCGTTCTCGTCCACTCAATCTAAAAGTCCCTAATATATATCGCGAAAACCACGGCGTTTTTTTGTTCTGTTTACGATGACGGAAAGGGCAAAGGGTTATAAAACAGCACTCAGTAAATAGGTGAAAGTCCTTTACATCATGCAGTTGTCGCTCATTTTACACATTTAAAAAACTCCAACGAACTTCTCTTTTTTGCAGTGGTTTACCACGCCATATCTGAACAAGCCTTAAAGATACTATGTCCCTTTTGCAGCCAACATCAAATTCTGTAAAACTGAATACAAATTTAGAACTTCCTATGACGAAAGGGCTTGAAAATGTCTTTTTGTGGGAAAATAACGACCATTGGTTGTCTACTAAACTTTAGGGATTGCAATCATTTTAGTAAATAATCTGAATTTCAGACCCTTGTACCGAATGGTGAACGTTTTGTGCTGCGCAAAGTTTCAATCAGTTTAATTTTGGCCATTGCAAGAATTGTGTTATTGATGTAGACAAACGCTCATTTATCCTTTTCAGCTCATTTTATGAATGCTTTTACCAAAGAAAAAACATGAAGTCGTTCAGTCACTCAACAGTGTCTGACAGTGAAGTCTAGATAGTAAACGGGTTTCCTTGCATAATTTGAATACTAGAACACTCAATTTTAAATTTCACAGAAAGGACATTATACGTGAAATATTCATGCAATTTCATGCAAAGTTCTACAGAATTTGGTGTTGGCTGCAATGTAACATACCTTTAGAGCCCCGCTGCACTACGTATAGCTACTTGTGCCCTCTATACAGCCAACAATGCCTAAGCGGTACGTGCTGACCCCCCCCCCCCCCCCCCCATGATGCCCTTTTTCGTATGTTAATTGAGAGCTGAAATGATGAGAAAACCACCTGCCAGTGACCTTGCAGGGAGGTCTAATCCTTCTCTGCCAAACTAGTGCAGATCTGCTTTATAGAAGAAAAACTCAAGCTAAAGTTTGAGTTTGGCAGTTAATAGCACCGCCTTGTGTTGATATACAGTGCGTCCCAGAAAAAACGAAACCGAGAATTATCGATGTTTTGTCATAACTTTATCACAATTATAATTAGTATATGACACATATTTGGAAAGCTTAGATCCTCCTCTTTCATTTGATGCAACTCATATGATTCATATCTCATGCATGAGTGATTAAAAGCAATTTGAAGAGAGGAAACCAAGAAGTCATTCGGCGGGCGGTATCTGAATTTTAAAAAGAAAATCACAAATTCTAGGAAGTTCAATTTGTGCCCTTTCAAATGACACCTCAATCAGGAATAATGAGCCAGGAATAACAAATTGTGATTAAGTTATGATAAAAACATCGATAGTTCTCGGTTTCGTTTTTTTCTGGGACGCACTGTATACTCAAATACGCTATGATTGATAAGCACCCTGAATTCATTCTTCAGACGGTGACTCTTGAAGGTATGTCTCGACTATCAATACATTCTATAAAGCTTATAACCCGTTGTCTTCATAACTGAAGAAATACTACTCGGAAACTATACCCAGCTCTTCGTAGCGATGATACACAGCTACATGATCATAGCAGTTAGAGGTGTCGTGGTATTGTGGACCATTCACTAACGTTCGTCTTGGTTCTCAATCCGGGTTGAGGGTTCGAATCCTAGCTCGGCACTAACGTCATTTGGCACGACATAAGTCCACTTTTGCGACTTCAATCCACGTGTTAAATTGGTTCCCGGTAGAATGCGAAAGACATTGTTGGGTCACGTTTGATCAGCATTGTGAGCGTTTGTAAAATGGCGCGTGGCTGGGATGCTCCCCAGGCCCAGGGAGTGGGGAATGTGCATACATTGTGTGCGGCCAAGCGTGAATCCAACGATCGGGATGATTAACAGCCTTTCAAGTGCTATAGCGACATCGTCGATGTACAAAGTGCTAAATAAACACACGTATTATCATTGTTTTATTAATAAGTGGAGCACTAGTGTAAAATTAAATGAAGAGGCTGACCTATATAATCAAGGAGATCTCCTTGATATAATTATGGACCTATTACGGAATAGGTCCATGATATAACAAACTACAATGGAAATGACACGGTAGGCCTAACATGAGGGAGACAAATGTGTATATCAAACGGGAGATCTTAAAGTCGTTGTAAATGTTTATTTGGTAAGGAAAACCCAAGCTGACCTTAGGTGGCTTTATTGGAAATTTGAAAAATTATAACCATAAATCTGTAAAATTTTACAAAAATGCAAGTAGAGGAGAAGAAGCTAATTAAATAATTGATCATTGTACACAAATCGTTAACTCTCTGATTCTCCAGCAAGCAGCTCTAATTTTGCTTCGCACTGAATGCCAGTACTACTTGCAAAATCGTCAGCGCACAATGTAACGTTACTTGAGACGAGGTTATTCACAACCTGCAAATATAAACATCATCTCGAAACCTTCGCTCAACAATAATTGACCCCCTCAAAAAATAAAAAAATAAATTAAAATATTTGTAATTATACCACCAACAAAAAACCCAAATAATTGTTCTCAAACGCTTTATAGTGGCTGCTTTGAAAACCTGGAAGAATATTCCAATTTCCATCAGAGAATTAACCTGTCTTCCCTCTTTTAAAAAATCCCTCCGCAACTTAATGTAATTTACCAATTTTATGAGCCTATTCCTAGGTGCTTCCTCAAATTTTCTACATTTTGTAAGCGACATGGTACTTTTTGTTTTTAGAGCTTCTAAACAATCAATATCCTTATAACTGATATAATTGTCATTATTGTTATTATCATTATTGTTACTATCTTTATTATTATTAATATTATTATCATTATCGCCGTGGGACAGGGGCAGATACTTTGCCGGGGTTCCAGGGAATGGAGCCCCTACAAGCTCTTGAGTTGTGTGCAGTTTAGAACATTCAAGATTGCCGTCAAGAGCAATAGAAATTGTGATGTTTTTGTGATGCTTCTATTAATTATTCAGGGTAGCGATTTTTTAAAGATTTTTAATTTTTTCCTTTTTTTTTTCTCCCTCTCTCCCTTTCCTCCGTTTTTCTCTTTCACCTTCATTATTCTTATCATCTCCATTTTCATCTGTCGCTCTTTCTTTTTCTTTTCTTTTTTTGTGGGCGCGCTCATGTATGTGTGCCTGTAGTGCGTGCGTTATTTGCGTTTGTGCGCGTGCTTGTGTGTGCGTGTGTGTGTATTGCTTGCTGCATCTGGAGCCTGAATTTTAACGTCACCATCCAAAGAGGCCAGAATCACTTTCGAACAGGGACCGTCCGAGTCAGCTTATCGGCTTCATTTAATTACTTCAATCTTAAATTTGCTTCATGTTTTCTTTATTTTGGGATCTATGAAAAGCCTTAACGACGAACTTAATTTCAAAACGATTTTGAATACTGATTACGTGACTAGCATTTTATTCGAAGTTTTTGACGAGTTGATGTACATGTAAGAGGTTCCATACTGCTGGGAAGGATAAACTGAGTTTAGAGACTGGTTGAATTCATCTTGGTTCATTTGTTTTTAACATTCCGTAAGTATAATTTCTTATTACATTTTTCAATTCAATGTATATTTTATTAGTTTCGTTCATATGTAAAATTTAGGTTCAGACATGGTTTACAAAGAACAGAAATAGGATTAAAAATATGAATTTATTTTGGTGATGATAAAATTATAGTCATACATTGATTTTCCTTTGGTTATGGCTTGTTTCGTTTCCCTAGGTTACGTAATTTAACTTTCTTCGTGGATATTATAAATCAATATTGTTTTACACTGTACAAATAGAAAATTAAGCCTTTAAACTAAATTGAAGTATATCGGAACAAATCTGATAAACTGAAAATAAATACTGATATAATGGGCAAATGTGTTAATAAATGACTCTCATATCATTTTCTTAATATCATGTAAGATCTCTCTCTCTCTCTCTCTCTCTCTCTTTCTTTGTTGTTGAAATAAATCTTTATTCAGATACAAAATCATGGATAACATCATACATAAATATTTACGACAAGCACTTCATCACATATTTAAATGAGATCAAATTATATATCTATATTTACTTGAAAGCAGATTGTAAATGCATTTCCTGTAAATCATTAATTATCTTTATCCACTTAGTAGGATTCACATCTATCTTCCTCCACTTCTAATCTGCATTCTAACATTTAAACAAATATATTTGCTACTCTCTCTGTCTTCATTCAGGAATCTACGCACGAAAATCTACCCCGTTTTCTCTCTCCTAATGTCTCTACTTCTATACAACAATATAATGGTCCTCAATAGAACGAAACACGAAATAATACTTATCCCTCCCTTTCGCCATTTTCTATTCCCTTCTCAAATCCAAAAATCATTCGCTGTTAAGCGAATTTTATGAATTTTATTAATTTGTATATATGTGTACACTGATTTATTTAGAAAATTCATATGTCTTAATACGATTTATGTTTATATAAATATTTATGTATTTACAATGTACAAAATTCTGCAATTCAGAGCCATAATGCATGACCATCCAGAGGATTTGTTTATGTTGGGGACCGGGGTAAAATGCAATAAATTATTGAAAAATTATTGCATTTTATGTTTTTTTTTATTTATGGAAACTGCCCCCTACCCTAGCCCCCGCTGCGTACAGTCATGGTTCAGTGACAAAGCAATGGCCTCGTATCTGTGAGGCCCCAGGATCAAAACCGTGTCGATGTGCTTTATTAGTGCCCTTTTGTGGGGCATTAATCCTCATTACTGTCATTTATGAATTAAGGGCGTAGGTCCCCTATTTGATAAGCATAGTAGCATACACATGCTTTAGCAGTCACGCAAAACACACATTGGCAAATTATTATTCAATAAAATCTGAGAATGTATACTATTGTTTAGATCTATTATTTTTAAATTATTTTTAAAATAATTCCATAAATTGGAGTAAAACAAAAATATTCCAACTATATGAGCGACAGTGTAGAAGGAAAAAAAGGAGTAGTAGTAGTGGTAGTAAAAGTAGTGTTAGCAGTAATAGAAATAGTAATAGTACTACTAATAGTAGTAGTAGTATAGTGGTGGTGGTAGTAGAAGTAGTAGTATACAAATAATACAAAGCAGTGAGGGCATTAGTAAGGATACCCACACATACTAACACACTCGAGACGGTACCCGAGGGTGTTTGGACTGTTTTGAAGGTACCGAAGGTGAGGGTAATATTACTAATGCCCGTACAAAATTATGTGTATTATTTGTTTTATAAGATTATGTTTTATAACATGATTTTACTAATGACCGGTCATTATCAAAATTACGAGTACGCTTTCAACCAATTATTTGATTAGGATCCACGTCATCATCTTATAATAGTTGTTAGTAGTAGTAGTAGTAGTAGTAGTAGTAGTAGTTGTAGTAGAAGATAATATCCATGATTTTACGTCATTGACCACCGTGGTATTACGTTCCTTTAATTACAAGAAAGAGCGAACTTCTTCCGTGAGGATATTATACTGCTTTCGTATTTACACCTTCTTGACGTACGCGTTAAGCTGGTGTCCATATTTGTATGAGAGCGATCGATAAATACTAATTATTTAGACTCGGTGGTTGTATCAACAAATAAATGAAAGAGTATATGGGCAACGGGTTGTAGTTTGGAATTGTTTAAGATGAGATTGATAATGTGCCCTTTTCGTTTAATACGGCTGTAGTGATAGCTACATGTAGTTTAACAGAGTCTGCAAATACAGACTAGCATGTATAACTAAATATAGAATGACCTGCAACCCATGACTCATGCCAGGTCATGTTATGAAACAATGAGTACTTGTACATGAGATGCCTACAAAGATGTCTGACTGACATAGAGGCTCAATAAAGCTATACAACTTATTAGTTCAATCAAAGCTCTCCAACTGGTCTTTTATAAGAACATAATATGGTGTCAGAACTAGGCAGCCAGTGTTTGTGCTGAGCAATCCAGCCTACATGGAGGAATCATTGAAATCAGGCCAGTTCAATCCAATTCTTTGTGATGTGAGAGATGATGAGAGCTAGAGGGCTTAGAGTCTAAGCGTATGTCCAGTGAATGTAGTTATGTCCATAATAGTTAGCGCTGTCGTTGTATGGATTGGAGTGCATAGTTCTGTGCCGGGCCAGTTCCAGTATAACAGGCAGTAAGCGTGACATATATGGGACATGAACATACAGAATAACTCAGTGAAAGTTAATAGTTGAGCTTAAAGTAATTGTTGCAAAGATACAAAAAGAAAAAAGCTAATTGTTATGCTGTTCATGTGAGTGACTACACTAGGCTAAGACACAAAAAGAAACAAAATGGCAAATCTCAGTCAACCTCCTCCACTCGACTTAAAGGGAAATATTTCCGAGAACTGGAGAAGATTTAAACAGAAATTCACTCTATACAATGTTGCCTCAGGAATGTCTGAAAAAGATGAAAAGTTACAAACATCAATGCTTCTACACGTGATTGGCGATGCTGCCTTGGAATTGTATAATACGTTTGTATTTGCTGAGGGTGAGAGCATGAAGCTTGAGAAAGTGTTGAACAAATATGAGGAATATTGCATGCCGAAACGTAATCTAACGTATGAGAGACATAGATTTTTCACAAGATCTCAGTTAGTGCATGAGAGTGTTGATCAGTACGCAACAGAATTGCGGAGTCGTGCTCAGTCATGTGAGTTTTCCATGTTGAAAGAGAGTCTTATCCAGGACAGAATTATCTGTGGTATTTTAGACGATGGTCTAAGAGAACGTTTGTTGAGGCAAGATGATCTTACATTGGTTAAAACGTTGCAAGTATGTCGTGCGGCTGAACAAACTCGAACGCAGGCACAAGCGTTGAGTTCCGCAGGGGAAAACGCCTCAATTCCGGTAGATTCTTTCAGCAAGACTAAGAAGAAATTTCCTGGTTCAAAGTCAAAACGGTCAGAACCTCAAGGTCGTACTAAAAGTGATGCATGTAGCAGGTGCGGAAACCGACATAGCAAAGACAAATGTCCCGCACAAGGTCAAACATGCAAGAAGTGCGGTAAGCAGAATCATTTTGCTAAATGTTGTAAAACCCCAGTAGCCAAGGTCAATGAACTGCAGCACTTGGAGGTAGATTCAGAAGGTTTCATGATTTGCTCTGTTACATCAAAAGACTCCAAGGATGAATGGATAGTTAATCTACTAGTCAATAACCAGCCGGTTGACTTCAAGGTTGATACTGGTGCTCAGGCAAATCTTCTTCCTGAGACAGTATTTCACAAATTGAAACCAAAACCAAAGCTACAAAGAGCCAAAGTGATGTTGACAGGTTATTATGAGACAGATATCCCGGTTAAAGGTCGTTGTTGTGTACAAGTTGAGTACAAAGGGATCAAACGCAATGTGCCGTGTCTAGTCATTCCTGGAAATCGTCAGCCTTTGTTAGGATTAAGGACGAGTGAAGACTTGTATCTGGTGAAACGGGTGTATCATGTTGAGAAACAAACTGAACACGTAACAGGTAAAAGTGTAGTTCAAGACTATCAAGATGTGTTTGTAGGTCTAGGTTGTCTTCCTGGTAAACACCACATCACATTGAGAGAGGACGCACATCCGGTTCAGCATGCATGTCGCAAAGATCCATTTCCACTTAAAGATAAACTCAAAGACGAGTTAGATAAGATGGAACGAATGGACGTAATCACACGAGTTGATGAGCCAACTGATTGGGTTTCTTCTCTCGTGGTGGTGATGAAAAAGAATGGTCAGCTCAGGGTCTGTCTAGATCCAAGAGACCTGAACCGAGCAATCAAAAGAGAACACTATCAATTGCCATCAAGAGCTGAAATAACTGCACATTTTGCAGGAGCCAAATACTTCAGCAAGTTAGATGCATCTAGTGGTTTTTGGCAGATCCAACTAGATGACGAAAGCTCCAAGCTTTGTACGTTTATCACGCCATACGGAAGGTACAAGTTCTTGAGACTACCTTTTGGTATTTGTAGTGCTCCGGAAGTCTATCACAAGATAGTGCACCAACTGTTTGCACACATTCCGGGAGTTAACACAATGATGGATGATGTGATTGTATGGGGAACTACCCAACAGGAGCATGATGACAGGTTGAGAGAGGTTCTCAGCATTGTGAGAAAAATGAATCTCAAGTTGAACAAAGACAAATGCGAGTTCAATGTCAAGAAGCTCACATTCATTGGTGACTTGATCAGTGATCAAGGAGTTCAACCTGATCCAAAGAAAGTGTCTGCTATCTTGAACATTGAGAGACCGAAATGTCGGAAAGATGTCCAACGGTTCTTGGGTATGATCAATTACCAAGGGAAGTTCATTCCAGATCTGTCGACCAAGTCAGCAGCGCTGAGACATCTACTAGACAAAAAGAATGTATGGACATGGGATCATGCACAAGAGGATGCATGGAATCTGCTGAAAAAAGCTCTGATACAAGAGCCAGTCCTACATTTCTATGACTGCAAGAAACCAACCAAGCTGTCAGCAGACGCATCAAAGGATGGTATTGGTGCAGTGCTACTACAGCAATATGATCAAGATTGGGTTCCGATCGCATATGCATCTAGATCAATGACTGATGCAGAGACTAGATATGCACAGATCGAGAAAGAATTGCTGGCAATCACATACGCATGTGAAAGATTCCATCAATACATCTATGGACAACAAGTAGAAGTGGAGACTGATCACAAGCCACTTATTCCACTGTTTGTAAAGTCACTGGGTGACTGTCCCCTACGCATTCAAAGGTTACTCATCAGGGTACAGAGATATGATCTCAAGGTCTCGTACACGCCTGGAAAGTACATGTATACTGCTGATACATTGTCCAGAGCAGTAGATCCAAAGGCTGAGTTGAATGCTGAAACTGAGGAAGATATCAGAGTCTACGTAGATGCTATTGTCAAGAGCATGCCAGTTACATCGAACAAACGAAATCAGATTGTCGAAGAGACAAAGAAAGATGATCAACTGCAAGAGCTGCTAGGCATCATCAGAGATGGTTGGCCGGAAACGAAGCAGCAATGTCCAGTTAGAGTCAGGGAATACTGGAATATCAGGAGTGAACTCTCTGAAGCAGATGGCATCATCTTCAAAGGCAGCAAAATAGTGGTTCCCACTTCTATGAGAAGGTTCATGCTAAACAAAATCCATGAAGGACACTAGGCATCGAGAAGTGTAAGAAACGTGCTAGAGAAGTCATCTATTGGCCCAGAATCAACACAGACATCACTGAAATGGTCCTAAGTTGTACTTCATGCCTAATGTCCAGACCAAAACAGGTCAATACTCGATCAGTGAGGGGAAGAAAGGAGGATCATAAGGTGAAGCAAAAAGAGCGATTCGACAAACATGCTCGAGACTTGTCAAAGCTAAAGCCTGGAGATCATGTCATACTCCAAGACATGAAAACCAACACCTGGTCGAAACGTGGTATTGTCAGGTCTGTCCAGGATCGAAACAGATCATACCAGATCGAGACAGAAACAGGAGAGATACGTCGCAGAAACAGACGTCACCTCAGGCCAGTCCCACGTCAACAACAAGCCGAGTCTATTCCACTACCAACACAGGATGACTTCGAGCTAGATGACACTGCAGAAGCTACAGAGCAACCAGCATCTGAAGAAAGCTCAACTACGTCATCAACCAGAACCAGAAGCGGACGAGTTATTAAACCGCCAGATCGCTTGAACTTGTAAATAAATGAAAGCGAACTACAAAGAAAGACTTTCGCGTTTTGTAAATAGTTTATAGTTACAGAGTTCAACTTGGACTTTAAAACATAACTGCAGGATTGCATGAGCATGACATATATATTTGCATGTTATAGTTTCAAAATATAACCGGATTTAATCAGTCACTTTGATTACAAAAATCAACAGATATCACTCAACCTCAACGGAGAATTCCAGTTTCGCGAATCGCAACCTTGAAAGATATGGACTGTCGCGTAATAAGTTATATATTTGAAAGCGACAGTACTCCAGCTTTAAGGGACAGAATAATGCCCTAGTACAGTCGTGAGTGTACAGGTAGTCCACTCTGTCACTGTACAGTTTAAGAAGTTTTATATATGTATATGTAAACCTCTTTTAAAGAAGGGAGGTGTAGTGATAGCTACATGTAGTTTAACAGAGTCTGCAAATACAGACTAGCATGTATAACTAAATATAGAATGACCTGCAACCCATGACTCATGCCAGGTCATGTTATGAAACAATGAGTACTTGTACATGAGATGCCTACAAAGATGTCTGACTGACATAGAGGCTCAATAAAGCTATACAACTTATTAGTTCAATCAAAGCTCTCCAACTGGTCTTTTATAAGAACATAATAACGGCATTGGGGGTAAATAACTTCGGTATCGGTTTCAGCTTATTGTTTCATATTTCACCTATTCACTTTCAAGAAATAGATGGTACAAACAAACATAGATCCTATTGGCATAGACTAGAACAGGAGGTGAGTACCTCATTTCAAACATGATAGAAATAACCTCAAATATTCACGGATTTTCTTAACATGGGGAGGTCTCATTTTATATGCATTTTAGATATATCACTCTTCATAATAAGCATTGGTTCCCGATTTAGACAAGAATGCTTTCGCATGTGTGTCATCAAATGCACAGGGTTTTTCTTTTTGCATGAATAAATAATATCATTACGAAACTTAATGAGAACGAGTCTAATATTTCATTTTTATTTAATTTATTCAAGCAGTTATATGTGGCCTTTGTCTCATGTGCAGATTGTATGTACGAGCTGGCTTATTGGAAACTGAGAAATTGGATTTACATGGTGTTTCTTACAAAAGGTCTCCCTAACGATTTTAGTTCCCGAATATATTGTGATGTAATCACATGTATATTTGTGTGTGATATTCGTATCAAATGATAGCACGGTATACACGCCTTAATCATTGAACTATAATCTGCTGGTGAAATTGACTGATTGGTGAAATTCCCCAGTATTGTGAGTACATGAGTATATTTACGAGCTGGCTTATTGGAAACTGAAAATATTTATTTACAGGGTATTTCTTACAAAAGGTCTCCCTAACCATTTTAGTTTCCGAATATATTGTAATGTAATCACATGTATATATGTGTGTGGTATTCGTATCAAATGATAGCACGGTATACACGCCTTAATCATTGAACTATAATCTGCTGGTGAAATTGACTGATTGGTGAAATTCCCCAGTATTGTGAGTACAGTGATGGTGTATCCGTGTCTCAAAAATGTAATACAAGAATGGAATGTAATATTTAACTCTTTGTCAATTTGTCATATATGTGATGGTATATAGATCTAATTCGTCTACGTATCACTTTGCCATTACAAGGATCACCTATCTGATACACTTTATCTTTATAAAGGGGCGCATCAATGTTGAAACTTTGACTATCTAAGTTCAAGGTCAAATTCAAGTCAGGGATTCCCGTTAAAGTGAAATGAAACCCAACAAAAATTAGCCGATAATCCTATCCATAATCATCAGTCATCTTTTAACAAATCTTTAAATTACCCCAATTATATTACTTAGCAAAGAAAGCAGTCTTTCCAAAGTTTGCAGTTTCATTTCTAGCCACTCTCTTACATGCCCCCCCCCCCCCAAAAAAAAAAAAAAAATAATAATAATAATAATAATAATGATAATAATAATAATATTTTTTTTTTTTTTTTTTTAAATCCAAGATCGGTTGAACTTTTAAGACCTCTCCCCGTGACGTCGATCAATTACATGTATGTGGTGCCCCCCCCCCCCCAAAAAAAAAAAAAAAAAAAATCTGGCTACGGCCCTGCTCTCCTATAAGGGGGTCGCCATCTTTATTAAAATAGTTATGTCATGGTTGTCATATCCATTGCCCAGCATGGAATGGATAATATGTTGCATAAAACTGACTATTGTACAACAAAAATTCATCGATGCGAACAGCAGTCATCTTGTTAATCCGGCATCTCAAGCAGGTAATTTCACGTGATTGTGAATGTCCTATATTGCAGCTTAAATACAGGTCAGTGGGTATCTCACAAGTTGTTCTATATACTCTGACATAACTTTTTTAATTAAAATAGCGACTTCTATATGGGAATATGGCAAGCAATTAAACCGCAAACTTGGGAGATGCTGTTTCCAATACTAAATAATAAGATACAACTTAAGTAATATCAAGATATTCAAATGGACAGTAAATTTATAGTATGACTATCGTCTAATGTTTGTAGGGTTACATTCTACCTTAAATATTACGTTGGCTGCAGCGGATGTCTAGAACGATAATGATAATAATAGTGGGGTCTTGTATAGCGCTCATATCTGTCAGACCTGAGACTCCTGGCGCTCCACATCTATTGATATAATATTTTGCATTTAATCGTGATTTGAATCCTGGATTTTAGTTTGCATTTATTCAACTTCTAAAGGTAAAGGAGAGGTAAGTGCATATACCTATTATCAAGATAGTGCTGCGGGGAACTTCATTGGCGGAATTCTGTTAGTACTCGGCATCATTATTGCCTCCAGACATTTAGGAGAGAAGGAACAGCCTTAAAAAACAGGATAAAAAAGGATAAAAACCATATTAAAAAACAAAATTGATTCCTGTACGGATCCTGTTGGTGTATTTTCTAGAACGATCTATCAAAATGAGTCGATCCCACTCTATACAATTTGATCATGAACATTTTCCTCCTTTTTTCAGCTTAGCTTCTTTTCTACCCACATGAATTGTATGGTGAAGAGGCAATAATTCTCAAAATGGTTTTATAATATAAGGGTTTTATAATATACAGGGTTTCTCATAATGGCTTTTATAGTGGTTTGATAATATAATGATGAAATAGCAAGAAGAACAGTTGATATGACTATACTATGTTAATTATAATATACCCAATTATCGTTGAAATATTAATTATCAGAATTCGGAACTATTAGATTATAATGCTTTTTTTTAAATGTTTCTTCGGAGCATATCTTTTAGTTTTATCTCCCTATACTTAACTACGTCTATATGTACCTAATTATTTCTGTTTCTTTTCTTGGTACCCTACCCAGTAGGAAGCCTTTACTGTGTTTTAATTCTTCATGTTTCATTGATCCTTTTCATTTCAAATTAAACATTACAACTTAAATTATGATGGGTCATGTAGTTCATATCAAAAAATATAAATATTGTGAAAAGAACACATGTCTAACAATTAAAAAAAAAAATCAAACGAATAGTCTGTTGTCGATTGCTAATATTAAGAGGTTCCAGGAGACGATAAACAACGCTCATTAGAAAGACAACATAATACAGAGAGTAGGTACTTGGCCAAATGAAAGAGACATACTGTCTTACTGAGGAAGTTTGGCTTTAGATGAGCATTATTAGTATTCAGTGCTATAGCATTATGAAAAATCCAACTGTAATTACTACTTCTATTGTTAGCAGTCTTATAACTGCTATTCATGTTATTGTAGCATTTTGATGAGAATGTTATGCATCAACATTTGGTGGAGTACCAAACCATGCGTGTCCATTATCGAAAATGAACTTCTCCATTATTTGATTAGACCTTTTTCCCGATAATTGTGCCAATTATAGTACGATGTCGCATAGCAACTGAGCAGAAACTTTTCAGTTAATAATCGTTACACATGGCGAGGCTTTACACCAAGTCCAATTAATGGTATCCTAATCAATTATATAATGTAATGTTCTGCCTTGCTCTTCATATTATGTTCTGTGTTATTCATACCTTCGTTTGCGTTATGGGATTGATCACTTTTGCTTATTTCGACATATCTCCTTTCAGTCTAATCTGCTAATAAGCATAGCCTTGAAGTCAATTATGTTCATCTATGGTTAACACCTCTGCTACTCTTTTTCCCCAAATTAATCATAATGTTTTAATGAAAAAACAAACAGTAAAGGTATAGAGAGAGGAAAACTAAGGGAGATAAAGAAAGAGCGTGTGTTGGATGTGTGGGGTGTATGTGTGTGCGTGCCATGGTGAAAGATAGAGAGACAGTGGGCTGAAACCAAGGAGGTTTTGCATCGGAGTATTTTTATTAAAGAAAGATAAAACATCGTTTAATAATAATTCAAGGTCAGCATAATGTAAAAATGGCGTATCCAGTAAGCGACGTAGCAGGGCAACGTTTCAGGAAACCGTCTTTAGTTCACGTTTAATCGACATCTCATTGAAATAGGTGTTCAAATCTAATTATTTAATTCAATTAAAACCACCTAAATATAAAAGCGGAGTTATTATTAAATATCAGGGTGGGCTTCCATTTTAATGGGCCGTCTGCCAACTGGTACTTATGACTTATAAAAAAGATTGCGATTGATCCAAATCAATCGTAAGTCTTCCAAGCAAAAGCAAGTTTGCAGTCTCCTTTCTCATTTTTAATGGTATTTTTTGTTAACAGTGGGATTTTTTGTGAAAAAGTGACCCATTAGAGCGACACCCCCCCCCCCCCCGTATGTCCTAATATGTGGATTACCCCCCCCCCCTTTTTTTTTCCCGGATTTGGGGGGGGGGGCTCGAGCTACCACCTTCATTTTTTTTTTATCACACCACCATCCCAAGGTTCCATCCCAAACTTTGCATCCCTAGGACCTAATTTTCATTTTATTTTTTTAAATTCTCCGCCTGACTTGAGATGATTCTTTCCCACAAAATCTCCGGTAGGTAGCGATACAATGAAACGCCTAAACCTCGCCCCATCCCTCCCCACCCATTCTAGATTACAGAGAGAGGTAGATAGATGGGCAGATGAAAGGAAGAGATAGGGTAAGGGCCTAGGGTGGGGGAGAAGGAGGGAGATCTAATTAATACAAGTCATTTGCGTGCTCTCCGGAAGTACTTGTCCGCGGTGTAAGTCTTAAAGAGATTTGTCTAAGAGTTTTCTTTTTCCTTTCTTTCTTTCTTGTCATTTTTTTAACTATTCTTTCTCGGATCTAATTTCTTGTTACACGAGTTGGAGATGTAATCAAATTTCGTAGACCAAATTAGTAATTTAGATTAAGAAATATAATAATAATAATAATATCGAATATTTAGAAGCGCTAAAAACAATAAGTACCATATCGCTTACAAATACAAATATATGAAAAGAGGACAAAAATGTACAGTACAGGAAGTATATTACATAGATCATTGGGGGAAAAGGTGAGTTTTGAAGGATCTTTTGAAGGTTGCACTGCTATTATTTACAGCAAATGCCCGTAGTCTTTGTCAATTTTTTGACAATATTAGATATTTCATGGCAAACATTGTTCAATTTTACTTCACTATCAATTAGATTCAATCAATTTTGTTTAAAGTTTTCTTAATTCTCACATAATGTCATCCCTCGGCTTAAAGTTATAGCACAATCTCTTATCAATATGAACATGACATGGAGTCGATAATTGCTTAGTCTAAATAGTTAACATAATAATGCCGCTATGTGCGTTATTTTATATTTTGAAGATTTAATTTTCTTTACTTCGAAGAGAGGAGCAAACAGCTCCAGACGAAATTGAATCAATATGTTAATGAAATGGAATGATTATTCAATACAATGGAATACTAATATGACGAGGGATGCAACACCGAATATAACCATGAATTCTCCATCCATCGATAGGCTTTTTACTGACGCCTGATCGGTGTGTAGTTAAACACCCATACCGGTGACGGTGAGTAATCTCCCGATGCCCATCTTTGCAATCAACGGCTCTCCGTCATAGTTCAAATAAAACTCGAGTATGAGAATGTAATTAGGCAATGTTGATCGTTCATATAAGCGAGCAATCGATAAACTAAACGGAACAATTATCGACTGGATTCAAGCGCGGGCAGGATATAACCAATGTTTGAATTTCACCAAGACAAAGAATGCATAAACAATTAATCTTCTTGACCTCTAAATCGGTAGACCCATATCGTGCATATTTATGATTCATGCGTAACGCGCGGTTTATCGGTGTAACGTTAGGGTAGTGTGAGTATTCGAGTAACTTGTGAATTATGTCTGCATAGGTTTCCTGATGAATGATCCTTTAATGATCATGATGGACGTCCCGCTTTGAAGAACATCATTTTCAATTCTTATACCGAAGTAAATCGCGTAGTCGGCATTCAACATGTTTTTATTTTATTTGTTCTTAAAACTTCGCACGGGTAAAGGTAACTATATACATGTATACAGTAGGCTTGCGGGTGTACCATGTGTGGGAGAGAGAGAGAGAGGGTTGAGGAGTCCTGAAAATGACTCTGACTCGTCATGTATAGGCACAATCTCACAAGCTACCCTCAGAACTCTTTTCTACTATCGTAAGACTTACTTTGCTATTTACTGATCTTTGTGAACCTTTTCCTTATCACGATTTATTCATTTGATTTAAACTATTCTGGTCTTTTCCAATTTAGTACATAATGGCTGAGCCGAAGACTGACCCAAATGTTGAGCCTGAGCCCAACGAAAAGCCTAAAACCATCGGAGAGCCGAGTTGGAGTCATGAAGTTAACGATGATGGACAGAGCGGCCTTCACTTTGGTAACCAGACACCACAACCCGAACCGGAGTATGATTTCGCCGGGACCTTCGGAATCTGGTGGGACCTTCACTGCTATATCGGACTCGGCGCAATCTTCTTGCTGATTGGTATCTTTGCCGTTAAATCAACCATTGTCATGTTGTGCAGAAAGCAGGGCAGAATGTCCACAACCAAGCCATTCCTGTTGTTCATCAACATCCTAGTGGTGATCATGTGTCTGCTGAGGGCGCTCTATCTCTTTGTAAATCCGTACAATCAGGTAGGCTTCTTCCCAGCGGTAGTCAACAACATGCTCTTTAACATCCCATTTCCGTGTATGACAACGTGCTTCGCGATGATCCTGTGGGTGCTCCGTGAAGTCGGACAGGTCAAACTGACTGTACGATCCCGCAGCAGGAGCTTGAGGGCACTGTCCCTCATAGCCGTCACTCATCTGGGCTCAGTAGGCATTGTCAGTGCAATAGTTGAGCTTACAAACGATAAGATTCTGTTGATTGTGATGTGCCATGGATTCTTCGTCCTCTGGGAGATTTTCCTTTGTTTTTCAGCGGTTCTCTTGATGTACAGAATCAGCCAGGCAATCAAGAAGACAGGAAAGACTCTAGACAGTATTTCGGCAAGAGGACGTTCTCCAGCACCCCGGAACAATACGAATGACGAGAACATGAACATAAGCAAGGAGACAAAGTCGACGGATGAATGCATAACGAGAGGTGTCAAAACATCGTCCAATGAATATCCTCCTGATGAGAATTACGTCACAATCAAAATTAGCGAAACGCCAGCTTCAGATCCTCAGATTATTGATGCAAAATGTAATCATCTTGGAAAAGTGGATGTCGAAATCGCTATAGCGCCTTTTCAAAGACAATTGAATAAGTTGGATCCTGCCCTGTTGAGTGCCAAAGCAAATGCAGAAATAGCAAACGAACGAGAAACCACTTTGTCTGATGACAGTGGCAACACGTTATGTCTACAACATCGAGGGTCTTACATGAGTACGGAAGGCTTGACTTCACCTGACCCAGGTCCTAACATTCGAGAAAAGATGTCGAGATTCACACAAAACATCCTCTCCTTCGGCAAGCTCCCTCGATATAGGAGCCAGCGAGCCAACATGACAATAAATGACGCCAATAGACTCTATATGGTGTCATCTGCATCTTCTGGGACTTTGGAACCACATCCTAAACTAACAGTTAACAGCCAGGAAAAAGACATTAAACAGGAGTCGAGTCTTAAGCTGTCCTCGATGGACCCGAAGCGGAAGGAAACCAAGCAAAATGTACCCCCGTCGCACACCAGGCAAAGGCATCCTGGTAGCAACAACCCTCCAGCCCTGTCTACAGACATGGCCAAAAGAGCGAGACTTACGAGGAAGGTCAATCGCATCACTATCGTTACCACGGTAACCAGCTGCATAGCATGCATCCTCAATCTCCTTTTCGTATTGTCTTTGTTCCCTGCCACCAATGTCTTGCGGACGTCTGAATATTGGATATTCTTCTTTCTGAACTGCTTCAGGTAAGTCGAATATACTGGGTTTCGATTCAATAAATGATATTCCAAACTTTGTAATAAGTTCTTTTATATGAAAGCAGAATAAAATTAGATAAAACAGAACGGCGGAGTTTTAAATAAATCTGACCAATATAAACAAAATTATGAATGTTTGAAATATGACATCACTAAATTTATGTGAATTTCAAATGCACAATTTTATTTAGTCAAGGAGTATGATGAAGTCACGAACAACTCTCCCAATAATTTGTCGTGTACACAAATGTAATTGATTTCCGTTTTTGCTCTTGTCGAGTGCTTTGCCTTTTTTGGGCACTACTCAGAATACAATATAGTAAGCAAATATTAATCGACTCGAGCCGCAAGGGGAGGGATGATGGTAGCCCCGAGATCACCAAGGTGATGATAGTTTGTATCCATTGCCCGAGTAAAGGAGGTTGATATTTGTTTTATATCCCACATCGGCAATAAGGTCTATTTAAAGTGAATTTTACATAATTAAAAAAGAACTGATTCTGCAGACAGTTAAGCTTCAGCTACATTTTACAAAGCACAACATGCATAGGCCTACATGTAATACAGTCGATGCGCGCTCATTTGACATTGACATTGACATTTCGCGTAACCTACTTTGCTATGCTTATTCAATGGGCAAGTGGGGCAGCAGCAAAAAATTACTGTACAAAAAACCTATCGCCAGAGATAGTACTTATCTATCATTGATCATGTGACCTCGTTTAGACCAATCAGATTGCAAGATTCTTAGTATGCGGGATATACATTGTAATATTTGTCCTCTAAAAAAAGAGATCATCGCTCGTATCGGTCATACATTTTGAAATTTTAGTCATTTTGTGGAATGAAATAAATGGGGCAAGTTGTCCCATACTATAAATCCATAAGCGATTCAGTCAATTTGAAGTGCCCATACATAGTGAGTACGTTTACAACATACACAAATTCACAACTTTCTCGATTTCTTTTTCCGACTTCAGTAATTTTCTGTTAAGGTTGGGCTTTTTTTTTAACATGATAAATTTGTAAGGATTGAAATTAGATAATCCCCCATAGTTTCAAGTGATTTTCTTGATTCTTTCTTACAAAATTCGTTACTGGTGTCGGTCGCTTGTTACATAATCATATTATAAAGTAACAACAGTTTTTGGCAATCACTGTGAAGGGGGATGACTGGTTTCCAGTATACCGTGTGAGTCAAAAAAAAGTTTACACCTTAACAAAATGCTAATTATTTTAGAAATCATCTATGAACAGTAAATTATTCTACATCTTATGAAAGAGTGTATTATTTCAAATCATTGTTATATCATTTGTGTGTAGTATGTGTTTACACTTGGATGAACAGGAAGCATTGCTTGCGAGAGTGCGCCAAAGTGATGCCTACAGCATATATTATGTTTGGATTAGCGGAGAATGAATTGAATGTATCAAATGAAATGCAATGCATATGCTTTTTGCAGAAGCAAAGTCACACACACGTGCACAAATGTTCGTTGATATTTGATATTCGATATTTGATATGTGTGACATGATTAATTGTGTTAGGGATGACATTTGGAACTACAAAAACCGAATTAACGCCCTAATCTCAATTGTTTTATTCAAACATCACATAAGCAACTTTGGAGCAAATCGATTGTTGCACTCCCGCAAACGATGCCTCCTGTTCATCCAAGCGTGAACACTTACCACACAAAAATGATACCGAATGATTTGGGATAAAACACTCTATCATAAAATGTATAATAATTTACTGTTCGTGGATGATTTATAAAATAATTACAATTTTCTTGGTGTAAACTTTTTTTTTTGACTCACACTGTATATTAACAAAGCGAAAGTAGACACTGGTAGAAAGATTGGAAAGCTGAAAGCGCTTTAGCACGCATTGACAAAATCATGATAACAAGATTACTTTATAATCATGATACAAGTGCAGAAATGAAACTGTACTCTACTGCCTTTTAATAGAAACTTCTGTGGTTGCCTAAACTTCTAAACTTGATTCTGATAAATACAGTCTTGCAATTGCATAGAGAGAGAACAGGTTTTAGTCTTGATAAATAATTATAGAATTGTGAGATTAAAAACATGTAGAAAATTTAGCACAAATGCATGAATATTTTCTAATATTACTTATCATCCCCGTTTCTCGTTCTTACAGGGTTGACGAGATAGCGATGGCCTGCGTCATACTCTACTTCGTAGCTCAACCGATGCCTAAATCAAGGGCGCAGCGGGGCGCAGTCAAGATCAATCAATAAATGACGGATCTCCTCCGGCAGCGCACCATGTAGGACGCGTTGCACACAAGACGTCATTCTACCGGCGCAGCATTGCGTCATTCCACTGACATAGCACTGCGTCAGCGACTGCCATGTGAGAGTGTTTTCGTACCCAAAATGAATGCAAAAAATATTATCCAATATTGCGTATATGCAATATTACATAACAAACATGCATGTTCCCTTTTTAGCATATATTTGGTCAATTTTCACCCAACTGTTCTTAGAGTATGGGCTTCTTGCCTTTACTGGCTTGATTAGCGCAGGACGCAGGTTATGACGCAATTGAAATGACGCCTCGTTTGCAACGCGCATTACTGGACCCGGAAGCACAACGGAGGTCATCAGACAGCCGAAGCGTCATCAAAATCACACAAGCCGTCCACCGTCGGCAGAAGATCACCCTTGTCTAGATGCTGAACAGGCTTTGACAAGACTAGCAGAATAGAAGTAGAAGTAGAAGGAGAAACTGATATTTTATGCTGTGGATAGCATCAAAGCATAATCTTTATGGACATTGTACATAGGATTTAGCAGTTGTGTTAGCACATTCGGGGATAATGGTGTCATGCATAGGTGGCATTGATCACCTAGGGGAAGCCGACTCTACACTCTAGAGTTGAGCTAACTAAGTTTCAGTCGGGCACAACATAGTACATACATTTACTACTTCATTTTGTTGTGGATTTCCCCAGCAAAGAACCAAATCATGCAAACATATTATGTTGGCACTTCTAGTCACTCTGTGTATTGATTATTCAGTGTTGTAGATGAGTGATATTTTTTTAATTAACATATTGGATATAGTTATTAATGAAATCATTCTTGCGGAAGCGTCGACATGTGGGATGTAATTAAATGCTGACATGAAAATATCTGTGGTGAAAATAGGCCAGAGGTTACAAGACAATAGCAGAAAAGTAGCAAAAGTAGCAGAGGTATAAAATGATAGAGGCGTATACAAAAGAGACTACACATTACCATTATCATGGTTTTTAATTATGAAACGTTTTGATGTTATGATACGACAAAGTTTATCGACATGGATGGTTGGTTGATTCATTTGTTGGGTTTCTTGTGAACATGAGATAGATTGTTGGTGGGAATCGTCATAATGATGTCCAAATCACTTTAATGCTTAGAAATATTTTGCCCTAGGTATCGAGAGAAGAGTAAGGTATATGTTGAGGATATTGAGAAGACTCTTGCGTAAACATCCAATTCTCTCCAACCCAACACTCAACCTGTATCTAAGAAAAAAGAATCATGGAAACTACTGTTTGGAGTGTGCTGCTCTATGGATCAGAGGCAGTGACTGTGATTTTTTTCCCCAAATCCATAAATTCTTTGCTACATATTTTTTATTTATTGATTTTCTAAGTATCCTTTGTTCAAGATATGTAAAACAGCATCTGAGGAACTAACAATTCAACAAGCTTTGATTCTAGTTAGTTCCTTTTCTCGTGCTATTTCTATCATATTTATCGTTCCATTGTATATTTTGTGTGTGTCATATACTTATTCATTGTTTTATGTTTTGCATGAGAAATAAAATCAGTTGAATCTTGAAAAACAAAAAAACAGCAGACATCAAAAGGTTGGAGAGTTTTTAAACGTGACTGTGGAGGAAGATTAGTTGGGTAGATAGAGTGGCAAATGCTGCAGTTTTACAGAGAGTAAGAGGGGGAGAAGAAGTTAGTAACTACATGGAAGGAGGGGGAGAAGAAATGCATTGGGCATTCTCTACAGCATGATGAACTCCTGAGGGATATCATTGAGGGAAGGATGGAAGGATAAAGACCGAGGGGAAGGACATGAATTAGGATGGCATCAAAGCATTATGGACAAAGGAAAGAGCTCAAAGAAAAAATGGACTGTGTTTCTTGTTTTAAAACTGATGTACAGCAGAGCACCAACAAGAGAGAGAGAGAGAGAGAGAGAGGGGGGGAGAGAGAGAAAGAGAGAAAGAGAAACATTGAGAAGGCGGATGTTACAAGGGTTTATACCTGCACATTATGTTTCTTTGATTACTGAAATGATTGATGAGGTAAAAAGTTGTTTTAAGGGCTGATGATTTGTGATAAATATTGCTATCCAGAGCATGGGTGTCGATCCCGGGGGATGGGGGGATATATCCCCCCCAAATATTTCAGGTGGGGGGTGGCCTGTACAATCATCCCCCCCCCCCATTGAATTCTCGCTCATACGAATTCATCAGGAAGTGATGAATTTATTCAATTTATTCAATCAACAGCATCATATAAATGCAATGCGCCAAATGCAAAGCCGCAGCGGTAAAAAGCAACGATCTAAATGTTAATCGCAAACCGCAAAAGTGCAAAAAGAAGTAGAGAGTGGGAGAGAGAGATAATGAAAGCCAGAGAGGATACAGGCGCGTAGCCAGGGGGTGGGGGCGGTCGCCAAAAAAAAAAGCCGCCAAAAAAAAGAGAGAGAGAAAGAAGAAAGGAAGAGGACGTAGGAAGAAAAAGGATTAAGAGTCGAGAATGGTACAACAAATCGTCTTCTTTCTCTAATAATTTAATGAAACGTCAAATCTTCTGCGCTTTGCGCGGGAGGGGTGGGGGGACACTAAATTCAGACAAGGATTAAGAGTCGAGAATGGTACAACGAATCGTCTTCTTTCTTTAATAATTTAATGAAACGTCAGAGCTTAAGCGCTACGCGCGGAGGAAGGGGAACTTGATTCATACAAGAATTATCCTGGCAACGATAATCCTGGCTACGCGCTTGAGAGGATAATAACCCAGGTAGCAAGCCCATGTGGGACCCACATAGGTCCCATATTCTCTGAAATGTTATCTCTATTGAGGGTGACTTGAAAAAGTTAATAACTTGGAAGGGAGGGGTGCATCCTGCCACACGCTTCTACCTCTTCGTTGCTTTGATCCATTGCCGAAAATATTTTGGCACCTATCATCCCCCCCCCCCCCTACCTCGGATACAAATCGACACCACTGATCCAGAGTAATATATGCTTGATATTTTCTTTTTAATTTAGATCGATCAGGGGTGAAGTGAATTGGAGGTAGACGAGTGTTAAATGTTTTCGCGGTTTACCCCCGTCCCTGCCAATATTTTTGTTGGGTACGTTTATTAAAATGGTTTGTTTAGCGTGATTGTATTACGAGTTGATATTGGAGAAATTAGCTAAAAGATTCAATTATTTATTGAAAAGAGGACTTCTAATTTTATTATCAAGTTGTGTTTACAGTTCTATAGGGGTTTTGCCTCGCCCTGTCCATCACTTATTTCACTGACATGATTTTGTTGTCAGTAATCATTGTAAAAGAATACAAGTTAGCGTCCTACAGGCTGCTGACATAATTATGCCATGTACATGTTTATCAATAATAGTTTATTCATAGACACTACGACTTCTTGGCAGTAAAAATCAATAAAAGCTCAGAAAAACGATAAAGGGTGCATTCTTGTGATATATTTCACGATTTTGTCACAGAATATATATTTTTTCTTAAAAGGTGAAGAGGAAGAATGTTTTAGCCAATAATTTAATGGTGAAAAAAAAAGCTTTTTAATAAATGAAATGGTATGATTCAAGTAGCGAGATGCCCGAATAGCCTTATATTCGGGCAGAAGGTGCCTGAATATGAATCTTTGTAATTATTTTTTGCGCGTTCATTTCGCTCGTGCGCAGACAATTAAGAAAATTTACTGTTGACATTCGGGTAAAGTTCGTCAGCCCCCCCCCCCCCCCCCTCGCGAAATGTGCCCACTCTTACGCATATTAAATTATTCGGATTCTTTCCCTTTGTCATCATCTCCTCCCCCGGCCGCGACCACTCTCGCGCTCATGTCTCTCTTCCCCGACCTTAACGTCTGTCATTCCCATCTCTTACGCGCATTATTTTCTCTCCTCTATTATGTTAGTCTTCCCAAATCTATCTCTTAATCCACTTCCCCTCATAATTAGTTTATTGTCTGTTTCATTATGATAAAATGGGTCAGTATATTCTCAAGGCTATCGCCTTGCCATCTTAATTTAACATTCTCATTGTCTCCTAACCTCATTTATACTGCAAGAATCGTATACACACAGGGGCGTCGCCAAAGGGGGGGTGTGGGGGGGTGCGACACCCCCCCCCCCCCCACCTGTCAGGATATTGTCGGTAAAATTGCGCTGCCGTCGGGAAAAAGAGAAAAGGGGGAGGGGAAAAAAGAGAGGAAAAAAAAGAGAGGGGAAAAAAGAGAGGGGAAAAAAGAGAGGGAAAAAAAAGAGGGAAAGGGAAAGAAAAGAAAAAAAGAAAAGGAAAAGAAAAAAAAGAAAGGAAAAGAAAGGAAAGAAAGGAAAGAAAAGAGAAGAAAGAAAGAGAAAAAAGAAAAGAGGGAGGAGAGGAAAGAAAGGAAAAGAAAGAAAAGAAAGAAAAGGAAAAAAAGAAGAAAAAAGAGTGAAAGGGAAACAAAAGAAACGGGGAATGAAAGAGAGGAGAGAGAGGGGAGGTAAGAGTCTGAGAGAGGAGGAGTGGGAGTAAAAGAGAGAAGGTGGTTGTCGGGTGGAGTCGTCTCGTCGAGGGAGCAAGAAAGACACGGGTAAATATGTTGCTGTGTCGGGTCAGCTGTGTCGGTATTCTTGCTCGATCCTCGTGTACTATAATTTATCAATGCAGAAGTTTGAAGTCGGTGAGATGTATATTGTCGGTCGGCCGACAAGTTTTTTTCCCTACGAACTGTGACTTCTTATCCGCAGTGACGACTTCGAGAGTGACTACAACTAAAATACTTGTATTTTCTCAAAGTTTCACTTTCCTATAATATCAGCTAAAGAAATCAGAGGTTTAAAATTTTCGGGGAAACTAAATTCAAACAAGGTTTAAGAGTCAACAACGGTACGACAAATCGTCTTCCTTTCTTTATATTGTGATGAAAACCCGAAAATTCCGCGCTTCGCGCGGAAGGCGAAAATTTATTTAGAGAACGAGTCGAGAACGGTACAACGAATCGTCTTCTTTCTCTAATAATGTAAGGTAACGTCAAAGCTTTCGCGCTTCGCGCGAAAGTTGGAAACTGAATACAGACAAATAGGGCTTACTAAAAGTCGAAAACGGTAAAACGAATCGTGTTCTTTCTCTAATAATTTGAGGAAACGTCAAAGGGGGAAACTGAATTCAGATGAATAGGGCTTAATAAGATTCGAAGACGGTAAACGAGGAATCGTCTTCCTTTCTCTATATTGTGATGAAACGCAAAAAATTCCGCGCTACGCGCGGAAGAGGAAAACTTCATTTAGACGAGTCGAGAACGGTACGACGAATCGTCTTCTTTCTCTTATGATTTAAGGAAACGTCAAAGCTTCCGCGCTTCGCGCGAGAGGGGGAAACTGAATTCAGACAAAATTAATAGGGCTTATTTAGAGTCGAAAACGGTACAACGATTCGTGTTCTTTCTCTAATAATTTGAGGAAACGTCAAAGCTTTCGCGCTTCGCGCGAGAGGGGTAAAATGAATTCAGATGAATAGGGCTTAATTAGATTCGAAAACGGTACGAGGAATCGTCTTCCTTTCTCTATATTGTGATGAAACGCCAAAAATCCCGCGCTTCGCGCGGAAGGGGAAAACTTCATCTAGACGAGTCGAGAACGGTACAACGAATCGTCTTCTTTCTCTAATAATGTAAGGTAACGTCAAAGCTTTCGCGCTTCGCGCGAAAGTGGGAAACTGAATTCAGACAAATAGGGCTTACTAAAAGTCGAAAACGGTAAAACGAATCGTGTTCTTTCTCTAATAATTTGAGGAAACGTCAAAGGGGGAAACTGAATTCAGATGAATAGGGCTTAATTAGATTCGAAAACAGTACGAGGAATCGTCTTCCTTTCTCTAAAGATTTAAGGAAACGGCAAAGCTTCCGCGCTTCGCGCGAGAGGGGGAAACTGAATTCAGATAAAATTAATAGGGCTTATTTAGAGTCGAAAACAGTACAATGAATCGTTTCTTTCTCTAATAGTTTAAGGAAACGTCAAGGCTTACGCGCTTCGCGCGAGAGGGGGAAACTGGATTCAGACAGAATCAATAGGGCTTATTTAGAGTCGAAAACAGTACAACGAATCGTGTTCTTTCTCTAATAATTTAAGGAAACGTCAAAGCTTCCGCGCTTCGCGCGAGAGGGGGAAACTGAATTCAGACAAAATTAATAGGGCTTATTTAGAGTCGAAAACGGTACAACGAATCGTGTCCTTTCTCTAATGATATGAGGAAACGTCAAAGCTTTCGCGCTTCGCGCGAGAGGGGGAAACTGAATTCAGACAAAATTAATAGGGCTTATTTAGAATCGAAAACGGTACAACGAATCGTGTCCTTTCTCTAATGATATGAGGAAACGTTAAAGCTTTCGCGCTTCGCGCGAGTGGGGGAAATTGATTCAGATGAATAGGGCTTAATAAGAGTCGAGAATGGTACAATGAATCGTCTTCTTTCTCTAATAATTTAAGAAAACGTCAAGGCTTCCGCGCTTCGCGCGAGAGGGGGAAACTGGATTCAGACAAAAATCAATAGGGCTTATTTAGAGTCGAAAACGGTACAACGAATCGTGTTCTTTCTCTAATAATTTAAGGAAACGTCAAATCTTCCGCGCTTCGCGCGAGAAGGGGAAACAGAATTCAGACAAAATTAATAGGGCTTATATAGAGTCGAAAACGGTACAACGAATCGTGTCCTTTCTTTAATGATATGAGGAAACGTCAAAGCTTTCGCGCTTCGCGCGAGAGGGGGAAACTGAATTCAGATGAATAGGGCTTATTAAGAGTAAAAAACGGTACGACGAATCGTCTTCTTTCTCTAATAATTTAATGAAACGTCAAAACTTTCGCGCTTCGCGCGGGAGGGGGAAGCTTCATTCAGATAAGGATTAAGAGTCGAGAACAGTACACCGAATCGTCTGCTTTTTCTCATGATTTAATGAAATGTCAAAGCTTCCGCGCTTTGCTCGGGAGGGGGGATACTGAATTCAGAAAAGGATAAACAGTCGAGAACGGTACAGCAAATCGTCTTCTTTTTTATAATAATTTAATAAAACGTCAAAGCTTTCGCGCTTTGCGCGGGAGGGGGGGGAAACTTCATTCAACCAAGGATTACCAGTCAAAAACGGTACAATTAATCGTCTTCTTTTCCTAATAATTTTAGGAAACGTGTAAGCTTCCGCGCTTCGCGCGGGAGGCCCATCACCCACACCCCCTAATGAGCGCGCTTTTAAGTGATTCTCTTGATCACTACCGCCCCTCCCTAAAATAAGATCCTAGCTCCGCGCCTGCATTAAAATATATAGCTATGATGCTGACTAAATTGAAGAAATAATTCGTATATTTATGTCGTCGAGGAAAATGACCATTTTGCGCATATGCAAGTACTATAGATAGTCCATAGGAAAAACAATTTAGCCTTCGGCCCCAGGTTTATACACCCATGCACAACAAAAAGTGAGTCACCCTTACTCAAATTGATGAGTCACTGGTTTGTCCGTACAGCGACACACTTGAAGGATCAGGTGAGTCACTATGACTCGATGCAAATGAGTCTTAAAGACTCACTTGAAGTGAGTCTTAGTTAAAAAAAGACTCATTTGTATCGAGTCATAGTGACTCACATGATCCTTCAAGTGTTTCGCTGTACGGACAAACCAGTGACTCATCAATTTGAGTAAGGGTGACTCACTTTTTGTTGTGGGTGCATCATGACATAGACCCCCCCTACTCCCTAGGCCTATCACACACATACCATACCATGCCAGAGTCACTGTCCACATTTGCAATGGAAAATATATCCTAAAATATCACATTTTAGCGATGTAATCGGTGGTCCCGCTACCCGAATCTGAAAAATCTACTTTGTACGCACTAAATTAAGCCTTAACTTGAGATTTATTTGTCACCCATACTGTCACGAAACAATCTTGAATTAATTCGTTTTACATCAAATAACAAGGATCTAGGAGTTTCGTTGTATAAAACAATGATGCAAGATCATGCATGTTTTCATTCGACACGGCTTCGTGCGATACAGTAGACACTATGAACATGACAGACAATGAAAGCGGAACAGGTGTCACATGCATATTCACCTGTTCTACACATTTTTACATAATAGCAGTGAAGGGATGTTCCTTTGTTTTCCTGAGGAACTGTATATTTTGTCCGCTTTCATTGTCTGTCATGTTCATAGTGAGAATCTATAGTTAAGTTACACACAGCCTCATCAACTCGAGTGCGGATATCGTAAAATGAACGCATGCATCATTTGTATAATAATCAGAAGATTCAGCCCACGAATCCAGTCATAAAAATCATCGTTTAAAACCATATGAATAATTATGCGTACCAATTTTTCACTAGCTGCAGTCAAAACTCTTCTGAATCCAAGATATAAGATGGCGACGTCGCGTCGTCGATCGGGAATTCAAATATGGCTCGAGAATGCGCATTTTGGATGACGTCACGAAAGCATGCGCGCGCATGCATACAGCCTCACTTTCAAGTTGACTCACTTTTTTCTTCTAAAATGCTCTTATGTCGATCTTGACTCATTTTTTACGACCATGTGAGTCAGTCGAAGCATTTTGCAAATGCGTCAGCTCACGATTGACACACTGGTGAAATATAAATGAGTCAATAGAGACTCATTGGTTGTTACTAATGAGTCAATTTACACCTGACTCACGAAAATTATGCTTAAATGTGTCAAATGACTCACTTTTTGTTGTGGGTGTAGGGTTGAATTTGTAGATATTGGAAATTTAATTTTGTCGGTAATTGGTGGCTAGTTTTGTCGGTAATCGTTGGCCTCTACACCCCCCCACTGAAAAAGGTCTAGCGACGCCCCTGTATACACAACATCGTTGCATTGCAAATTCTATCTAGTCTGATTCGCCTAAACAATGATAAAACTGATTTATTCATAAATCTGATGTTCAGTGGTTAAACTCACTAGAACCGCAGAGGCATTTGCAAGTAATGTATGCGTAGCTTGTGATTGACTCAATTTGTTGCTGACTGCATGTAATGCTATTCATCTGCACAATCATAAATTGATTAAGGGTTTTTCTGTTTTTACTCTGCTAGGTTAGTCTGAAGAAGAAATGAATGGTTAGCGTGATGGTGGTTCAATTAAAATACAATTTATTTATTGAAATCCAAAAATACGGGGTTGTTCTAAATTTTCAGTTTACACAAGAAAAATTATGTAGAAGATTCTAGAAGAATGGAAAAGACTTGATAATGGACTATATTCATATTATCCATGTTTTCAGGCTTCCTGGATTAAGATAAGCAACATTATTACATATTGCACTATATGCTAATTAGATTATTATGCTAATTATACTACATATACATGGAATATCTTATCATGAATTAATGATTAGTCGTTCAAAAGTGATTTACAATGTTGCATTGCACCATTTGTAGGCTTTAAATATATAATAGATAAACAATTACAATGACAAGTCCATACATTGTACATAATTATGCTAATTATGCTATTTAAGACAATAATGCATTACTTGGAATAAAAAACTGGTGTCATAAATGAATTTCTCGTCCAACGGTGTCGATTTGTATCCGTGGTTGGGGGGGGGGGGGATGATAGGTGCCAAAATATTTTCGGCAATGGATCAAAGCAACCATGAGGTAGAAGCGTGTAGCAGGTTGCACCCCCTCCCTTACAAGTTATTAACTTTTTCAATTCATCCTCAATAAAGATAACATTTCAGAGAATATGGGACCCATGTGGGTCCCACATGGGCTTGCAACTTGGGTTATTATCCTCTCAAGCGTATCAAGGATTTTATTTAAGGGAGCGGTAGTGAGCACACGAAGCGTGCTCCCTAGGAGGTGGCTGCAGGGAGGGGGCTTTCCCTGTCCCACGCGAAGCGCGGAAGCTTTGATTTCATTAAATTATTAGAGAAAGAAGGCGATTCGTTGTACCGTTCCCGACTCTTAATCCTTGTTTGAATGAAGTTCCCCCTCCCCCCCCCCCCCTTCCCGCGCGAAGCGCGGAAGCTTTGATGTTTCATTAAATTATTAAAGAAAGAAGACGATTCGTTGTACCGTTCTCGACTCTTAATCCTAATCTGAATTCAGTTCCCCCCCCCTCCCGCGCAAAGCGTGTAAGCTTTGACGTTTCATTAAATTATTAGGGAAAGAAGACGATTCGTTGTACCGTTCTCGACTCTTAATCCTTTTCTAAATTCAGTTCCCCCTCCCCCCTTCCCGTGCGAAGCGCGGAAGCTTTGACGTTTCATTACATTATTAGAGAAAGAAGACGATTCGTTGTACCGTTCTCGACTCTTAATCCTATTCAAAAATTCAGTTTCTTTTGATGTTTCATTAAATTACTAAAGAAAGAAGACGATTCGTTGTAACATTCTCCACTCTTAATCCTTGTCTGAATGCAGTTTCCCCCTCCCCCCCCCCCCCCCCCCCCGCTCCCGCGCAAAACGCGGAAGCTTTTACGTTTCATAATTACATTATTAGAGAAAGATGACGATTCGTTGTACCGTTCTCGACTCTTAATCTTTTTTCTTCCTACGTACGTCCTCTTCCTTCCTTCTTTCTCTATCTCTCTCTCTTTTTTTCTGGCCGGCGTTTTTTTTTCTTGGGGGGGGGGGGGGGGCGACCGCCCCCATCGCCCCCCCCCCCCCCTGGCTACGCGCCAGTATCCTCTCTGTCTCTCATTATCTCTCTCCCCCACTCTCTACTTCTTTTTTGCAATTTTGCGCTTTGCGCTTAACATATAGCTCGTTGCTTTTTAACGCTGCAGCTCCGATTTGGCGCACTGCATTTCTATAATGCTGTTGATTGAATAAATTGAATAAATTCATCAATTCCTGATGAAGCCGTATGAGCGAGAATTCCATTTATTCTTGTTATGTCTCATTTACGGTTGTCTCATTTACATAATGTAGGCCTATTATGAAAATGAGATAGCAAATTGTGTATATTGATGGTCATCTTGCGAGTATTAACCATTAACTTCTCTCATTGGGCTAATCATCATTAATTTTTCTCTTCATTTTTTTTCTTTTTGACGGTGAATTATTGGGGGGGGGGGGTGATTGTACAGGCCACCCCCCCCCACCTGAAATATTGGGAGATATATTCCCCCCCCCCCCCCCTCGGGATCGACACCCATGTCCTCGTCATATAGAAAACCCTTGAAAAGTCGTATTATCCATGGTTTCAGGCTTCCTGGATTGAGATTAGTAACATTATTACATTATATTGCACATATTATGCTAATTATGATTATATGGCTATTAAAAAAGTTGCCCAAGCTTGCCAAGCTGGCAACCAAGCTGAATTTACTTCAATACCCATCTTGAACACAAATCAACAACAAAAACCTTGTACCCATCAACTTTTCCAGTTCTGAAAAACTTCTACAGGACTAGATCTACATGGAAAAAATCATCCAACGACGATATGGAAAACGCCATAGAAAAACAACAACACATTAAGCGTAGTAAAGTAACGTCGAGCGATTAATTGCGCAACCATTTACTTGTGTTAGTGGGGGTCTCACGATCACGTTAGACATTGTAAAGAGAGAATGTCAAAACAAAGTGCACATGATGCGGCTGTGTTGGACGCTGTTTTTAATCCTCTAGGACCAGTAGGACAAGAAATTCCAGAAGAAGAACCAGAAGAGATACTCGAGGCTGAAATTCAGGGTAAGTTTGCATTCACTTCGAGCCGCGGCGCAAATACTTCGATAGGGATGCTGGGGATGCAGCTGGCCCGAACCTGTGCGGTGAGGCACTCTGCAAACACCTACCAGCAAGTCATGACGTGCGATCTTTCCACTCCCAAAGTAACAGTAGTCAGTAGGCCTACAGCTCAGTTGAACTTTGCTCTTAAATGCTGCGCGTACACAAGTACAAGTAAGCGGTTGCCTATATATTCATCAATATCAGTAATAAATGCAAGATAGATCTATAGGCCTAATCAGATCTAGGTCTAGATCTAGACCTAGATCTACATTTTAGATGTAGAAATCGAATTCACCATTCTTCGTAGACAGCAATAACCATCTGATTTGGGTCATTTCTTTAATAAAACTGACATTTGTTGTCTAGTGGAGCCAGACGTAGTCTCAGTGGAACAACCGACGATTAGAGAGACTGAAGCTTTCGGTCTACATTCTTCGGCAATCCTATACTTTAGTGTGTTTTATTATTTTGGGTTTCTAACTTCAGTTAACAGCTCTATGTGCATATCATAGGGTTAGGGTTATAGGGTAAGGGTAGGGTTAGGGTTATAGGGTTAAACTGAAGTTAGAAACCCAAAATAATAAAACACACTATAAAAGAGTAAAGTATAGGATAACCAATTCTTCTTCTTCTCCTTCTTCCAGTATAGTACAAACCGCCGTTGGCGTATTATCGTACCTTGTGCTTGTCAAGTGCAGAGTGAGAGTGTACAGTGCAAGTAAAAAAGCTCTAGAAGAATTCTCTATGTGCAGTTCGATTATTGAAAATTTAACAGTTGAAATCTCCCCAGGGGGGGGGGGGGAATACTCAGACAAGGGTTGAAACCCCTACCCATTTGTATAGGTCATTTTGTGTCCAGACATTAAACAAGAATAGAGCTGTTAGCTCAATTTTTCACATTCAGTAACAAATTTGCATTAAATATGAAATAGTAATACTAGACTAATAACAATCAATAATAAAATATTTGTCCTTTTTTTCCAAAGTTCTAGAATTCTAGTTTGATCGTTGATATCTCTCTTGTTACTATATAGTCTAATCATACTTGTATTTGGTGTCATTGAAATGCCTCAATTATTTCCTTTTACAATGACGCATCGTTTGTAATGATTATGTAATCATGGAATGTGCAGAATACCTGAATATGGGGCTAAGTTAAAAATGAAATGTTGCAAAATGCATTGTTAATTGTCAACAGTGGATTTTTCTTTTCTTTGGAGGAATTGTTTTTTGAAGGATCTGCATGAAACTCAAACACAATAATACTCTCACAATCATTTTAGCAGTTTAGATCGTCTAAACTTGTTCAAATTACTGTTTGTATACAGGCTAATACAGCTGTCTGGACAACCAACCTGTCCAGACACAGACGTCTTGGTAGACATCGTTGGTGAACCCTATAGGCTCTGGCTCTTACAATCTTGCTCTTTATCCATTTTTAGATGAGTCCGATGATGATAAGAGAGCAAAAGAACTTGAGGTGGAAGGAGTAAAGAGTGCCGAGGCCAATGACTTCGATGCTGCATTGAACTACTTCAGTCAAGCTATATCCATTGCTCCTAACAGGGCTTCGTGCTATAACAACAGGGCCCAAGCTCTTCGTCTAAGAGGAGATGTAGATGGTAAGTGATGACCATTAAACACAGAGCGGCACAATTGACAAGATGATCGGAACCAGTATAAATCAAAGATTGGGGAATCAATTTTTAATAAATTTGAAAAGACTGAAAGCTAAAGAAGCATTACAAGGTCAGAAAAAAAAGTGAATTAAGTTCATGTAATGCTTTTTTGATATTATTTGCTATCCCTTATGTTTATGAACTTAGTCTATAATGTTCTATTCGATTTCAATTTTTTTTTGGAGATGTGTCGAATCAAAAGATTGTTGTGGTTCACTTAAAAAATTGCCAACATGTGATTGGTGTTAATGTGATTTATAAGGTCTACAATGTATAGAAAAATATTGTCTTAAAAACATGAAAAATGAATGTGTTATGAGATGCTTTTCATCTGTTCCACTTCAAGGCAATGATCCTTTTTCTCCCCCCCCCCCCCCCCTCTCTCTCTTCTGACACCCCTATATGATGTACAGGAGCTCTAGAAGATTTGAACCATGCGATTGAGCTGAGCCAGGGTCGTGGTAAGGCCGCATGTCAGGCTTACACCCAGCGAGGGCTCATCTACAGACTGGAGAAGAAAGACGACGAGGCGCTGGCCGATTTCAAGCGTGCTGCTAACCTGGGCAGCCCCTTCGCCCGTACGCAGGTCATCCAGATGAACCCTTACTCTGCCATGTGCAACCAGATGCTGTCCGAGGTCATAGGTCAGCTTAGGGAAGAACAATGCCAAGATTGAGAGGGTTCGGTGGACTGGACATTGCTCAAGAAAGAACAGCTACTGTTTAAAAACAGTGATGAAGGTGTAGAGGGTGGTCTGACAAGTGATCCTGCAACGTTTGCTCCTGATTATCTCATCACAGATGTAGGGTTGTTGGAGGGGGGGGGGGGGGGGGGGGGGGTAGGTAGGGTGTAGGGTTGGGGTTGCAATTGTCATTTTATGTAAGGTTTAGGGCTCAGGTTAGGGTTTTGCAATTGGCCCTTCACCCTTCAGTAAGTTTTATGATTAGGGTTTGGTATAGTGTTTGGTCCCGAGTTGAAGATAGGAATTCAGATAGTGTTGGAAATTGTCTGCTGAGCAATTGTCCTCAGAGCATGTCTCATAGAACCATGATGATTTCATCCAGACGAGAAACATGTTGGACTACTGTTGAAAAACTGCTTCTTTTGCACAGCACTGATGAGTTCATCTCCACATGCATGTAGATGAAACGTTAACTGGAAAGTGTTATCATTCGTTCATGAAGTGTGGGGAGAAAATGAAGATTGTCATCATATGTTCATAAGGTATAGATGATTTGATCATTACAAAGCTATGTTCATATCTGCAATTGTTTCTCAAACACCATTTCTTCCTGGTACTTGTCTATTGTTACATTTTCTGTTCTGTGCTTGAAAAAATTTACCATTTTATCCTGTGAATGGGTTTGTCAAACTACTAGGCAAATATACAATGTATACCAGTAACTGCTTTTTCAACTATATGTTGGGTTTATTTCAACAGCATGTTAAGTATCTATAGACTTACTTTAAAGGAATCACACTAAGAAGCAAAAATGTTTTGAATTGATGAAAAACTCATATCATTGCGAAGGGGAAGCCTTACTGATCAAATACAACAACTCTCCTCTTCAAAATATGTTTGGGGCCCGCAGTAATCAACTCTCAAAAATGTTAGTTTTGAGATCCAGATTTTCTGCCTTCAGCGATCCTTTGTAGAGCGTCAATATTTGTGACGTCACACACGGGACACGGCTGGCTAGCGGCACTGAGCTGTTCGTCCAGTGTGTGACGTCACAATTCAGAGCTCGCTACGCTTGTATGTTTGGCTAACGTTCGGGTGCGCTTGGGGGTCTAAGAAGGGTCTTGAAAAATTGCATTTTACGCCTTTCCATGATATCTATATGATTTCTCAGCAAATTATTCGTGTTTTTCAAGAGAAAATCTTTCCATCCATATGTAATTTGTTCTAATTATCAGTTGTTAGTGAATTTTTCTTTGTGTAGCTCCTTTAAGCATAAATATCTTACCTGTACTTGAGTGCCTATGAAAAATGCAAATCTGAACATCAATTGATCTAAAACACATAATGTAGAACACACAAGTCATAGTAAATCCTTAAAAATGCTAGATTTCCTGGCATACAGTTATCAGTATTCAAATTTTTCATATACCAGTAGTTTGTAAATGAGTTTGACCTTTAATAGCAGATGCTGTTGTTTACTCGTGTTATATGTGGTACACCTGTACAGTACGTTGTGTACCCTCGATAAACACAATCATTGCAAGTGCATGTTGGTGGATATTCTTTGGTTGTGACCTTCAAATACTGGTACAACCATTGGTAGTCATAGGATATCATTTTATAGCCATTTCTAGTACAATCATTCAACCAGAATTATTGATGATATGAAGGGAAAAAGTCATGATTTTGGCAATTAAACCATACTTATACATGCACAATTTTGAATTCATTTAACATCATGTACCAGTAGATATAAATTAGCTGCTGCTGACTAATGGTGTTTGGCAATCAGGCAAAGTGCAATGTTTTAATGGAGTGACCTGATAATAATAATAATAATACCGGTAGCTAGTTCTTATATAGCGCTTTTCAGGACCGAAGGCCCTCTCAAACCTGATTATATTGTGGGTGATGCCCTTCAAAGAAAGAATTACCATGAGTCCATGATTGTAACAGGCTGAAGTAGAATACAAAAAAGTAGAGGGGGGAGGTGGGGGAGGGAGCAGAGAAAATCAACCCATGGATACAACTCTCATGAATAAAACAAATGCACAGGAATTATTTATCAAAGAATAACATTTTTAGATTACATCCATGTGGATGTACAAGCAATTTTAAAACTGATGTACACCCTGACCTGTATTCTACTAAAATCTGAAACCGAAGCCACATTTACTCTTCTTTTTTGTTTATTTATGGGTTAAAGCGTGACTGCACTACTTGTAGCTACTTGCGCCCTCTATATAGCAAACAATGCCTAAGCGGTATTCGTTGGTCCCCCATGATCATCTTTTTATTATGTTAATTGAGAGCTGATTTGATCAGATAACCACCTGTCAGTGACCACACAGGGAGGTCTAATCTCTCCTTTCCAAACTAGTGCAGACAGGCTTTAAATCTGGTTTAACAAAGGAAGTTAGTCCGATGTCTGTGATTTAATTTGAGATCTCAGATTCAGGGTGAAGTTTAACTGAATAAGTAGAATACAGAAAAAATTGGGGAAATGAAAGAGGCATACGGATACCTAGTATTATCTTTTCATGCATGAATTTATCTATTGGTTATACATTGAAATTAATGTATTTAATGTATGAATTTAATGTATTTGTATGTATGATATCATGGAGAAAATATTTGAGAATAAACAGTGTCTCATAAAAATATGTATTTTGGAATGTTCTATATTGTAAATGCTCATAAATGTAAATAAACATCTGGGGCAGATTCAACATTTTCCTTCTATTTTAATTTGCTTATTTTCCATTTGATATATGTTGATTATAATGATGGTGATGAACAGATGACAAGGGCAGTGATTATGATGATGATGAATCATGATGGTGATGATGATGATCATAATGGTGGTAAAGATGAAACTAATGTTTTTGTGGTTATACTTATGTAGATGATGATGGTAATTGTGATGATAACGGTATAATCATGGTGATAAATCTGGCCTATTTTAACAATGGTTTCCTTAATTTGCAGGTCCTAAAAGATGGTTTTCTTTTTTTCTTTTTTTTTATATCAGGCCTAAAAAAAAAAGATGTTTGTATTGCCCTTTAGGTGCCAAAACATGGGTCGGTCGGTCAGATTTTTTTATTTTTTATTTTTTTACTCCCTCTTCAGGCTGATGTTTATCAGTTTTGCTTAAATACATTTTTTTTCCTAAAAAATGGTTTAAAAAAAAAACTTTTTTAAAAAGCCGACCGTAGATTTCTTGATTTTTGGGTCGGTCGCATAGAGCAATACATTTTGTTTTTGTTTAGGCCTTTAAGGTCGATTTGGGAGATTATTGAATTAAAAAATAAAATTGATGATAATGATGGCGATGATGACCCTTTTTATTACTGAGGTAATTTCACATTTTTTGTTTTTCTGCGTTGATTCATTTGTGATTTTCCCCACTTCATATTTGCTTTCTTTCTCTCTTTCTGTCTTTTTTTGTACATTCCTATAATTTTCATAAAACCGATGATACTCATATTCATTAATAGAGGGCGCTCTTCAAATTGAAAGAGAAAAGATGGCGACTTGCATGGCACCAGCGATTTTGGGAGTCATTGTTCTCCTAATTGGCCTTCAACCTTCAAATGCCCTATTCGAAGATCAGATAGGAAAGTTTGATTGGTAAGCAACTATCTCTGTAAAATATTTGTAAAATTATGAGATGAAAGGACAGTAAATGAAGTTTTCAGAGAGACTGTTGTGTCTGTGAAATGTGAAGGCGTGACTCGACTGTGTCTGTGAAAGCCTGCGCGTGAGGGATGAATGTACACTACAGTCGCGGGCCAGCCGACGGGGCAGGGGTCAGGGCTAGCGCCCCGCTGGCCGGTGTGAGCGCACACTAGGCTCTGTTGATTACCCTATGTTTGAATCTAAGAATTTGAATCGGTCAAGAATTCAACCATAAATGTGAAATATTGAGTGAGAGCAAGTTGCTATCCTTTCACATGAGCAAACGCAAGAATTACATTACAAATACAAAAATGCTGACCCCTCACGAGAATCAATTAGAAACGCGGTGTCTACATGAAAAGAGTTTGCTTTGTTTTGCGTTGCCATTTTGCTACTTACTTTACAATTACAGCAAATAGTTTACACTTTTTACACTATTGACAAAAGACATAATTGATTTAAAGGGATAGTCCACCCCAGGATTTTTTTTAGCTGACGATATAGACCTAATAATACCATGAAGAATGATACAAGTCTCATTAAAATCCATGATCACATAACGAAGATATATCGACTTTTTTATCGAAAATCAGCCGCCCCCCAAATGCAAATGCGTTACATGGGCATGAAACGATTGTGACGTATGTTGCGAGCTGCCTTCTTATTTCGCAGACATTCACTTTCGCTTTCACTTTCATTCATGATTCGTCGTGTCAGTGCGATAACAGTGTACCGCGAGCGAAAGTGAATGTCTGTGAAATAAGAAGGCAGCTCGCAACATACGTCACAATTTCGATACTATCGGTTATTTTTTGGCGATCGTTTTTTGCCCATGTAACGCATTTGCATTTGGGGGGCGGCTGATTTTCGATAAAAAAGTCGATATATCTTCGTTATGTGATCATGGATTTTAATGAGACTTGTATCATTCTCCATGGTATTATTAGGTCTATATCGTCAGCTAAAAAAAATCCTGGGGTGGACTTTCCCTTTAAAAGGTTGCTACGGATGGCCAAGGTTTTCTTTTCTTTTTTAAATTTCTTTTACAAGTTTTAGTAAGGTGTCTGATCGTGCACCCGATGTTGTGTGCTAAAATACTTCCCATAGAGATTGCACGCATCCCTATGCAGTCTACGTGCATTGCGCGACCATGAAAATTGGTCATTGATTTTATGAAAAGATTGAAATTCAAACCTTTGGGGCTTGTGATCCTGCAGGTGAAACTCAATAAATGAGGTGTCATATGAAAGAGCAGGTTTTTCTCCATATTCCCCAAAGGGGCTCACCCCCGAAATTCTAAAAAATATCTTGGTCAAAACAGCGATTTAAATGTTGCTTGCATCCTAGCTCCAAAATTTGCCACTTTCCTGAGCTGCGCCCCCCGGGCTTATGTCCGGCTAGACGTAAGGAAAATATGTATGCACTTATTTTTTCGCTAGCCCCAAGAGATCACTCGCCCTAACAGTTTAAAAATACCCTTCCCACATTTTTGGAATCAGCTAATTAGGGAGGCGTGAGCTCCGCTCAGTCCAAACCATGGTTACATTGCGTAACATCTGCGCATATAGTGAATGAAAGTATGGATAGCCGTTCGCACCATAAACCCCGGAAGTGAATACACATTATAGTCAATGGCAATATCGCGGAGACAACGTGCACGTTGTCTCCGCGATATTGCCATTGACGATAACGTGTATTCACTTCCGGGATTTATGGTGCGAACGGCTAGCCATACTAGTCAATGGCACATATCGCGGAGACAGCGTGGCTCAAGCTGCAAGTTGCGCATGACATGCGTACGCTATGCATATGCTTGCATATCGCGCGATACAGCTGTTTGGCTAAATTTTGCAAAACAACATAACTCTGCGTGTACGTCTTTTTCGTCGATTCTGAGCAAAATCCTATGAATATTGCAGCGTTTCGGAGGGGCTGTATCTTTTAATAGAAACATCGGTGAGACTTGAAATTTGAAATGTATTATTCTGATTACATTTTTAATTCAAATATCAAACAAAAATGGTGAAAAACGATCCCAAATTGAAAAATCGTTCAGACACCCTAGTTTTAGAAAGAGGATTTAACACTTGTGATTGAAATTTGTAATGCTAAATGTTTATCTTTTATGTATCTTATAGGAGGCATCAGTATGTTGGCAATGTGAAGTTTTCTGCGTTTGAACAGAGCAAGCACAAGCGTCAGATCTACGTGGCTACCGAGTCAAACGTCCTTGCAAGCATCAATCTAGCCGGTCAGCTGAACTGGAGGCATGTACTCCAGAGAGGTCAACAAGGGGTCATTAATTCTATGCTCTACTCCTCTGCTGATGGTAAGCATAGAGTCATTCATGCGTCCAAACATACAGTTAACCTATCGCCAGTTGACCTCAACATGACTTAAAGGGGAAGTCCTCCCTGATCTTAAATTGAGTTCAATAAAAGCAGAACAATTTGAGAAAAAATTCAGTGAAAGTTTGAGAAAAATTGGACAACAAATAAGATAGTTGTGAATCTTTCAAAATCATGAAAATCATGGAATCTTTGAGACAAATTGGCAATGCGATCAGAAATTGTGATGTCATCCCCTCACAATCCACCACTGATCTGAATCACAGAATGACCCAAATGGTATATGATCGAGATAGGCATGAACAAAATATATCTTTTTATCAAAATGGAATTTAATGACATTTCTTGCATTCAACAAAGGATAAAATGTGAGGGGGTGACATCATTTTTTAAATAGAGACTGCGTTGCCAACTTGACCCACAGATTAGATGTATTTCGTGAAAAGTTATGGATTTATAAAATCCATAACTTTCTTATTTATTGTCCGATTTCTTTTCTCAAACCTTCACTGATCTGTTCTCCTCATATTTATCCTTGTATTAAAACAAACTTATTATCAGGGTGGACTTATTTAAACACTTCTACATAAGCAGATTGTAAACTATGGAGTATCAGTTTGGGATATCTTGGGCAGACCTAGTGTCATCATAATGGTATTTGATATTAGTTTATCACATTGCGTTTCACATGGGCTGATCTTATTTTTTGACCCCTCATTATTGAATTTTAACTCTTCTGACTCTCTTTGCTTTGCAGCTGGTATCGTGACACTGTCAGGTGGAGGACGGCTTCTCCGTTTGTGGAATGCAACCACTGGCTATCTGAAATGGGAATCTCCCGTTTCTCCTGAAGCAGCAGCCGTTAGCAGGTGACAAAATCATGCTCATTATGACAAAAAGTTCTTCCAACAAATACTCTGATGCTAATTTAAAGTGTATTTATCACCAAAATTATTTTGTTAATGTAAGTTAGTAGTTACATGTCATAATAATTTATTCAAATTATGAGCTTTAAGTATCTCTTCTGTAAAGATATTTTGCTGGTTTAAATACACTCACGATTAACATTACAGCGACTTGTGAGTAGATTACTTGAAGCATCCGTACATGCTCACATAAAATAGGGCCCGCACAGAGCCCAATCCTGACTTGGGTTTGTGTCCGCACTTTTATGTTATTCTTTATTTTCTGCATACTGCTTATCTGTTAGCTGCTCAAAAGCCAGGTGTTTTTAGGTCGCTGTTGATTTTTATATTTTCTCCTGGCTGTACACAAATAATTGTTTTAGTTGATTGGTACACTTTAGTATTGTTAATAAATGGTTTAGTTTTTCTCGACACCTGTACTTTTACCTTTAATAAGTAATGGACCAAGATCTGATGTGGACACATTCGCTGAAGTTCACAATAGGCTTGAGTCGGTACGGTCGATCACACCGGGACCCGACCGTTGCCGTCGGGTCCCGGTTTCGTTTTTTGAGAACCGACGCTCCGAAAAAAATAATGAAATATGTAAGAAATTGCAGTTTTGCACACCACTAAAATCATTCCACCTTGAAACTTAAGTATTTAATTGTTACCAATCATATTCTAGCTCATCCTGAATCAATCCGAACTGCTGATATAAATATGGGTTGCAAATTAAAGCAGTTCGCCCCATGGGGTTGTTGTTGCCAGCTGCTAGCTAGCTACTGTACTGGCCGGGTCTCTCGGCAGGATTAATAAATCAGGTTGAAAGAAACATTAATGTTTGAATAATAAAACGGCTTTCTAAAAAGTACTTCTTTACAACATACCGATCGAATAATTTTTAAAAGACAAAATGGATATTATTTCTTTGATTTTGAACACCGCCTGCTTCTTTTAAAAGCTGAAAATTACTTGGTAATCACAAGAAGTTTCGATACGGATAGCTGTTGCAAGGCAAGTTCAGACTAGTCTCGGAAAAATGCGCAGTGCTCCTCGTAGTTAGCTGTAATCCGTGCCAGAACGAACCCAAACAAAGACGTGATCGTAACGAGAAAAAATCATTAAAAACTACGAGAGCACACTTGGAAAGACAACTACTCAAAATTATCGTAAGCAGATACATAACTTGGAGGAATAATACAATAGTTGTCCAAGAAAAGCCACAGAAATAGTGATATTTTATTAGGAGTTACTATAGGTACAATCATTATCGGAATGGGCCTGCTGATATGTCCGAATTACACGTTATTTGGTTTCTAGCCTCGTGTTCTAACACGAGGCTAGAAACCAAATAACGCCCTCTACGGTAAAAAGCAGTATAACAAAGGATTCGAGTATTTGCAGCAAGCCCCTTGCGATAAAAATGTACCCAGTTACTCCTCGATTATCACAATTTCTTTGGCATTTCTTGGGCGATTATTGAATTCTTTGTCCAAGTTATTTATCTGATTATCGTAATTTTGAGCAGTAGTTGTCTTTCCAATTGTGCTCTCGTAGTTTTTAATGATTTTTTTCTCGTTACGATCACGTCTTTGTTCGGGTTCGTTCTGGCACGCATTACAGCTAACAATTAGGAGCACTGCGCATTTTTCCGAGACTAGTCTGAACTTGCCTTGCAACAGCTATCCGTATCGAAACTTCTTGTGATTACCAAGTAATTTTCAGCTTTTAAAAGAAGCATGCGGTGTTCAAAATCAAAGAAAAAATATCTATTTTGTTTTTAAAAATTATTCGATCGGTACGTTGTAAAGGAGTACTTTTTAGAAAGCCGTTTTATTATTCAAACATAATGTTTTTTGACCCGATTTATTCAACCTGCATGAATCAAAATGGCGGCTCGATCGTTGTCTTTCTATTTTTGCTCCAGTTTTTTTACTTTTAGAGGCACGATAATGGCACTAAACATCGCCAATCATGGATAAAAAATAATGTCAAATGGAAGAATATACCGATCTGTGCCGAGGTATGCATGTGTTTTATTTGACTGATAAAAAAGGTCACTTTTAAGGGACATACTGATGATATGCGCTTTTTATAGAGGCAAGTGACAAATCCTGCGAGCTGATTTCGGGACACCGGGTCCCGATCGGTGCAAGGCCGTCGGGACCCGGTTTATGAAAATCCCGACATGACTCAGGCCTAGTTCACAAATTAATTTCTTCTTATATTGTGGTTTAAGCCTCCATATTAGAGTGTAATACATGTATGTGCATATCCCCATGTCCAACTGGATGACCATAATGCACTTGTATATATATGGTTATGGTCGAAAATTGAGACTGGGACCATGGTTTAAAGTAAGTTATGAATTCTGGCCTTTGACTATACATTCAGTGTTTGAATGCTAGGAATTTTCTCTCACCAGGTTGATCGACAATGAGCAATAAAAAGAAAGTATGAAATTTGGCAAGGAAACTATTTAAAATCTAAGCTTTTGCTACAAATCCTTTTCACTAGTGTAAAAATTCATCGCATAAACAATGCCATATTGTTCACAATTTTGAGTCAGGCTAGCTTGTACGTTAAAACATGCACCTGAGATCTACTACTGTAGTTAAATAATCCTTTAAAAGTTGACAGCTACTTATTGACCATTCCATCTTTTCCATCAGTTCTGGAGCTACAGCTATGCAGGTCAACGGTGAATCTAAGAATGTGGTTGTAGCAGTCAAAAACCATATCTTCAGTTATGCTTTCAAGTCTGGACGTAGAGCTTGGACGTATGCTGATCAGGACAGGTGAGAAACGTCCCCGTCGTAGAGACACAGTGGGTGGTTTTCTTAAAAGCAGACTAAATTTAGTCCATGGTTTAATCCACTGACTAAGTATGGAATGCCAAGTGTCCATATGAATATGTTTTCAAATAATTAAATCTGTCACTAAATTAAAATAAAATGTAATAACATAATTAATAAACAACAATATAAATATGATATAATTATGTTATGGTAATTTAGGGACATATCAAATTATTCAAAAATATATTCATATGGACACTTGGCATTCCATACTTAGTCGGTGGATTAAACCATGGACTAGAGTTAGTCCGCTTTCAAGAATACTACCCACTGCTAGTAAACCCAAGTTCAAGTGAATGATTACACAGAAATGTGCTCGGGCGGCAATTGTTGTAGGCTTTATTTTGTGAAAGATGTAGGATTGGGGTTTGAGTTGCAATTGGATTTTAGGTTAGGCCTGGGATGGAATTATATTGTGGTATTAATAACGTATTGAATGTAGAACTTGTTGACATTTTCTTTTTCTCTCTCATTTTGTAATCACACTATCTCTCTCTCTCTCTCTCACTCTACAGTCGCTCTCCCTTTCTCTGTCTCTCTCTCTTTCCCTTTTTCTCTCATGCGCTCAATGTTCTCTCTCTTTCTCTCTGACTTTATTTCTCTCTCTATCTCTCTCTTCTCCCTCCTTCAGTGTTGCATAACAACATCCCTAGGATGATTCATCTTATAATGTACTGACTTGAACTACTGTATGTTATGCTTTCAAATTGTTGAAATGAATATATATTTTTGTAAGTTCAAACGCGATTTTACTGCTAGTTTATTGTGAATCAATACGCTATTCAGCTTGCGGGCTGCTATGTATCGTTTTTAACAGACCATTTTCAATCAACCAATTGCGTATTGTCAAGGGTTGAATTTGGTAAAAGTTTTGGATATTGCCATGTAGTAATTTTTGCAGCAATAGTCTCATACATCCTGTTTGAACCCACAGACATATAAAATATCTTTCTTTGTTTGTTTCTTCTTTTTCTTTAATTGTTCTGTTTAGTGAGTCATTAGACTTCCAGTGGACACACTTCAGCAAGGACGAATCTGATTCTCCTGTATACGCCATTGGTGTGGTCGAAGGCTCACATTTTGTCTTTGCAGCGCTTGATGCCCAAAGTGGGGATCTGATCAATCAAGTATGTTCTTTTCCTCGTGATGTTATGATTGAAAAGAAGTTGTGATAAGTATTAGTTGGTTGAATTGTCAGTAGTACTAGTAGTAGCTATGCTGTATATTGAACATGCTGTAATTATTCAATTATTTCATCTCTGTTGGTGTCACATATGCACATGCTGTATGAGTACATGCTCATGTACGTATGTGAATGATTTATCCATTCCACTCATTCAAATTGCTTTAAAAACTATGCAAGCATCAATTCTGTTAGTTTTTTAAGACTACGCGTGTGAAATGAAGCATAAATACCAAAATGTGACTGCAATATGAGAGTTAAAGGTTGCATAGTGCCTTCGTACTTCAAGGAGTATAGCATAAGGTTTCATTAATATTTCTTTTTTGTTAATTTAGTTTATCATCAAGTAGGCCTGAGTCAATCCGTTTAACCGACGGTTATCCGACCGCATTCATCAAAACCGTTTGGCATTTCTTGCTCCGTTTAACCGTTATTTGTATACATTTTGGAATGTGCTAATAGCCGGTGATAAAGATAATCAAAGAAACCGCAGTGTAATGTTACACCCTGACCGCTGCGCGCCAGCTTTCTGGCAGCAGTAATCTCCATGAATGAATTTGTAAACAATAAAAGAACCAGCCCCCTTATCTCTTTTCTCACCCTCTTTATTCCCTTCTCTCTGCAACGTGTTCATCGCTCATGTACCTTTTCTTATTACTGCACTCTCTCATGTCCCTACACACATGTAGGCCTACACACAAACCTCCGGCGCCCAAATACACTGTACATACACACAGATAGAGAGCGCATGCTTATCACATGCACACATGTGGGCGTGGCTTCTTGACCTCCCACTGAACTGGGAACGGTGAAAGCACGCGCGGTCACCAACCTGTAATTTATGCTGGTATCAAACTCCACCCACATAGCTAGTGAACCTCCCTGATTGGTCACTAACTTGGATCAGCTCATTGCAGGGTGTGTCTTAGGTGTGTGTGATACACACTTCCACATAATTTCATATGGCAATGATACATGCAGGGAGCTCTCTCCCTGACCACGTGCAAACATTGCATTGCAAAGGCATATATAAACACGTCACAGATCAAGCTATCTTCACAGAGTACCTTTGCAAGGTTAATCATGATATCAGATTCAGATGAGGAATAATAAGACATGTTTTATGTTGTTCATTACTGGTCTCTGTTTATCAGGATGACCCAATTTGTACCATAGTCCGGCTCGGAATGCTCAGCCTGACAGTCTGAAGACCAGCAGGGTTCCGAGCTACAGCACTATTACAAATACTGTATTTTCACTTTTTCAGATTATTATTAAACGGTTAAACGAAACCGCCCGTATACTTTTAACGGTTATCCGTTTAGCACAAAAACCGTAATGACTCAGGCTTATCATCAAGGCTTTACTGTGTCCCACGGTGGACACAATCCTAGATCCACCCCTGATGAATGCAATCCATTGTTAATTCTTTCTTACAGACTCCTGTCTCAGCAGTGTGGGCAAGCAGAGCACCCAACTGTATCGTCATCTCCGGCGGCCATTTTTTATGTTCGGAGCCCTCCTCTGGTACCCTGCAGTATCTTACCATTGGTGAGCAGAGCAGCTTCTCAGCGACATCTCCAGCTGTAAGTAATCATTACAAAGTGATATGATAATTGCTCTGGGAATTAACCGTGAGAGGCAACTTTTGCTTTTGTTTTTTTCCCCATCCATATACTAGCTGAGTCATTATTTCCCCCTTTTGTCAGTTACTAGTTTGTTCCTTTATGTCTTAATTTATATTTTCTATAGATAAACATATCGTGTGTGTGTAACTGGTTTGTGGAAATTAATAATTGAAATAGATGAAATTAAAAGAAGATTCAACCTCTAATCACTGACAAGTTCCAATAATTGATATAAGCAACCAAAATTCTTGCATTTTTAAAAACAAAATTATGAAACATTGCCATGATATCTAGTTGCTTGTAATAGAAGATCAGTAAGAGTTTGAAGCAAGTCCAGTAAGCTACAAGAAGGCAGTAGATTTGTATGCCTTTGGCGCGACTGAGATATTATGTTCTCATTATAACAAATCTCAAAAAGAATTTGAGTTTAATTTTTAGTTTAAAGTATGTGATAGTATGTATCACCATACGGAGACAAAATGATAAGATCTACATGTAGCGGGTAGGTAGGTTAAAGGTCTTAGAGGTCAATTTCCATGAAATTCATTTTTGTTAGCCTCATTGTTATGATATCTCAAGAATCATTGCATTGTGGAACATGCCTCTTTTTTTTAAACTGGAATTATACTGGCATACACTCAACTATGACAGCTTATCCCGCAGATCCTGTGCTTATTACAAATTGTTATCTGCTCATGCACAGTTTGCTCTTTTTTGACGACTGTCTAAAAATCTTTAATTTTACAGGGGTTAGGTCTGGTGCAACTTTCAGAGCAGAAACTCTCTATCAGTGAACTCTTCCCATCGGCCTCAGGACCGTCTGTATTCGTCCTTCAGTTAAGCAGTGACCATCATGCATTGCTGGAGGTCAAAGGTCAAAACGTCCTTCTCTATAAAGATCTACCCAAGGTATGTCATTCTTTCGTCATTCATTTCCTTGTACTGTTTGTTAAGATAGATTGCCCTTGTTACAGAAAAATATGATCAACTACTATGGCCAATCAAGATCATCTTTGCATGCATACATTGTTAACTAGGCTGACTATTAAAGATAAAGACCAGTTTACGTCATGCGATTGCATTGTGAAAGAAACGTTGTGGAATCGATCAGAAAAGGTTGATCATCTAGCATATAAGTATTGGTGTGTACTGCAAGGTTCTGGAATCATCAAAATGATAAGAAATTTGGCCCAGTCTTGGTAAAGTTACAAGCACTGTACACAGAAAGATGTATATGGGACTACGCACACGTGCGCGATACGTGCGTTATATCTATCACGTCCAAATAGATATAATAATTTACCAAATATATCAATTAGTAGTTTCTCAGCAAAATTTGTATGATCACGTATTAGTCAAAACATATGCTTTCACATGATTGGTAGTTAGAGCTTCCATTTCATTTTTTGAGAGGGGGGCGTTTCCAAAACTGGTCTTTACCTTTAACCAATCAGAATCGTTATTTCAAATGTGCAGTTGATTGCCTCGTGTTAAGAACCCCATTGTCACCTATACCTTGGCATGCCTCCAACTACATGTGTGTGTACATTACCCGACGCCTCACCATTTTTTCTCCAATTAGGTTACAGCTGTGAGTGGTACCGTAGTAGGGGAGAGATATGCAGTCAATACAGCTAGTAGCAACAACGAGGTGAGTTCATACTACAAAAGCTTTCTCCAGACCAAGTGTGGTTAGAAAATATAAAAAATAGTAATGTGGCTAAACCCAATGACATGAATTGGTGTCCCAAACACTAATACCACATAGCTCACCGAATATGCAAAGGGGGACGAAAAAAGAATTTGTGTAGAAGGTCCATTGTTGCAGACTTTATCTTTCTTTTTTTTTGTCTTCTTTTTTTAACCCCACTTTTAATTCATTTACGAATGACATATCTTTTTTTATTTTCCCCCCAAACAATTGTAGGTGGTTTACAGCATAATAACCGTAATAGGATTTCAAAGAAATATTCTATGACCAGCAGGAAAAATGAAGAAAATAGACCAGGGCATTGTTTCACGAAACCGTCATTAGTAAGTTAACCGACATCCAATTCAAACGTGTTGTTTACAATACACGCATTTCAATGGGATGTCAGTGAACTGTACGATGGTTTCGTGAAACGCTGCCCAGTATTTCATCTCCGTGTAATTGCTTTATCACAATTTATTTTGCAGGTGATTGAGTTACGATCCTCGTACTTGGAAGAAGGAGCTGAAGAGCTTTACAGTAATGATGTTATCCTGCCAGGCAGCCATGGATTGGCCGATCAGGTAAGAATAATGAGATGGGATTTTGTAGAGAAATGAACCCAGTAAGCATGGTCTCATGCTATTTCATTGGGAACAGAAGATGCAAGTGCAAGATATTTTACATTACAGGTATCGCTAAGAAACTCAGAATTATCTGTTATGCCTCCGTTCAAAGTAGCCGGAGGCATTATGTTTTCGGGTTGTCTGTCCGTACATCCCGTCCTCGTGATCGCATTATCTCAAGAACTGATTGATGGATTCCTGCCAACTTGGGTCATGTATGTATATTTCAGAGCTAATGAACTGATTGGATTTGGGGTCAAAGGTCACAGGTCAAAGGGTCATACATGTATATGAAAAATAGCTTGTAATTACAATATTCTGAGAACCTGTTTATGGATTACAATCAAACTTGAATTTAAAAAATTGCTTCTGTTTTGGTTTGTAAAATCGCTCTATAGCGGAGGCATCATTTTCGAATGTGCGCAGTCGGAGATCAATCTAGTTTATTTTTTATTTTTTATATCATTAATCATAAACGTAGCATAATACATTATATGATTTCTCTTAGAAATACAGCGTATAACCAATTATAACTAAATCTACAACAAACAGCTGTTTTTCCTTGTCTTTGCAAGTGGGAGCCGTTTTTCCAATCCAATGATATTGACTCTAGATAAGTATACATGTTTATATTTTTCATCTTTTCTTTCCCATGATGCAGATATGTGTTGACATTTATGAGCTTCGAGATAAAACTATCAGTGGCAGGGTCTTTATCAAGACGGCAGATGAAGCGATCTCATTGGTTGTTGGCGGTAAGTGTTTATTTGTGTTTGTTTTATCAATAGGATGTTAGAATCCTAACAATTTCAAGATGGATGCCCTAACAACTGAAACATGCACATATTGTTCTATTCAATGAGAGCATACTCAATATCCAGTGTTTAAAAATTAGATAGTTAGGCATTCAAATAAAGATATCACTTTGTATGACATCATATTTGCTCGTGAATAAACCCCTCAAAAAAAGTTCTGCGATTCATGTTTGAGCGTTGATATCACTCTTTAACTATATTATCATATTTGATGTTGGTATAATTGAAAATCCTGTTTAATCCTCTTCACAACAAAATTCCATTTGTAATGATTATGTAATCATGGACTTGGTAGTTCACCTGAATATGGGGCCAAATCAAAAGTGAGATGTTGCAAAATGCATTGTTATTCCTGCAAAACACAATCCATCCTCCAAACCAATGAAAAATTTAGTTTTAAACATAAACATAACAGGTATTAATTTTAAACAGGGTGCCCTTTCAATAAAGTGTTGGTATTACAAGGGGCCTGGCAGAAATCATGCATGTAGCAGATGTATCATCCACTTTTTGTTTGCAGGACTCCTCAATCCTCCCTCTCTCTCACATGGTGCACCCGCAAGCCTACTGTACATTTTTTGTTTGTTTTAATGATGTGTATGGGTCATTTATGTATACCGGTACATTTAAATCTGCATAAGTCAATCTGTTGGAACCGCAAGCAATTATATAGATTATATTCAAAATTCAACTTAAAAAGTGTAAATAACACATTTTGCATTGTTTGCTAAAGAATTTAGACTTGACTTCTGTTCTTCAGGTTATGCAAAGTAAATTTTATTTTGATTACCAATCTGCTCTCTTGCAGGTGAGAAAGAGGTCCTGTGGCTGAGGGACGAGTCTCTAGCCAGTGCTGTCTCAATCGAGCTGGTAGATCTTCCCGTCTCAGATACAGAAGCCAGGTTTGAGGATGAGTTTGGGGGAAAGCAAGGAGGTAAGTAAACACCAGTTATAAGTTAAGAGTCACTTTAGAAGTCAGTTCTTAAGCTAACATTGAGGAAGCATTTTCTTTAAAGTGTGTACCAATCACCTAAAATAATAATTTGTGTACAGCTAGAATATATAAATGAATATTTAAATACTTCAACAGGCCACTTGTAGGCTTACTTATAAAAATTGTGAACAAAATAAACGATACCATAAAACTGCGCACACGGAACCCAAGTCAGGCTTGGGCTCTGTGTGGGCCCTATTTTATGTGAGCATGTATAGGTCCATCAAGTCTGCTCACAAGTTGCTGTGATGCTTATTGTATTTAATCTCGCAAAATCTCTTTATAGAAGTATTATGTGAAGTTCATATTTTGAATTTAGTATTGACGTAGAACCACTAGCATACAACACAAAACATTTGTTGGTGATTGGTACATTTTAAGGCAGAGCTTGACACTATATTTATGAATTGGCCATTGGTAGACATCCTGACTTTGAATGCTATCCAAAATCCATCTTATGTGCCCAGCTTTACAGTATTACCTGGGCCTGTTGCATAACACTTTATAGTAATTGTGGTAACTTTGCCATTAATGGTAACCTCCATTGAAACCTTCATTTGAATGGAAGGAGAGTGATGTTGCCATGGTAGTTAAGGTTGATTGCAAAGTTTCCATTAATGGCAAGTATTTTCAACAGGGCCCTGAAAGCTTAATTGAGTTGTCATTAGCAATAGGTAAAAGTTAAGTTGTAGTCATGCACTACTCAATCTCTCATGTGGCATTTCTATTCTGGCAAAGTGGTTCCAGTGAAATAACCTTGTTCACGCACTCAGTGCCGTGAACACCAAATTCCACACAAGAATTTCTATGGTGTACTTTATTTGCATTACAAATAGATTAATCTGTCGTGTAGAAACTGAAATGAATGCATGGTCATTTCCAAAAGGCACTGTTTCATGAAACTATCATTAGCACAAGTTTGCTGACATCCTTCGAAACAGGTATCAAAATGAGTACTCATATCAGTGGGATGCCAGCGAACTTATACTTATGGCTGTTTCATGAAACGATACATGTATCTTCAACAGGTCAATAGGGTAACACCAAAGCAAAATAGAATCTTTGACTCTTTAAAGTTTATGTTTGATTATTATTCTCAAACTTCATTGCATACGGTCGAACCAGTCGGCCTTTCTTGAAATAGTTTGTGACTGTTGTATTTCTAGATTGTTGAACTCACTTTTGTTTCTCTTTTCCTCTTGTTCACAGAGAATATATTCAACATGTTCGCCAAGCGGCTTGCTACACAGTTCGCCCAGTTTCAGGTGAGATACCTTATTGACAGGTCTCCCCGCCAGCTAATTCTTACCAATAAGCTGTCAAAACTTTATGGCCTAGATTCTCACATGTGTAAATATCAAATTTATACAAGTTCGACTTACGGTTACTAGCAGTGTATGTATTGAATACAATTCTGAATCGTCAATATGCAACCATGTGAATCATTAATTGGCGATAATTCCAAAACCTTTTGAGATATAGATATGAAACTTCAGAGGCTTACACATTAGAAGATGCCTCACCTATGTACCAAGTTCAGCATTTTTCATGATTCCATGGCCTAATTACAGTAGGATGACTGATGTTTCTGGGGGTGTTTCACAAAGATCCTAAGTCGAACTTAACTCTAAGTTGGCCTTAAAATAAAATATCTTCAAAAGCAAAAAATTCAAGTATTTTAGACTTCATAAATTCCACATCAAGATCACGAAATCTCTATGATAATAGAAAATATGAATGATTTGAATCAACATTTTATGCCTTTTAAAATAACTTTTACAATTTTTTTTACAAAGATGCTAACAGCATTTCATAATTGTTAAGTCCAACTTGGAGATAAGTTCAACTGAGGATCTTTGTGAAACACCCCCCTGATCTTGTCTATTTAGCATGCTTGAAGATTGAGAGTCTCCGCTACTCTCATACATGGAGATCACAGGGTCTTGTGCTCCTTTTCCTTATCATATCACAGACAAAGTTTTGAGGCTTGTAATGTTCTTCATAGCATATTAGCATGGTTATAGTAAGATTACTAGAAGAGAGTATGAATAATTCTGTGAAATTTGTCAATAATATCTTTGATGATTCCCACCCAGTCTTACGTAACCCACTTGAAGAAGAAGATAGAGAATCTCCATGACTCTCATACCGGAGATCACAAGGTTGATGCTGCCATCACTCACGCCAGCCAGAGGTTACTCAATGAGGATGACGACGAGGAAGACGATGACGAAGACTATCTCACCAGGGATGAATTCAATCTTCACAAAGTTGTTGTGATCGCTACAAAGTCTGGCAAGGTATGATTTGTTTAATTGCCTCATTGTTTCAAGCAATCATTTTCAATTTTGATTTATTATTTTGACTGATCGTGTAATGTACTTTGATGCTAAACCCCTATCTATCTACCGTTGGCCCATATTCTTCCAATATTTTAACCTGAGGTAGCTTTATGCTTTTGTCCAAAACTGGTTTTAACAAAGGAAGTTGGTCTAAGGACTCGGTTTTCCTTTATTAAATGTGATTTTAGAACCAGGAACGGGTCTAACTGAATTAGTATGGCCATTGTCTCTTAATGTTTATTTTGGAATGTTTATTTTTCAGATATTTGGTCTGGATTCCAAGGATGGAACCATCGTGTGGGATCATTTCCTTCCCAACCTAGCACCATTTGAAACCTCTGGCAAACTCTCCATGCCCCTGTTCGTTCAGAGAACCACAGCTCACTTCCCCAACCCACCTCAGTGCAACCTCGTCGGAAAGAACATGGTAATTCATCTTTGAAATTAGCAATGCCAACTAATAGACCAGCGTACTAACATATTCAAATTTATGGATGTTTCTTTCCTGGGGACCTACTGACAAGGTTTTCCATCAACCTGTTTATTAGGGACTTTTAGATCTGCACGTCGACATAGTGGACTGCTGCGTGTTTAGATTTGCACGTCGAATAGTGGACTGCTACATGTGACGTAGCAGTCCACTATGGCGACGTGCAAATCTAAAAGTCCCTACTAATGAGTGAACTACAATCCAGTCTGCATACATTCCGTGTTGCTATGTCAGACAATATTCAGGCAATTTTCAGGTTGCAAAGAACAACCTTGTTTAAGAAGTATGCATGAAATTTGAATACGTTAGTAAAACGGTCTATTCATTAATTTCATTCGGAGGAGCAGCAATTTTTCACATTCAATCAAAATTTGATGTAAACTTCAATTTTATATTGTTGCCAATTTAAAAAAAAAGTATTCATCTAAATCTGATATTAGATTCTTTGCAAGTAAGCATGAAGTTAACAATGGATACACGCAGTGGATATGCACATTCTTTTAGACTGGTGAATCTCCTAAAAAACGAAAACATTTTGAGTGACATATTTTGTCAAAATATCTATTTTACTAGAGTCTACATATGGTGATTTGGTATATAACACAAATATTAACTGCCAAGTTTTGGGGGTCACGATTAAACTAGTGCTTTTCGGTGATCTCAGAACTGTACTATACCCCAAGACAAAGGTGAGGGGCACAGTACAATTTAAACATCAATTACATCACCTTAGGCAATATGTGCAAACCATGCCCCTCAAAGCATTCAGCATTTGTATAATTATGGTATCTCATTAGCCTTTTCCTTACTGGGTTACAAGCACCATTGTCCAAGTATCTAACTATCCTTCATTTCATTCGTGTCTTGTTTGTTAAGGTGACTGGCCAGGCTATTTCCTTCACCTTTAACCCCATCACCGGTAAGCCTACATCAGACAGCAGCTCTCTAGGGACCGAGCTACCATACAAGGTCAAGCAGGTCACCATGCTTAACCTCATGACTGACCAGTTCCTTAAGGTCATGCTCTATCTGGACACTGAGTACAATGTAAGTACAAGTTTGAGGCATAAGGCTAAGATGTATGACCTTAAGGTAAAGGCTAAGACATTGGGCTTATAGTATAATCTTCAGATAAATGTGTGATTTTAGCTTGTATATGAACGTGAGGATATGCTTTAATTGGCCACTGATTACTGTATAAGTATATGGTTTAGAATTAAGACTTAGATACATTACCTTAAGTTTATGGTTTGGGGCTAAGGAATAACCTTATAGTTTTGCATAGCCCAAATGTTGTGATCTATCTGGACACTGATGACAATGTAAATACAGATTTTACAATTAAGGCTGAGTTTTGGACCTAAGGTTAATGTTTAGACAGTAGGTATGACCATCTTTTAATTTACTTTTTCATTGGTAGGAAGGCTTTTAAAGAGCTATCATTTTCAAAGTACATTTCTCCTATGATATTCTTCCAAACTGTCATAAGAGCACAAGAAAGCCCACAAATTAGCTGAGGATTGAAATGTGTCATACAAATGTTGCAACATTGTCTTAGGTTTCTGATGGTATAACTTTATTATTAAATAAGTATTTACTTTACTTGTATTGTTGCTGAGCTGGCGCCAGGAGCGCGTCCATGGACGGTGTGTGCGCTCTATAAGTCTACACTATTATTATTATTATTATTTTTCACCTTTACTGGAATTCAACCACAAAACTTCCTCAAACTTCCTATTCTTTCTCATTAGGTGCATGTTGTCCCATCATCTGCTGCCTCATTAGTTCAGGAGCATTCCTCTAGCATCTATCTCTTCACTGCAGACACAGACTCTGGCAAACTCGCTGGCTACAGACTCGCATCTACCTCAGGGATCGCGACCTCTGACCTCCAAGCAGAGGTCGTGTGGGATGTTCAGCTCCCAACCTCCCTCCAAAAGATCACCCATGTGGTTGGGAAGAGGTATATTGGTAAGTTATTCATCAACATTTCTTAGTTTTATCGAAAAACCCAATCTTCAGGGATGCCAGTTTTCAGGCAACAGCCTGAATTCAGGCCCTGGCGAGTTATTTTCAGACCATAGTTTAGGCTTTTTTGTGTACAAAATAGCTCATTCTAGGTGATTTTCAGGCCCTCTGATCAATTCTAAATGGCTTCTCTAAACCTTAATGGTAATTTGCTTATGAGTGAAACAGAAAGAGGGCTAACAAATATATGGAAAATTACATTTTAGCAAAGCATGATGAGTAAGGGAATTTTGATCATGAGTCTATATCTCAATTTGGTAACTCGTACATAGGTGTACAGTGGAACCCTGTTATATAATGAGGTCTTTGGGACCATGGAAATTACCTTGTTATATCGGGAATCTTGTTATATCGTTAAAAAAACAAAAGGTAGTGGTGGTCATGGCAGTGGTAGTAGTGGTATTGGCAGCAGTGGTAGTAGTAGTTGTAGTAGTAGCGGTAGCAGCAGTAGCAGTAGTAATAGTCTGTCGTCTTCGTCTTCTTCTTCCATACAGAACATGTGCATTCTCAGGGCCGAGTGCTTGGAGATCGGTCTGTCCTCTACAAGTATCTCAATCCTAACCTGGTTGCTGTCGTCACTGAAGGAGAAGAAATCGGAAGTAAACGTGAGTACCAATCTGAGTATTAACCGCAACCAAGATATATCAAGGATTTGAAGAGAGAATTGATTTATTGTGTGCTTGACCCATTGCATAATGAATTTGAAATAATGACAAAATTGGGTCCAAAGTTCTCAGTAACTTCTTACATTTTAAATATGAGGGCATAGGAAAAACAATCCTTTCCAGGCGATATTTCTAGTACCGTTCTTCCAAACTGACATACAAGGAGTGAGAGAGCTTGCATATTATCATTCATCTTTACCAAAACCTACTTCTCTTTAAAGTATACCGGTCACTTGAAAATGATTAGTGTACAGGTAGAATGTATAAAATCTCAATACGGACTTAGGTGCTAATCTATTTTAAAGTCAATTTTATGTTGATTGACTATATTAAACAAACATGTACAGAGAAAAAAGATTTTTGGTGGTTGGTACACTTTAAAACATGAATGTTGATGTTGTGTTCATATTATTCTTGTATTTCCAGCTCACGTCAGCGTCTATCTGATTGATATGATTACTGGGGCCATTATCTTCAGTGCAGATCATAAGAAAGTACAAGGCCCAGTTCACATTGTGCACACTGAAAACTGGGTTGTGGTGAGTTACCAATGTGTCTTGCAACCGTCTCTACATCATTGTTATAAAGAATCAGTTCATTTGTGTGCACTGTTATTTTTTTCAGTAAAGAAAATTGAATATGTTGTAGAATTAACCCTTAAAGATAAAGACCAGTAATATGGTCATGCGATTGCATTGTGAAAGAAATGTTGTGGAATCGATAAGAAAAGGTTGATCATCTAGCATATAAGTATTGGTGTGTACTGCAAGGTTCTGGAATCATCAAAATGATAAGAAATTTGGCCCAGTCTTGGTAAAGTTACAAGCACTGTACACAGAAAGGTGTATATGGGACTACGCGACACGTGCGTTATATCTATCAGGTCCAAATAGATATAATAATGTACCAAATATATCAATTAGTAGGCGGTTTCTCAGCAAAATTTGTATGATCACGTATTAGTCAAAACATATTCTTTCACATGATTAGTAATAAGAGCTTCCATTTCATTTTTCGAGAGGGGAGCGTTTCCAAAACTCCCCCTCCCCCCCCCCCCCTCACCTGTACCTTTGCTGCAATGTCTGTGGATTTTGTTCTTTCTCCAAGAACAAAGTACAATGCCCTGTTCATATTGTGCATACTGAAAACTGGGTTACAACTGTCTCTATACCATTATGAAGATGAATCATTTCATTTGTTTGCACTCTCAGACTGTTTTCTGAAATTCATGCATGGTATTAGTATCATCACCAGTCTCATTTTAATGATATTTTTATCTCATTCTTCATGTTTCAGTATCAATATTGGAATCAGAGACTTCGACGAAATGAAATCACCGTTCTAGAATTGTTTGAAGGGAAAGAACAGAAAAATAGGTGAGTACATAGATCAATTGATTAAGTTCTACTTGTTGTTGTTGTTCTTTTATTTTTTAAAGCCGGATGATGTTACTTCATATTCAAAGGGGTATTGTAGGATCGTTGGTTGAGTCAAAAATAACATCCTAATAGAAGATTTAAAGAAAAATTCCAATCAAACATGACCCCTATTTTGCCTGAAAACAGGTTAGAAATGAACGAACCTTACAGAGTATTTATTTCTTCTTCTTCTGCAGTACACTGTTTTCATCACTGGACCCTCCTAACTTGCCGCTGGTAGAAAGACAATCCTATGTGCTGCCCTCTGGGCTTCAAGCCATGTCAGCCACGTTTACAGAAAGGGGCATTACTGCGAGGCACATTCTAAGTAAGTCCAGTTCTCTGTGGTGTGTCGTGTACGAATGGATGTGATTAGGTTTATGTGATTAAGCGCAATTGGTTATAATAGACAGGAACATGAATGTCTGATGCAAACTCAAAAGTCATTAACTCGTATCCATCATTGTGGAGTTAAAAAATGCCCTTCTCGTTTTCAGCAGATAGTTTGATCTGTGAAAAATATAAATTATAGTCGTACAATAGACTTGTTAATGTTTATGCAGGTGCTAGAAAATTGAATTTTTCACTCACAAGTAGGAGGAGAGAGAGAGACTACAGGGGAGGCAGGGAGGGAGGGAGAGGGAGAGAGAGAGAGGGGCGAGATATAGAGGAGTAGGGAAGAGAGGACTAATGGGAAGTGCAAAGGGACGGATGTTTTAAGGGAAGAGAAGAGAGACGGGGAGGGAAAAGAAAGAGGAGGGAAGGGAGAGAGAGAGGGGGAGACATAGAAGATCAAGAAGATAGTATGTCAATGTTGATAAATGAATGTGTTAATACTGTACATACATACACACAAAAAATAATATTGTGTATTTTGACTTGATGAGAATGCTAAACACACATCTTATTGACTAAATGTGCTTGATTCCCTCAGTGTCCCTCTCATCTGGTGGCCTCCTGTCCTTCCCGAAGAGGTTCCTGGACCCTCGTCGACCCACGGAACTCAAACCAGAACACAAGGAAGAGGGTCTTATTCCATACCTACCAGAGCTGCCCATCGCCCATCAATCTATGATCAATTATAATCAGTCTGTAAGTATGCTTGTATGTCTTATGGGGTACATGTAATGATAATTATGATAATACCAACCACATATCAACAACAATACTCCCCAGGGATTGAAGAATGTGCACTGTAATGTCTAGAATGGTAATTGAATTCAGTGCCTGGGTTAATAATAATACTGTAAGTGGTTTGGTCAGTTAATGGAAAATCTCTATATAAGAAACCGTATTATTATTAACAACAACAAACAACCAGCTGCAATTTTTATTGCACACATATCCACCCTAGGGGATGCCCAAGGCACCTCCATAGTAGTATTGTTAGTTTTGTTACCCTGGCTTTAGCCTTGCTGCCCTTAAACGCTTAAAGCATTCAAGGAAAAAATTCCTACCAGGTACCCTTTTACTACCCCTGGGTGGAGAATGGCAAATGTAAATTAATGCATCAATATCTCAGAGTGTTATGGTAGAGAGAGAGAGAAATGAAATGTAAGAAGTAGCTCCTTCCTTGGTCATGCAAAGTGATTGTTTCTTTGTCGTTTCTTTAGATATTTGGAGTGACTGGTATACAGACAGCGCCGGCTGGACTGGAATCGACCTGTTTAGTTCTAACTTATGGATTAGGTGAGTACTATGACACATGCTCCTGCAACAAGTGCTACACAGGAATTCTCCAAACTAACCAAATTCCTGCTTTCAACCCTATCCTATACCTAACCTAAACCCACTTGTAACCCTAAACCAGGCCTGATAATCACCCAATTTAAATCGGTTTCCCTATTTTTTTTTATTTCCCCAATTAAAAAAAAAAAAAATCTTCCCGATCTTACCCCTATTTTCCTGATTTTTCCCTTATTTTACCAATTTTTTTCCCAAGTTTCTCCTAATTTCCTCCCAATTTTCTTACCGGTACTCAAAAAGGGGGGGGGGGATGTTGTTAGATGTCTTTTTTTTTTAATCATGGGGGGGGGGGGGGATAGTTGAGGAAAAAAAAACTATTTTTATTTCAGTGCTCACTATCACCCCTGCCCTAAACATAACCCTATACTTTTTATGACATGTAGCCGTAAAACAATTGTCGCCAGAGCAAAGACTGGTATAGCTTGTTCACTAAGTTTCGTCACTTAGTGAATGAAGTACTGATATGTTGTTGATATATCTGCCAGGCTGTAGCATGATGAACTTTGTGAAGTTCACAAATTGTCCAGTTCTGTGAAAGTTTTATTCCCGGAAAAGACTAATTATCACATAGAATTTTAGCAACACACCAAGGTTCTTGGTCACAGAAATGGCCATTGTTAACAATTCATGACTGTTTGGTTTTTAAGGTAGTTTGCCACAAGGAAATCACTTGTTTGACGTACAAATCTATCCAATAATGAGCCAGAGACGATGTTTATTTTTTTACATTTTCTTTCATTTTGTTCTCCCCCAACTTTCCAGATTATTACTTCACCCGTGTGATGCCTTCCAATCTGTTTGACGTGCTGAAAGAAGACTTTGATTACATGTTTATCTTGATGGTATTAACAGGCCTGGTCGTAGCTGCTCTCTCAACCAGGCGATTAGCATCTCTTAAAGCGCTCAGACAAGCCTGGAGATAACCTTCACTTTTCAAATGTAGTTATACTTCTAGGTATGAGGTTGTATCATTACTAGCATTGAATCACATTCAAATAGAAATGTAGTTGTAATTTGAGGGACCGACAGTGGCTGTAAGATATTCGCCGATGAGGAAAATGTCAGCAAATCCTGATAAATTCTTCATGTAACTGTGGTAGATTGACAATAATAAAGATACAGCAAGCGAAGACACCAGAAGTGGTCAACACAACTTAACCTTCAGCGATTATCAAGTTATTAAAATCACACGTTCAATAAATGAGTTGACAGCCCCCAGTGGCTGAATAGTTTTATTCATTGTTGATCCCTCAAATTCTTTGTACGAGTCCGGTCGTGATTCGTCTATACACAAGATGTGAACAGATCGTGATGTTCATGTAGTCATACTTCTGGGTTCTTACAGGTTATACTGTTATCGTTATATGTGTTCACACTCTAAGATGTAGTTGTTCTATTAGATATAGATATATATGAGGTTCTATTGAATGGTGCAAAATAAAAAAACAAGAAAGAAAGGGAGTCAAATGATGATTCAACACCCTGTCATACCCTCTTCTCACTATATAGCCTTTTTCCTGTCATAATTCATCCTAATATTTATGGTGCCCACTGCCTTCTCAATGGCAGGACCTGGGGCACACTTCTGAAGGTGATTTGTGATTACCACTGGTGTTTACATGTACATGTACACTGTATATCCAATGGTTTATTGCCGTTTGGTCTATAACCAGTTCGTCTACTATCCACATGGTGTAATAATCATTTCATCTACTTATTATTTGGTATAATGACCATTTAGGTCAATAGTTATTTGGTCTAATTTCTGTTTGGTCTAAATGTCCAATAAATCTACTACCCATTTGGTCTTTTGCTCATTTAGTCTAATTTCTAATTGGTCGAAAACACAGTTTTTCTAATGGTCTAATAAAATAAATAATAATAATCATCACATGATTATTATCTTATGGGATGTAGACGAACTACTTGTAGACCAAACGGCAATTCACAATATACTGACCCATATGTGTGAAGTACAGTCACATTAATTAAAGAAGAGACTTTGTGTTCTAGGGTTCTTTGTAAACAACACAAAATATAAATTAAAACTTTACATCTGGTTCTGTAAATTTCTTATTTGTTGTGAATTACAGTATTTCGGGAGGCAAGATAATGAACTCACACCATGTGTCGCCCTCAAACTGTAACAGATCTTTCAAAATTGTGTTTTCTCCTCAAACTTAGCGTGGAATCTAGAAGTGAAGAGGTTTCAGTGTGTTTCTACACAAAAATATATCTCTTAGATGTATGTCAGCATTTGTACCTCTCGTCATTTTCTTGTTTTCTATTTTGAAATAAATCTTCTATTCACTAGTCTTATTGTGGTTATATGTGTAGGTCGTAGATTGTAAATGTTGTGTACATGTTCCACCTTATTTGTAATAAATTGGTATGAAGAATTCTTGGAATGAAATGTGGCAATAATGATCTTATGGATGTGTATATTTGTTAACAATATGTGGTGACTTTTGATTGATTTCTCTATGTGTAATTTCACAAAGTAGAATGTATTTAGGGCTAGATTTATAGCTCTTACAGATGTAATTGTAGGTTTTTCTACTAAATTATTGATGCAAAACAAAGATAATATACACTACATAAACGTATCTTTTATGCAACTAAAACTTGTAAACGTCATTAACAGCAAATCTTGACCAGTCGTTTTGGACATACAACTACCGGTATTCTTTTTGACTATTCTAGATTGTTACATATGATTTCACTGTAATTGTCAATTATGGTGCCACTTGATTTAAACATTGTCAGCTGTCTGCAAGAAAGGCTGTAAGAGCTATACATGGTCAATGGCAATATTAAACAGCCTTCTAGCAGAAAGCCAACGGTATTAGTTGGAGGATCAAGGCCCTGTTGCATAAACTTACCACTGACGTTAACTTTGCCATCATTTAACTTAAACTACCATGGCAAAATCACACAATAGCCAATCAAATCAAGGTTTCCATGGAAGTTGGTTCAAGTTACCATCAATGCTAAGTTTTGTGCAACGAGTCCCATTTCTTTGATACAGTAATATCCATGTGAGAAAAAATAATAAAAAAGCACAAATGGAAGATATCATTTCTCTTTATACCTGTGTTGTTTGTAGATTACTGTATAATGAATATTCACTTGTTGATTTTAATTGATTGGTTGGTTCTCTCACATTGAGGGTGTATGATTATCTGCCGTGAGAACAATTGCAGCAAGTTTTATGGCACAGCCTGTACAGACCTGCCAACCAGTACGATTTAGTCGTATTTCGTACGATTTTTCTCAATAAAATACGATTTTCCAAAACAAACACAAAATGCCCATTCTGTCCTGTTTAGTATCCTACAAGCATCTCACATCAGCAATGTGGGGATGTTCATTGCTTCATCGAACACATCAGTTGTGACGAAATCATGCATATTCAACCAATGATCCGTAAAAAAATTATTCCTGTCTGTAGGAACTTTAAGAGGCATTGATCCGCGTAACAGTGAGTGTTTATTTTTGAGAATACAACTTTTGTCAGTAAAATACAACTTTTGGGATTAAAGAATACAGTTTTTGAACTCCAGAGGTTGGCAGGTCTGCCTGTAGTGTACCTTGTTGATGAGGTGATCACGTTTAGCATACACTTATCATGGATGGTGCAGATTTTATCGACAAGATCATTGAATTTCAAAGAATTTATTGGTAGATTAAAACAATTTGTATAATCATGCATTTGTGTTTAAACTCCAGTTGAAAAGGTTCTTTAAAGGTGAAATTCAAAGAAAATCACAAATATGTCAACTAATGTATCACTAGAAACTGGTAAGCTAACAGATGGCCATCGTTCAAGTTTTAGGTCAACTACATATCGGGTGATTTATAAAAATACAAATACAACCACCTCCATAGCAGCTGGGATATACGAGAGATTCGCCAGAAAAATAACGATGTTTTAATGACGTCACTATATGGACCAACACTGCTCAAGCAGACGATATCCCATAGAGAATGAACATGATTGCAAAGCTATCATTTCTCAAATTATAATGAGTTTAGTGTATATAAATGTAATGGCATGGCAAACCATTCAAAAGGGGATATGACCCGATTCTGATAACTAAAATATTTTGCTTGTAAATACACAGGATAGGGGTTAATTAACAATCAAAGAAACCAGACTTTCAAATTGAAAACCCCTGGAATGATATAAAGGACGGCATTTGTTCCCTCTTGAAACGCCGAAGATACCCCGGTGTGTGCAGCGACAGATTCCTTTATTTTTGTATCGCTGCATTTGTCATCAAAATAAAACCATGCGAGGGGTTTAGAGCGAGGCAATAGATTATACATTTAGCCTGACGGTAGTGAAGTAAGAGAAAGAACTCAAGAGAAGATGAAAACACAGGCACTGAAAATGTGTGAGATGTCATGGGACATCGTCTGCTTGTGCAAATCACGTCCATACTGTGATCTCACACATCTCAGCAGCGTTCGGAGAGCTCTTCAGGTGCTATGCCGGGGCTATATTTAAGCGTTTTGTAATTTATAATAATCATTACTTCGAATGTTTCCAAGCATTGAATATTGATAACCTTGTCGATTCAACGTTTCAACTTTGCAATAATGAAATAAAGTGAGTTTTTAAAATCAATGAATATCTACTTTAAATTTAGCTAGAAGCATTTTCAAATTAAATTATACAATTATTTCTTCCTTTTCATTCTCTTTCTATTTATTCCCTCTCCTCTCCCTCTCCCTCTCCATCTGTCTCTTCTCTTTCTTTAAATTCTGTAAAAGAAACGTATAAGAAAAAGAGTGACTTGGACAATCTGAAACACTGAACAATGCAAAGATGTTTGCTTTTGTAGAGTTTTTCTCAAACCTAGACCTCTTTCTCTCAATTCTCTAGATTCAAATAAACTTGATATGAAGGTTGGATTTCCCCTGAAAATGACTTTGGGGGATATCAAATCTACACCAAAATAATAATGCTGGGATCAGTAGTTTCTTTCAAAAAGTTGTTTATATAAGGATTCTTTGTACAGGATATCATATCTACATATTTACATCAAGACAAATTTTCTGACAGAATTGCAATTTCATAACACACATGTATTAGTAGTATAACTACAATTATTTCTACCACCTTTCGTTTTTATCTCTAATTTTAAAGAATGCTCAAATTTTTACCTTAAATTTTAAACACAATATAAATTACTCGTACAAGGCCTCAATCAGTTCAGTAATGAAGGCTACTGCCACACCAAATACGATATAGAATGATTAGATATGGAATTTCAAAATTGGAAATTGTATCCTATTAAATTCCTGTATGGTCATATAGATATCAGTGCCAAAGTTATATGGTATTTTAAGCATTCCCATTTAAGAAGAACCGGTTGTGTAGCTGATAAAACATCACCGCAATTCCCAGCCAGGCAGTTCAGCATTTTCTTTGACTTGACATCTTATGACACCCTGCACTTTCAATATTTATTTTTTAAAAACAAATTCAAGAAAAAAAAAAATACATTTTTAAATTCCATAATTATTTATTTATTTATTTATTAGTCTTTTTTGAGTAGGGTGGCTCCATCAGTAGTTAAATTCTGTTTTCTGTGGAGGCCCTACATATCTAATACTTCTTAAAATATTTTTCAGTCAGTCATAGTTAGATCATAAGATGTGCAGCAGTCTCAAGGAACATCAAACTAACAATCGTTATTGATCTTGTTTTATCAGCCTTTTTTATTTTCAAGTTTTAAAGGCATGCAAGTCCTTTAAACTCAAGAGTCTGTTTCTAATATTCCAACTGCCAAGGTTTTAGGCCTGAATATTGTCTGTAACTTTGTACTTGTTGGGGAAATTTCTAAAATTCCAGAAGAGCATATCTGCCTATACTCCTTATCTACAGTGCTGAAAACTTTCAACTACATGTATGAATGTTTTCCTCAATTTTCACCTGAAGTACTTTTACACAATCATTATCTCTCATAATTCATGATCCTCTAATGCTATCATGACAAACATTATTCTACTTATTAATACTGATTATATTGATATAATAAGAATAAATGGTCTAATTTACCCAGTTTAGCATCATCAGTATTGATACTGGTTGTCCTTTGGGCCCTGCAATTAGTATTACCCCATCAAAGCTAGGTACTCATTTAATTCACCTAGGTCAAAAGGGACAAGGGTAAGTAAGATAACTTGCAAATGTAAACATGTGGGATTTGGAACAATTTATATGAGAGTCAAGAGCCTCAATAAAAATGTTGTCATTTGTTGAAAAAAAGATTGGCATCAATTTCTGAAGTTTAATCAGAATACTTTACACAAAGAGCCCCCTCCTCCCCCCCCCCCCACACAAAAATAGATAATGGGGCTGTTTAAGATGGTGAAAACTGCCTGAATGTTGTTAAGGGTTGAGAACAAAGTTTTCTTGAACGTTTACTTGTGGCTTACACCTGGAAGTGGAGGGTATTTATCAAAGCACATATGAAAAAGACATCCTGCAAACAGGACAACATGGATCATAAGTAGACAAGACTCTTCATGAGGGTTGGCAATGAGGCTTCCCTGAAGGTTTCTCTTAACGTTCCTTACAAGTTTCCAAGGTTTTCAAGTAGGTTTCATTGAACGTTTCCTTTAACGAATCACAAGTTGACAACATGCCTGTTCATAATGGTAAGAAATCTTGTCCAGTGTTGGTAAGGGTCAGGAACAAGGTTTCATCTTATTGATCACACATAGACACTCTGCCTGTTCATGATGGTAAGAACCTGTCAATGATTGGGAAAGGTTGAGAACAAGGTTCAAGAGAAGGTTTCCTTAAAAGTTTCCTTGATCATTTCCTTGAAGGTTTCCTCTCATGGATCACAAGTTGATGATGCCTGTTCATGATGGTAAGAACCTGTCTAGGGTTGGAACAGGTTGCAAACACAGTTTCCAAAAAGGCTACCTTAAAAGCTTCCTTGATCGTTTCCTTGGGAGTTTCCTCTCATGGATTGTAAGATGATAATAATAATAATAGCCTAATAGTCCACTCCAAATTTTATTAAACCGAAACGGAAATTCTTTTTGCCCAATTGATCGTGAGCCCGGCAGCCACTGAGCAGCGCCAGATCGACATTGCTCTATCCCTTATTGTTGAACGCCAAACAAGGTAGCAACAACTCCCACCTTTTAACGTCTTTCGATGATGGCTGTTCACGACAGTAAGAACCTGTCCATGGTTGTTACAAGTTGGGTACAAGGCTTCTTTAAAGATTTCCACTCACAAATCACAAGTGAACAATGTGCCTATTCATGATGGTAAGAAAACCTGTCCAGTGGTTGGCAAGGGTTAGAAACAAGCCTTCCTTGCAGATTTCCTCTTATAGATCGTAAGACGATGATAGCTGTACACGATGGTAAGAACCTGCCCAGGGTTGCAAACGATGGTTTCCAAGAAGGTTACCTTAAAAGTTTCCTTGATCATTTCCTTGAAGGTTTCCCCTCATGGATTGTAAAATGATGATGGCTGTTCAAGAAGGAAAGAACCTGTCCAGGGTTGGTACAGCTTGCAAACGATGGTTTCCAAGAAGGTTTCCTTAAAATTGTCCTTGATCGTTCCCTTGACCTGTCCAGTGTTGGTAAGGGTTAGGAACAAGGCTCCCTTGAAGGTTACCTCTCATCGATCATAAGATGATGATGATGGCTGTTCAGGATGGTAAGAACCTGTCCATGGTTGGCAAAGCGTGGGTGCATGGTTTTCCTGAAGGTTTCCTCTTCACTCCTCGAGGTACTTTCTTCATGTTTGGTCTAATGATGATAGGCTGAAGTATAGATTGGTTAAGAAATATAAAAAATCTAAGGCACAACAAGCAGTCATGTATCACTGTTAATGTCTTTTTTCTGGCATTTAACATCAGTTGCTGGTATTTTGAGATTCCTTTTTTTATATGTCTTTATATGTCATTATACTTAAACGTAAATAATGTAATTATTCGTGGACAAATAAATTGCAAAGACATGTTGCTCTAACAAGCGTTATGAAATCTGAAAATCCATCATATCCAACTGAAAGGATCTTCCGCCACTGTCTTTGTAAAATCACTTCCAGCAAATCGGCTTACTCATATGTAAAGATATAGGTCTCAAAAAGGATACATTGACTTCCGAAAATCTGTCATGGCCACCCATACCGTCGTAACCTTTCCTGAGACTTCCCTCGTTACGACCAGAGAGGGCTCTCCTCTTGTTGAACAGACTCGACGAAGCTAATGTGTTCTTCCACACTGCGGACTCGGACACCATGTTTTCAGGCTGGGATCAGTAGATAAGCAAAAGTAAAGAAAATAACATTACTCTTTATGCAGTGAAACTTCCAAAAGAACAACAATATTACACTTTGAATATGAAAATAAAGAAAAAAAATTCTGTGACCTTTGACCTCGTGACCCCAAAAAATCTAATCAGTTCATTAGCACTGCAAGATACATACATGTACATGACCCAAGTTTGGCAGGAATCCATCAATTGGTTCTTGAGATAATGCGATCACGAGAACGGGACGTACAGACGGACGGACGGACAACCCGAAAACAGGAGGCATACAAAATCATTCCTATGTACATGTATAGTACCAGGTTACGAATAAAGTATAAGGATAAATCACAAATTCTTGATGATAGGGTGTGTTGCGAATTCTTAACTCTTTGCATCCATCAATATCACTACAATTAATACATCAGTCAACTCCAAACCCACTCCAGAACCCACTCCAAACCGACTGATGCTTGGCCATTCAGGAATAATGAAATAGTCTGTTTGGTCTGTATCAGTCAGGGGAGTGTTTCACAAAGACTAAGATCGCTTTAAGTTGTACTAAACTATGACAGGTCGTTCATGCCACTGATAATCTTTAGATAATATTTTTCCTTCAACAATGAACTACCAAAAAATGTAATTTATGTAGATCTGTGACCATGATCTGTACGTCCCTTGTATTGAGAGAGCAATGCCAGTTGGTGAGAAAAAACAGTGGCATGAACGGCCTGCCATAGTTAAGTCCAAATTAAAGTCTATCTTAGTCTTTGTGAAACACTCCTCTGGTGTCGGTCTTGTTGATGTGAGTCAGGTACAAGCAACAAGGAAGTTTTGATTACATACCCTTTTCATCTTGGCAGCCAGGGAGGTAGTTTTGACAAAGCGAATGCCGAGGTCTTTGCAGGTGTTTCTTGTTTCTAAGCTGGGACTAGGTAGACTTAGGTCTGGTGTCTGAGGGTCACCAGGTTCAGCCAAGAGAATGCTATCATCATCATCTCCATCAGGGCCACTTAGTCTGGGCCTCTTAGTCATGTTACTGGGCCTGGTAATCACAAAATGTGTTCTTAAATTGTTAATATATGGATCAAAACTCATCTTTTCAAATTAGCACATCAATAGTATTTAAGAATAAGTAATGTTGTAATTTTTTGTCTTTGTATCAAAGCACTTCATTGTTTTCTGTATATGTTTCTGTTTCATCTTCCTTTTATGATCTTGTTATATTTTATGTATACCTAAATTGTAAAGCACATTGAAATGTCACTAGGCATGAAATGCGATATTAAAGAACAAAGTATTATTATTATCATGATGTACTGCATGTTGAGACCATTAAATAGCAAAACAAAATGAAATGGGCAATCACTTCCCCTGGCTTCTAACTCATGTTGCTGAACCTAACACTAACAACAAAAAGAAATTTATGGCAAAAATGTAGTTGCTATGAAGAAGTTGATTATTAGTAAGGATTATGATACATCGCACTTTGGACAACTTATTGACCCAAGTTTGGAAGGAATCCATCAATTGGTTCTTGAGATAACGTGATCACAAGCTATTTTTGCATACATAATGAGCACAGAGACCTTTGACCTTGTGATCCCAAAATCTGAAGAAGTCATCGACTCTGCAAGATACATAAATGACCTAAGTTTGGCAGGGATCCATCGATCGGTTCTTGAGAAAACCCGATCACGAGAACGGGACGTAAGGACGGACGTACGGACAACCCGAAAACATAATGCCTACGGATATTTCGTAACAGAGGCATAAAAAGCAATCACTTCCCTCAGATCAACTAAGTCTTTGTAGCCGTCAGGTTCATGTTACTGACCCTAACAATGAACAGGAAGTACAGGATTTATGGTGAAAAGTTTGTTATCATAAATTAAGAATATCCTGAGAAAAGATCATGAAACACAGCAGTTAGAAAATTACTAAAACACAAAACAGGGATAAAAGTAATCATTTTATTCAGGTGCCAAATCTTGGCTCCTTACACATATCAATAGACCGGATAATGACAAAATTTATTTTGAGAAATATAAAAAACCTGATTTAGATCCAGACACCAACCAGTGGAGATAAAATAAAGAAAGATTTGAAGACCACAGGATATAAACTCACGTGAAGACTTGTTTAAGGGATGATGACATGGCACCATCCATCGGAGAGTTGAGTGCTGCTTGAAGCATCTCATACCTTTCCCTGAGTTCTTTCTTCTCCTTCTCTAAGCTCTGAACATCGTCTTGTAAGGAGACCAGAGAATGCTGAACAGCCTCTAAATCTTTAGACTTCACTTCCAGCTGTTCATAAGGAGAATGATGAGACCAACAAATTATGATAGAGGTAAAGACAGTGATAACAGTTGTCATAAACACATCTTGACAAAGATGGTAATATTCTAAATCTAACGAAACTCTGATAATCTAAAATCTAATTAATCTCTTGGGATTTTTCTCTTCCTTCTCTAGGCTGTGAATACCTTTTAAATGAGACAAGAGAATACTAATAATGATGATGATAAAATACTTTTTTTGTTGTTGATAGTAAGTCCTTAGACAACCCTTTCAAAGTCTCTGTTCTCTCTCTCTCTCTCTCTCTTCCGCGGTACCTAGCAAGATTTCTCATTGATAAACACTACACCTTTCATTATCACGATTATCTTACCACTCTTGTTTTTTGGTTGAGATCTTTCCTGAGACTGCTATTTTCTTCTTTGAGCTGCTTCCTTGAGCCTTTGATGTTCTCAAATTCCCTGCAAAGCAAATCAGAGTATCAAATAAATATACACTGGAAGAAACATATATGTAACAAAGCAAAAAAGGAGCAAAACTCTTTCAGTATGAAAGAAATTAACAAGATGAATGCATTAACAGCACTATGATAAGAAATTGTACAGTACATAGGGAAGGACAATATACGACTGACATACCAACAACCTGAAAACTTAATGCCTCTAAGTCTAGCGCCACCTTTGAGAGGTAATCTTTTCGAAGTCTGAATTTATCATTGAGTATTATCTATCATATAAAATGAGATCCATCATTAACATAATGAAATTTATTTGGTACCTTTTTAAAGATGCACAGTATGTGGCTAATTCTCTGGCTGATTTGGGTCCTTCTCCAAACTCACGCAGCATATTATCAACCATGTCAGCATTCATTGACATTACAAGCTCAAATCTGAGGGAAAGGAGAAAGGGAGAGCGAGAGAGAGGAACAGAGAGAGAAAGAGAAGGATAACAGAGCCCAAAAAACAGAGGGACAGAGAGAGATACAAAAGGAGAGAGAGGGAAAGAATGAGAGTTAGAGAGAGAGAAGGAGAGAAAAGGATAGAAACAGATTATGTAAGATAACAAGATAGAAAGAAAGAAGTGCGATAGAGAAAGATAAATAAAATAGATAGAAATAAAAACAAATAAATTATTAGCATTCCTATTTATTACAAGCTCAAACCTGAATGCATGATCGAACCAAATAAAGTTTTCTTCTAAAATTTTGAAACACAATTGGGAAAGCTCGATGGAGAAAGCAAGAATGAAGATGGACGAAAAACAAAAGTAATGAAATGGTTGCATTGCTTGTCTCAGCAAAAATTTCAAATTCAAACTAAAATTTACATGTTTGATGCTCAAAATCCATGCAAAATTTGAGCATATTGTAAAATTATCATGCACATTGTTGTTTACAATGACATGGCAGTTATTGCACATAATTAAAACATATTCATCATTACCAAAAACATATTTAACCTTTCATTATGAAAGATGAAGAAACTTTGAACTGCATTGTCTCACCTCTCCAAAAACTTCAGTTTTTCCCTTAGCCTCTTCGTCTCTCGCTTTGCTTCTTGTGCCTCGTCCATTCTGTAGCTCATCAAATCAAGTTGTTTCTATAAAGATCAAATTTGAACAAGAAATAATATAACAAATAATTTAAGACAGTGTAAAGTCTTTACAACAAAATTGAGTGATGTTATGTTTGCTTCGTCTCAAGCGTATGTGCACATGATACTTATTCTTCAACACAAGGAGGAGTGAGAACGATTTCATGTCTCGTTTTTATTCTTTCTTGATGATTAATACATTATTTGCCTAATGTAACCAGTTGTACATATCATTCAATTTTAAACATTTATATGTATTTCTTGCATGAAACTTACTGTTTTGGGCTTTGCACATTCAGAATTCAAATACATAGAAAAGGAATCTCTGCTAATCATATAACCGATTGTTCTGCTGGAATTTAACTTCTATCCATACCATAACTAAAGTGGGTAACCCACTAACACCGTTAGGATATAATAAAATTGAACTAATTTTGACCCTGTGTGAGGATTGTTTTGATGAGCTTGATATGATCAGGAACAGACCTGTTGAATCGCTCAGTAAAAGTCTTCAGACTTACTGGGCATCATCATAGGTGATTCAGGTAACAAAATTGCATAGTATGCCATATTACACGTACCTTGAGCGCTTCATTTGTAGACTGTTCATCCGAAAGCTTCTTTAAGATTTTCTTGTTGTTTTTATTCAATGTGACTACCCTGTCGCTGTTATGAGCATTCTCGGCTATAAGATCAGATATCTCCTTCTTCTTCCTGCAGATATCAACTTCAAGTGTACCCACCTCATTCTAAAGCAAACAACATCAATGATTATTATGAATTGTCATGTTTTTTATCTCCCCAATGAAGGCGTTTCCTCTATCAGGCTTGTGTTTGACATACATGAGTGAAAGAATCTTGCATGTTCTTATTCTTCTACAAAATGAGACTAAGATGAAGGAAGGAAGGAAGAATTTTAGTGGATGCTTAAACATTCAAAAGTTTCCCGGCTAACAAACATGTTTGACCAGTCTCAAACTAACAATGAATTCTCTTGGGTTTTATTTTTTCCTTCTTATTTTTGCATTGTACACACACCAAAAGATATTTTGTTTGAATCGAGTTTCCCCACTGAATTAAAGAACTGTGACTATATTTATTCATAACACCTTACTTTAAGCCCAGTTGTCAACTACTTATGTACTAACTAGGTAATCAGTTGACAACTAGCTTAGTATGGTTTTACGAATATGGGCCCAGGTTTTCAGCCAGGGCTATATTACTATGTGCAAAATACACATGTTTCTTGTGGAAGACACTCTATAACTTTTATACAATCCAACTCAATTAATAGACCTTTTTTTTTACATCTATACTTATCAATTTTGTCACCCAAATTTGAATTCTTGGTTAACAGACTGATAGAGAGTTTCACAGACCTTGAGTGACGCCGCATCCAGGTGACCATCTTCAGGTGGCTGTACTTCAAAGTATAATTTGATGAGTTTCCTTGATGTGGTATGATGTCTGCACTGAGGGCATGTTGTTGAGGTCTCCAGCCACTGCAACAAGCTACAAAAACAAGGCCAGTTCAAACATCCTAGATCAGGCCTTCTCAACTAGTTTATTAGAAGCGCCAAAACAAAAATGAATTGAGGTTGAAGTGCCAACCTGTATGTTTTGTGACTGTGTTACGAGGGAGCGTAGCGACCGAGCCGATACCGGATGGGGTCCAGGGGGCGAAGCCCCCGGAAGCTAGTGGATTTTAGGGCTTTTTTGAGGCCCAGATGTGGCATTTTTAACACCTTTTTGTTCCATAAAACATCAATCATAATTTCATATTGATGTGAATTAATTAGTACAATTCCTGGCTAAAATCTACATTGGAAGTTAATTTATATGTAGTTATTTTGGTGCAATAAACACGGTAAATGTCAAAATGAAGTGAAAATCAAACAAACAAAATGGCTTGCTTACATTTTGGGCTCAACTTCGACTGCGACTTTTTGATTTTTTTGATTTTTTTTATTTTAAAATAAATTGTTTTAATGTTGTTCTTTCTTTAATTTATAATTGTTAATTTTTATTAATTTTTTGGAACAGCCGCGCGCCACTCTGACTGACCGCAAGCGCCACGAGTGGCGCGCGCGCCGCCAGTTGAGAAGGCCTGTCCTAGATAATGCCATTGAACCTGAACATGTATTATATTAAAATAAGGCAAATAAAGACCATGTGAAAGTCTGAATCTGAATGATTTCTAAAGTAAGAAGTATTATCTCATTAAATAACCTTTGTCTGATTTTGTTGTGTTCTGTTTCGGTCTTGTTTTTTTCTTTCTGTTTCTATCGTTCTCTGTTTGTTTGTCTGAACATTGTTTTATTTTGTAGGGTTTTCTTTGGGGGGGGGGGGGTCATATTCTAAAAAAGGTTTCTTTTCGCAAAAGTACAGAGTTTAAAATTCTGTATTCTCACATACAATATTGCTCATTAAGAAAACTAATACAAAGACAAATAATGTTTATGTTATCACACTTATACCTATGTGTAATCTACTGTCATAGACTGAAAATTTCCCCTCTGTAGGCCTACACAAGAGTCAAGAAGGCATACTAGTGATGCTTCATGCAAGTACATTTATTCTCACTTGCAAACAAATATAAAATATACAAGGTATTGTATCCCATTTCAAATGATCAATAGGCTTGTCCGCAGTCATCAGCTTGAGTTTGCCAAATAACCCGCTATTTTCAGACTCGGGATATTTTGGAAACAAGACCAAGATTTCTCGGGATATTTTCTCGACCAGTCGACCAAATATCCCGCTAATTGCAACTGCGGGCTGATGAAGACCCAAATTAGCTGGATAATTTGCGATTGGGATAGTTAAAATAGCAGGTTATTTGGCAAACTCGAGCTGATGAAAACAGGCCTCATGACTTACCAGTGTTCATGGAAGACATGTCCACATGGGCAGGAGACACAGGTTTGATCAGACTCAAAGTAGTCAGCACAGATTGAGCATACTGCAGGTATCATGATGTCCTGGGGGCAGCCGGCCTGCTTATCATAGCTGCGAAATATTGTCAGGCATTATGTCACAAAAATCTACATGACCATAAAAATAAAATACATATTATTATTACAGGAAGATTAGAAGAAAATATGTTTGTGCAAAACTGCAAATTAACTGACATATAATACAAGATAAAAATTCATGCAAAGCAAGTTTTTATTTTGTTTAAGCAGTGATAAAATTATTTGGAAGAGATCTAGAATAGATCAACAATCAATCTACATTGCTAATGCTAGGCTTGCAGTGAAGATTTATTCAGCATCTCAAATGATTTTGGTAGACAGGTACATGTAAGGTACATGTATGTACAGCATACAGCTACAGGTTCTCTGAGTCTGAAAATAAATGCGTTAACATCATTCATGTCACTCACAATACAGATTTTACAGATAATATGCAATTGCATGAATCTGCTGTAACTCCAGGAAGCTCCGACGGCGCTTCAGAGAGAGGGCACACAGGAAAGCGATTTAAACAGCGGATTGGGCGACATTATCTCAAAATATGCAAAGGGAGTAACTACACTTTTGACTTATTATAATTTGAAGTCTATGATGCGAAAAAGGGGGTGATTCTTCCTCCTAACTACCCCGCGGAAGCTCCGCGCATAAGTACCTTCTCCTCGCCATATTGAATCGACGATACAACATGGATGAATTGTCGGGGTAGGACGAAGAATCACCCCCTTTTTTGCATCAAAGACTTTTTCAAATTATAATTTCAAGTGGCCTGCGAGATGCCCAGAGAGGAGTCGAGCAACCTAGTAAGTCAAAACTGTAATTAGATCTAGGTCTACTCTCTTTGCATATTTTGAGATAATGTCGCCCAATCCGCTGTTTAAAACTTTAAATCGCTTTCCTGTGTGCCCTCTGTCTCTGAAGCTCGGACGCCGCGCCTTTGGCGTCGGAGCTTCCTGGAGTTTAGATGTGCTGCAAACCTACAGGCCGACTAACCTACTGCGCACTAAATTGAGGTCTTACTTTATCAACTACATGTATGCATACACATAAACATTAACAGTAATCACGCATGCGCCATGGGACAACTGAACTGTCCAATGATTAATCCCCTCCGCTCCCTCCAGCTCCCCGGCTCAGTTGCCCACCCGAATCGGCCGCCTAGACCTACCGGAGTACCGCGCCTAGCCATGGCCATGATGGCCCTGGGCCTGGGCTTACCTTTGAGTTGTCGGCAGGGCAATTGTATCGTTAATAATTTATGATAAACTGAATAAATGTGAGACATATTTACCTAGTCTTGTCTGCTTGAATTTCGCCGATTTTACAATAAGAAAGCACAACAGAATAACCAGACAAAATGATTCACTGTGACTGTGTCGGCATTGCATAAACCAAAGTTGTTAAAGTTAAGTTGTCACCACTCAAAATTTGGTGGCAAAAGAATGGTCGTAGAGGGCGCGTCGAGAAATAAAATTAAGATGTGGTTACTTTCTATTTCGATACAAGTGGTTTACAAATGTTGCTGAAATGAAATATGATTTTCCGGGTTTTTTTACTCAATTTTTTGTAAATTATACTTTCTTATGCGTTTGTGGGTAAATGACAAATTCCCAAATTTATAGGCAGGCAAGAAAAAACATTGTACATAGGAAATATGCCACTTTTACTTCGGATAAGCTAGCACCCTTTTAAAAATTTCAAACACGGTGCCCGTTCCGCATTCTTAAAATGCCTCTTACCAACTATGATAAGTGCCCCTTTACCTCTGATAATTGCCCATCCAAATCTGAAAGTTGCCCATTTTACTTTAAACAAGTGCCCCTTTTCATCTCCGGCGAGTGCCCTAACAATATTCAAATTTGAGAGATGCCAGCTTTAACTCTTTAATAAGTGCTCTTTTTCATCTCAGACTAATAAGTGCCACTGTTATTTTGACACGGGCCCCCATATCCTTCCTAATTAGTGCCAGTTCCCCTCTGATAGTAATTGCTCCTAATTCTCCTTTGTAATAAGTGCCCCCAATTCTCCTTTGTAATAAGTGCCCCTAATTCTCCTTTGCCAAGTGCCCCTTTTCCGTTCTCATAAGTGTCTTTTATCATCTCTGGTGAGTGCATTTCACCTCTTCCCCATTTAACTTTGAAAGTGCTATAGTTTTTTTATTTAATAAGTGTCATTTTTCCTTTGGATATGTGCCCCCCTTTTTTAACTATAAAATGCGCTCATAATTTAAAACAATTAATTAGAGTAATTTTTCATTGATTTCTCCAAAAGCTCGCTCGCATATAGTCTTTCATGATTAGATTGTGCTTAAAACCCTATCGAAGTTTGTTATTTCCTCTTTAAAAGATGTATTTTTTCGCACTGCGACCTCAAAAAATCTCAAAATTGTTGGTCACTCGCCTTAATTGCTCGCTCGCAAATAAACATATTCAGACTATCACATCCAACTGCAAAATATGATGCTTGAGCAGTATCTTGGACCACATAAAGACTAGAGAAACAAACATTGAAATCGTCCCTGATAATTAATGTTATCACAATGTAGGGGCAATATGCAAATGTCTCAAAATGGCATATTTTCACTTTAAGGTTTGTGCCCCTTTTCCCAGAAAGTTTCCCTTTTTGTTCGTCCCCCCACCCCATGGATAAAGAGTGGGATATCATAGTTATTTTGGGTAGATGCAAAGTACTCTAGCCTCATGAATAATCAACATAACAAAAAACACTTACGCCATAGCTTTAAAACAAAAAAGTTTTTAGACCCGTTTCTTGACCGTTAGCGTCAATATCCGCATCTTCCCTTAAAAAACAATTGCCCATTATGCCACCTAGCTGGTGGTGATGCGGATAATACCGCAGCGTGTTTTTGCGGAAGTCAACATTACCGCCCCATGAATTCTGAACAATAATCATGGGACCTAAGGTATCTAAATAAACACTAAGCCATGGTTGCCCTAATTCTACATCCAACGTTTCCTAAATGTTCCTCTGATTTCTCTTTTGGGACTTAATTTAGTCAAGACTTGTTTTTTACAACGTAGGCCCTAGCTGTGCGTGATTTTACTCTTACGGTTCGGTAATCTAAATCTTCATAATTTTCATCTTTTTGGCATACATTTACCAAAAAAAATCCTTGGCTTATTTGATCCGTCTAAAAACGTGCCATTACTTTTATATGTGCGACTCCGAAAAAGACACACTTTTAAGCTCCTAATTGTTTAAACAATAAACATGCTTTATTATGGAATAATTTTACTTTGTAAGTTCTAATTGCCATATATTATGCTATCATGTTGGGGCAAGTTAATATAAGAACCAATCAAAATCGGCAAAAAATTAATTGTGCTCTAGAACCAAAATGAAACATTTTGTAATAATTTTATCGAAAATAAGAAAAGAATGGAATAAAGCAGAAAAACTGAAAGAAAAAGGGCTCAAACGTTCCCCCCCCCCCCCCACCCCCGATATATTTTTTAAAGCGATTTTTAAAAAAAAATCAAAGCTCCCTCTCTCGTTGAAAAATTGTAATTCGTTCCTCGCTCGCTCGCTGACCGCGGGAAGTACTGAGTTGAAGTCGATGAATCTATTTTATTTGTCACAAATTCATGTATATTCAGGTATGATTGTTAATTCGTTGATGCTTATGTTATAATACTCTTCACTTTGTGGGTGTAACATGAATAAAGCTGTTGAGGAGACAAGTTTAGACTACTTTTTGTAAGGCCTCAGACCTAATACAGTCCCACACTAGAACATTTGTGTTGGGATCTGACGTCTTTCATATTCATGTGTCTGTTTGCGATCGCGCTTATTTTTGCTGCACAATTATCCAAGCACCATAAAATTTCAAAACTATAAAAAAAGGAGAGCTGCATTGACCCTTTCATACGCCATATTTTAGTTTTTAGTTTTTACTTAAGTTTTTTTAGTGGTCCAAAATTATTAGATCTAAATGTTAGAGTAAAGGACCCGGTTTTCGGCCACTTAAGACAAAATCCTATTTTTTTGGACTCTTTACTTACTATTTATTATCATTTCTTGTTCAAATCATGAAGTAAATATTATTATTTAAACAAAAAAAGAATCCCAGAAAAAAATCACGAATTGCCATGACAATATTCGTTTCAATTTTCACTGCTTTGGAGCCGGTTATCGGCATAGCGAACCAGTTTTCGGACGCATGTACAAAGTCAATAGGAAGCGCTCGCGCGCGCCGTGCGTTTCCGCGCTGATGTATAGCACAAGCGGGCGGAGCAGGTATCCCACGCCGGAGCTCCCGGGTGCTCGCCTGGCCGAAGACAGGCACAGCGGTGATCGGAAGTTGGAATCTGAATTAGACAGACATATTGTGTGTGCGTGGCGGGGTCCGGCTGCATTGATTTAATACATGCGATGAGATACTTTTGAGCTTGCGACCAACACAAAATCGGGCTCTAAATCTGAAAAATACTTGAAATAAAGCTCATTTTATGGTACCCATATTTCTTACATACACGCGTAAGAAACTTGAGTTTTCAGATTTGGGTAGCGAGACCGCCGATTACATCACTAAAATGTGATATTTTAGGATATATTTTCCATTGCAAATATGGTTCTTCAGTGACACTGGCATGGTATGGTATGTGTGGGACATGTGTTGTGCTATTATGCCATGTATTTTAATGTGATTTTACCATCCATCCAACCAATCGGCCGAAAACTGGAGCTGTCCGATTACCGGCTCCTTTACTCTAATTTGAAATAAAAAAAAGTTTTAGATCTAGATCTAGATCTAGTCTACTTTTAAAAAACACCCCAAACAAAAAAGTTGCAAAGAGGACAAAATTATGATAACTAATTCTAGATCTAAATAGGATTCTGGATTGACAGGAGGAAGAAAAAAAATATTGTGTCAGTTACATGACATGGTCATAATCATAACAAAAGCAAGAGGAGAAATGAAAAAGGAGAGAAAGAGAGAGGAGGCTTGAGTTTGACTATGAAAAAGTGAATTAAATCTGAAGAAGAGATGGAGATGCTGAGCCTGAGTGATGCGCTTGTCATGCTTGTGCGCGGCAGTCACCTGCACTGAACTTTCTTTTTGAGGCAGTGAATAGTGTCAATGAGCATTGCAGAGGTAGAGACCAGTATGAACAGTCGGGGCGCTGGTCCGAGAATGAGGATCGTCCTCATAAACAAGGACAAAATGTGTCTTCAGAAATAAGGAAAGCATTTTCGCAGTCGTTTTTTTTTCATCGGCGCTCTGTAGGTTTCGTGTTACCGAATCGCCCGCTGGCGATGCAAGAAATATCAAATAACAAATTTCATTGAGCTGCCCACATTGAAGCAGTTCAAGGAAGCCATCAGCTGTGAATAGTCACAGCATCATCTTTATTTTTATCATTTTTATCATTTTTATAATTTTCTTGCACCATAAACATGTATATATTTCGGCACAAATTCACACAAGCTGTCCACCGTCGGCAGAAGATCACCCTTGTCTGGATGCTGAACAGGCTTTGACGAGTAGCAAAATAGAAGTAGAAGTAGAAATGGATACCATGTGAAATAATAACCCTAGTTCACTGTCTACTTTAATGGGTTGTCCGTCTTCCCAAGGATTTATTGCTCATAATGTGAAAGTCTCTGTACAAGGTCAATGTAAAATCCATCAAGAAAATCATTGCGGAATTCTTTTTTCATTGCCAACGCGCGAATTAAAAATACGAATCCTCTGCGTCTCCGAACATGCGGACGATCCTTATTTATGAGGACGCATTGGTCCATGTTTATGAAGACGTTCCATATTCTCGGACCAGCACCCCTACTGATGAAACGTACTCAAATTATCATGACAAGTTTTTAACTCTCATCGACACCACTCGTAGCAGCATTATTTGTGTGTAATGAAAATTATAGAAAAGACACCCTCTTTTAAACTCTCAACCACCACTTTACAATTTTACTGTAATTCACTCCAAAATCGGCACGTTAGTGACAATTGATGATACCGTAATTAACGGTGTATAACACTTTTTTGCCGCCGAAAAAAATTCAAAGTCGGGGGTGCGGTTTATACACGGTTTCGATTTATGCCCCTCCACATGGCGCTATGCCTGGCAATGTCTCCCAGCTCAGTAATCGGTGTGTTGACTCACTACTTGGAAACTAGAACAACACTCAAATTTGTCTGTCTTGGTTTGAAAGTAATCTATCTGATAGATCTCAATATGTAGTTTATAATAATAATTCCTCCAATTTTTCTTCTATTACACGGCGTACGACAAGGTTCTATCCTAGGTCCTCTACTGTTTTTTTAATTTACATTACTTGCTGACAACAGAGTCGGCAAAAAAAGAGTCTGCAATTTTTTTTTTTTTTTTTTAGGGCGAAAAAGAGGGGTGCGGTTTATACAACGTTAATTAGGATACCTAATATTAGCAGCCAAATACAATCAACTCAACTCACCGATGTTGGAAAAAATGTGTTGAAAATTTAAATTGGACATCTATCATCAATCCTGTTGAAATGCCACCTCATAATCGTTACATGCATTTCCTGGTTGCTGTGAGCGCTAAATCTCCATGTTAATTTGTTGTACAAAATTTGGACTTTAAAAGAAGAACTGATTCTCACTTGATACATTACCATGTCGCACATACTTAAATTCAGCCTCAAATATTTCACCTTCATTTGTTTCTTAATTTCTTCCTTTTTCCCCCTCTTTTCTTTTTAGATATATGTCTAATGAATAAATGACCAGCCAACTCTGATGTCAAGATGGAGAACTGTGTGATAGAGCCTCACAGCATAGCTGAGCCAATAGGAATAGTGTCCTCAGAATTAAGTTCCTTCTCAAACAAAGCAGGAGAGGTCAACATATTTGGAGGTTTCAGTAAAGGTAAATAGTATTAAAGCCCCACTGCACTACTTATAGATACTTGCGCCCTTTATATAGCAGGGCTTAAATTAATCCAAGGCCACCAAGGCCACGGCCGTGGATGCCCCTTTGATTGGCCTCAATGCCCCTCTCATTGGCCTTGGAGATTTGTTGTGCCCTTTCCAATTCTTCCTATCTGTGCTGTAATATATGAATGTGCCCTACCGAAAAATGGCCTTGCCCTAAAAATATTGAAATTTAAGGCCTGATATAGCAAAGGATTGCTAATTGGTGACCATGGCATTGGTCCGCCATGGTCCCCTTTTTTTTATTTAATTGAGAGCTGATTTGATGAGATGACCACCTGTCAGTGACCATGTAGGGAGGTCTAATCCCTCCTGGCCAAACTAGTGCAGACAGGCTTTAAATACAGATATCCTGGTGCCTCTCATCTAGCGCTCTTAGTAAAATGCTATATTGTTTGATATTTTTCTTCCATTCTGTCTCACATTTTGCTTTGATGATACAAGATGAAAAGCTTGAGTATGTCTGTATGTAAAGGTTTTCTTCGCTTTTGTTGTAACAATCGTTTTTTTAATTTTTTAATAACAATATAAATTAAATATAAAACCTCATGTTGTACATGTAGCTTGGTTTTAAACAACCCCAATGCAAATCATGTCATTTCAGTAATAGAGGTCTGATGAAAAGAAAATGTTAACTTTTCAGCATCCAGGAAATTTATTTTTCAATTCATTGTGTCTTCTTTTTCCCCCTTTTTTGTATGTGTCTGTTGGTGTTTTGTCTTCATAAAGTGTATTTTACCAAAGGTAATTGTCTGCATCAGACTTTAGCATGTGTGATGATAAATGATAAATAGTGGAAATCCATATATTATTTAAAAGAATGAATATCTAATCTTGATTTGCTAGATGGAAAGAGAGGATGGGTGGCTACAGACAGCACCCTAGACGTGGTCTGCACCAGGACCGGGAACCGTCTGTCTTCCTTCAACTTCAGCCAGGTGGCAGGGTCCTCTGCAACGATCACCTGCGTCAAAGACTACCCCTGTCATAGGTCTTATCAGCTTCTGGTGGGACTCCAGACTGCATCCGAGAAGGGCATGGTCTGTCGTTTCAGGCCACACTCATCCAAACTGCTCACCGTTGTGAACTTCCCACATGTGGTAATGAAAATTCATTTGGATCTTTTCCTTTTTCCTTTAAAATTCTCCCAAATATGAAGTCATAATCAAAGAATGTCCTTTACCTTTGCAGATAAATACTGTTGGGGCATTCTAAAAGTAGCCTAGATAAATTGTGTGTCTTATCTGAACTGTGAATGGTACAGTTTATGAATTTGTCTTTATAAGTATATCAGAAAGTTTGATAACTCCTTTACCCTATTTGCATGTAATTCTACCAACTTTAGGTTTGTTACAGTTCACTTTAAGGCCAACAACTTTAATAAAGAGTGATTGAAAGGAAGCAAAATGGCTGCTGTCTGATTATCATTTTCCACTTTTAGACCAATGACGGATAAAGCTTTTACATTATTTAACACTTAGGCTAGTTCAGATATGACGTATTAGACCACTGCAAGAAATCTAAACAAAAAACCTAACAGCTGCATCATTTAGCGAGTAAACTTATATTGCGATTTGCGCGCAACAAAGTTCCTATGCGTATTCACTGTTTTACAATATACAGAAATGGGAAGCGTATAATACGTCACCGTTAAAAAAGAAACACTGTGGTTTTGCTGCATCATATCTGAGCGGCTTCATGCTTGAGAAAGTGATCCCTTGAAAGCATCTGATCATTACCCTTTTATTCTCTCAGTTTAATACAACAATTAAAGAATCAGAGCCTGCTCTTTCTCTCCCACTTAGGTAACTGCTGTTGACTGTGTTACCTCTGTCGGTGGCATAGAATCCCCAAACTTTGCCCTCAGTGACGAGCTTCGGCGTTTCTTCGGCATCGTTGCCGTGGGAACCAAAGGCGGCCATGTTTACCTGCTGGACATGAAGCTGGATGAAGAGGTTGAGTTCTGGGATGCCACACGAGGGCGCCCTGCTCAGATCGTAGCGCCGGGGATCGCTGACATCGATCAGAGACGCCTCAAATCGGCTTCAAGGGGAGAACATCTTTGTCTTGATCTAAATAGTGAGTTGGACTTATTGTCTAAGACAAGCAAATCTGTTAGTTTAAAGCCTATCTGCACTAGTTTGGCCAGGAGGGATTAGACCTCCCTGCATGGTCACTGACAGGTGGTTTTCTCATCAAATCAGCTCTCAATTAACATAAGAAAAATTTGGACCATGGGGATCAATGGGTACCGCTTAGGCATTGTTGGCTATATAGAGGTGACAAGTAGCTACAAGTAGTGCAGTCCTGCTTTAAAATCAGAAGCTTTTTCAAACTATTAGTGACAGCCATATTTGTGGGATGAAACTTGTTTGATTTGCAATATACATTAGTTTATTTATTCATTTATTTGGGTCATGAAACGTTCACAAATCTGGACTAGGCCTGCTCCTGGCATGATAGCCAAGCGTTGTGGCTTTACAGTAGTATCAAAGATTAAATACCACCTATCATGCTCAATATCATAAGGAGGAAAGTATAAAGTAAGTATAAAGTCAATTGAACATGTACACCCCTCTCAATTTTGAACCATATTGAAGACAATTTTGTATTATTTATGATTGTGAATGCATGTCAGATGTAAGCCCCGCAAGTTTAACTGGTGAGTGCATTAGGAGTTGTATGTTATTTTGGTTGCCATGCTATTTCCATTTATCTTTTTTATTCCATTTGATATGTTTCCTCTTAGAACCATTACCGTATGTTTGATACAAAATTTTATTACGTAATTTTGCATCTTTAGTTTCAAATTTGCCTCTTACTTTGACTTATTGTTGTTGCTTGAATCTTTGAATTTCATTTGTATTTTTTTATTTTGTATTCATCAGGCACTTCCTAAGTCAAACTGTATTTCTATTCATTGTGCAGCCTACTTTTCATAATTTATTTTCGGTTGTTGATTCAAATTTTTTGGTTGATTTTTTTATATCGATTTGACCAATGCACATATTTGCAGTTTGTGTTCAAAGATTTTGTTCAACTTTATACGTCTATGAAAAGTTTGCAGTGATTTGTTAATGCTTTCAAAGGCTTTCAAGGGTTTCTGGCCATTTTTTTTTGCAAACTGGCTTGAGTCATTTTGGTTTTTACACTATCACTGATTAATTTATCTGCCTTTTTTTTAATACCTTTTTTAATTAACATATCTTATGCATAATTATGTTTGGGAGCACTTGCAAAATTGGTAAAGGCTCCTGACTCTCATCTTACAAGTCATTTGTTTGATCCTTGCTCGATGCGTACCTCCTTGGACAATGTCTTTTCATTTCAACCACATTTGTCCTTTTTGACCCAAGTGTAATACATGTTTACCTTGCAATGCTGTGGTAGTAATAATGGCAGGGCACGCAGGAAGAGAAAAAATAGCACTTATAAGCCTACCCTTAGCAAATGAGACCATACTATTTTCTATATCACATTTCAAAACTTTATTATGACATTTCTCACATATA
>JAVYIG010001542.1:0-135000 GCA_035222895.1 Strongylocentrotus droebachiensis | reverse complement strand
GTTTATGAATGCAATTCGACCAATCAGATGGCTGGATTTCTTAAGTGAGGTATATAATAATGACTATTGACTGATATGAGGGGCAATGGTTATAAATATTTCCCACAAGGTTCTCCCAAAACTGTGCTATTCCCCCATCCTAAAGGGCAAAGTGCAGTCTTGAATTCTCTAAGGGGCTATATTCCATCAATGACTTCCTCTGCAGTACTTAGATAAAAATGTACAAGATTTTACTTTATTTCCTCATTACTGTATCACTTTGAGTTACTTAAAATGGCAGGTGCCTTATTGAAAATTGGATCCACAGACAATCAACAAAAAGGCTTGACAAAGAATGTAATACACATGAGCAGAAAGTTAAAGGCATACATTTAGGAAGTCTATTGAAACATATGACATATTTGTTGGATTTGACTAGATATGAGTTATGGTGATTTTCATATAAATTAATGTTTGATTACATTTGTTTTTGTTCTTTTAGGTCTGATGAGCTGACGGAGCCTCCACCTTACTTCTCTTTCTATAACCTAGAAGCAGTGGTAGATGCTGCAGCTCCGGACTTTGCTCTGGTAAAGAACCTCCTTTTCTCTTATAATCTCTTGTTGGAGGAGGGTGTGGTGCTGTATGTAACCGTTGATAGACAGTTGAAGAGGAATGTAATGGAAAACTTGCCATCAGTCTGAGTTTTGATTATAATGATACCCGTTTGTTATAAAGGTTTTTACCATTAATGACCAAAGCTTGTACATTATTGTCATTATTCCGTTCATTGGATTCAGTCACTATTCTGCACATTACAATTACATTCTCCACTCCATCGGGAGCATTCCAGCTAGTCACCTTTTCATGGGCATGCACATGCTAATCCAATCACAATGGTGGAGAGGAGCAATAAGTGCTTTGCCAAGACTAAAGCCCATGATCTTTGCATTTCCCGTCAAGTGATTAAACAACTCAATGTTGTATAGTGTTACCCCATGAGGGGGGTAATCACTTATCACTAATAATACTAGCTACATATATATTGTGCATGTATCCATCCCATGAATAATAATAAGATATTTCTATATCACAAATTGCATAATGCCTCTTAGCGGTTTAGAAGGAAAATAGTTGATAAGTAAAGGAAACATGGGATGCTCAAGGCGCCTACATAGTATCGCAGCTGCCCTTAGGCATTAAAAGTGTTCAAGGAATAAATGTTTGTATGCTTGTTGCCTTCTTTGATTTCCTTATGCTTATATCATTCTTTCACTGATCATCCCTTATAAACAGAATGTTCATTTGGACAAGGGCAGTTTGACCAAGTACCAGTCCACCTGCCAATCTGTACCCGAGCAGCATCTTCACCCGTCAGCCCTCAATTTCAACATGGTCTGCCTGGCTGAGGGTAGCCTTGTACATGCCAGCTTCCTGGGAATACAAAGAAAGGTAAGAATGGAATGCATAGCGGTCAACCATTTCTATTTTGGAGGTATGATTCCTATTTTTGGCCTTCAAGCTATTGTTTTGAACCCTAAATTCCTCTCTTATTCTGAAATATTCTGTGTGATAAGTATACAAAATAGACTGTATTCCTACTTTTGCCTTTAGAGGTTCCTAATTTTTGCTGTGAAAGTTTGGCAGGTATGGAAATGTGTTTGTCCAGTGCTCTGAAGCAGTGTCCATTGAAAAGGTTTGTTGCAGATTCTAAGCAAAGTCACAGGGCTTTCTTTTTTCATTCCAACTTCCTCAGAAGACATAGGAAGGTCAGAAGAAAATGGGTTAGCTCTAGGATTAGAATCAAAGTGTTCAAACTTGTTGGTTCCAGGTTCATAATTCATTCTTAGGGTAGCATCTCAGGGATACAAAGGAATGTAAGAAGGGATATGTTGGCTTAGTGGTAGAAAGCATGGTCAGGGCTTGAATAGCTGTTGGTCTTATTCTTTACATATGAGCATATGTAGATAAGTATTCTGAGCACTCTGGCTATCGATGCTGTCATACATGAGATCTTCCCGTTTTGCTTTCAGGTGTTAAATATTGTTATTCTAAAGTTAAGGCTTATTCCATGACATATTCAACGTCTTTGTTTAGTAATCAAATCTTCTACATAGCATGTTCATTTAGACAAGAGCATTCCAACTGTCAGTCTGTCTCTGAGCAGAAGTATCATTTGGATAACCAATAATTCATTTGCAGCAAATATTCAAGCAACAGCAACTGCTTTACTTTAACAAATAGTCCAAATATTAGTGGAATGAACATATCTCAGTAAGCCATACACAATGATGCAAGAATGAAGAGTTTAAATATTTCTTTCTTTCCCTCATGTAATTGTACCATTTCTTCCTGTCATTTCTACCTGTCATTCTCTACAGATCCTGGCCGACATGTGCAACCAGGGCCCCACCCTCCTCAGAGAGCCACGCCCATTCTACATGCGGTGCTGGAATGCCCATCTCATACCAAGGCGAAACTTCGCAGAACAGATCCCAAGTAACACCAGTCAGGTGAGGTCTAATCCAGTTACTAATTTTTCCCCCATTTTTGTTCACATTGTACAATCTTTAAACAACTGCAGTATAGTTTCCACAAAAAGCAGTTATTTATTCTTTCATGAATAAATAATGATACTCACAATAATAAGATGGTCATATAAGCTAGGGTAGGCTCAAAAGCATTAGAACCGTCCTTCCTGAGGAACCTGCAACTCTACATTTCTAAGATACCTTCATAATGATAAAAGAAGAAGTTTAAATGAGCAGTGAGCTCAGTTTCATAATAAAAGTTAAAATTAACTAAACGTCTTATACACATTTATCCACTTTGAATCCATTATCAAAGCACAATGAGGCAAAAGATTAATGTACATGTATATTTGCTATGAATGATTAATGGCAATACTAGATATGGATAATGGAGATCTTCATGCAGAGTATTTTTGTGTAGGATTTGTGACATATAAATCAACAAATTAGGACTGAAGTCATGAAATGTATGTAACTTATTCCTTAATGCTAAATATATTACTCATTGCGGATATAGTATCGAAAATAATATCGCTAGTGATATTCGTTTTTCTCGCAATGTGGTCAATAAGGAAACTAAAAGATCACGACGTTTCGTATGCTACTGCGATACTTTGTCAGGTGATAAAAACTATTGTAAGCAAGGGTCTTTTATACTTTACGGGAGGACCAGCGTAGCGGTCTATAATTCGATCGATAATTGGAACAATAACGCCCAATGCCTATTGGTCGACGCACACGGTGAACGACCAATCACCAAGGCCGCTGGTTCGGCTGATGCACCAGGCCTATTGGCCGACGCATACGGTACTCAACCAATCAACGGGCCGCTAGCTCGGGCTGTCTGCTGAATGGAGTCGACCGTTGTTGGCTGGCAGGACGGCAAGTGTCATGGCGGCGTATCGTCCGCATCCAAAAATTTACTCCCGTAAAGTATAAAAGACCCTTGCTTACAATAGTTTTTATCACCTGACGAAGTATCGCAGTAGCATACGAAACGTCGTGATCTTTTAGATTCCTTATTGACCACATTGCGAGACAAACGAATATCACTAGCGATATTATTTTCGAAACTTATTCCTTGTTCACAAATTGATGCTGTTGGTATTCCATCATATTCCATGTTGTTCATTTATTATCAGGTCCAACAACGAGAGGCTCTTCTCACCCTAGCCCTTGAGCACAATCAGCTTGGCTTTCTGGTTGCTTGCATATCTAGCTGGAGTCAAGGAGGTATGTTATCTGCGTATTTGAGAGGATGTTATCTTTGTATTTGAATTGATGTTATTTTTAATCAGTTCAACAGTAGTCTTAGAGCAAAATCAGCAAGGCTTTCGTGTTGCCTGTACATCTAGTTTGTGTCAAGTCACTAAGTTTAGTTTGTATTTAAGTTGTTGTTATATCAATCAGTTCAACTGTAGTCTTAGAGCATAGTCAGCAAAGCTTTCTTGTCGCCCGTACATCTAGCTTACGTCAAGTCGATAAGTTTAGTTTGTATTTGATTTGATGTTATGATGATCAGTTGAACCTCTCTGTAGCCTTAAAGCATAGTGAGCTAGGCTTTCTTGTTGCCTGTACATCTAGTTTGCATCAAGTCGCTAAGTTCAATTTGTGTTTGATTTGATGTTATAATGATCAGTTGAACCACACCATTTGATTTGATTTGACTTGATTTGATTTTGTTTTATATCTTCATTTTTCCAAATATAATAACAGAATAACAAAGAACATAATTATAAACATAAGGTATAATACAAAATATACAAACAATAATAACTTCATATCAAAATGTTTTTTTTTACATATGTACATATAAAAACAAACTTAATATTTTTACAACATATTCTTATAAATTTAAAGTATTATCCGAACTATCTGTGGAAAAAATGCAGGAGACCACAACCATAAGCGATGCTTGACTACAATGACGGCCTCAAAAATAAAAATCTTAAGGTAAAACTTCATAGTCAGCAAGGAAGGCTTTTTTGTTGCCTGCATAACTAGCCGGAGTATTATCTGTTTTCTGTTTTATTTTCCTTGCTTTCTTTTCTTCAGACTTTACATCTGGTATGAATCTACGTTCAATCTTGGAATGGGCGTGGGGTAAAGTGGCCAACATCAAACAGACTGTGGATGAAATATGTGAGTATAATACCCTTTTCTAACTGCACTCTATCGGAGTCACACCGATGAAAATACCGATTGAATTTCCTTATGTAAACAAAGGTGAAACCGCAGTTTTCCCCCTGTTGCTTTCTACTCTCTTAATTTCTAGGACTTAAATTTTAAATCCATTTGGAGACTTAAAATATTTCAAGTCTTTAAGACTTAATAAATTGGGAATTCGACTAAAAGTTTTATCGAAACCAGCTTCTAGATATAAATCTTGGAGAGACTTAAACTTCTCGCCAATCAGATGTGCATATTTCCAGTTGCACCAGTTGATGACTGACTGTTGGCATATGTCCAGTTGAACCAGCTGACACCAATTAATTTGCATATTGAATATGGGGTGCGTGCAGATCTATGTTTTTTTAACAATTTATCTGAATTTACAGCATATTTCTTAATTACTGATGATTTAGGTATATGCAATTCATTTCGAAAATACTACAAATATAAATTACCAGTTATTAGGACATTTCGCTACTTCGTATGAATTACATTTAATTAAACATGAATAAGGGAAACATTAACTATGAACTAAAATAATTTCAATAAAATACAAGTATATGAAAAAAAATTCGATTAATTAAATTATGTATAAGTCTACTTATTACCGATGCCTTTACATTGAAAATACAGACGTACCAGTATTGAATTGTTGTTGCCGTTCAACTGGTTAGAAGTTTTACCAAATGGTTCTAATGGCTCAGCTAGACCAGTAAATCTAAAAGACTTGAAATATAAATACAATTGACTTAAACTTTAAATCTTTCAGGGACTTAAAATTTTAAGTCTTAGCTAAGACTTATTTTTGAAATGAATCCAAGAAAGGTTTAAAGTAAATATTAAAAGACTTGAAATATAAAAGATTTATGTTTAAATAAACCTTGAAAAGATTTAAAGGTAAAACTGAAAATATTTAAATTTTAAATCTAAGAGACTTATATTTTAAGTCTTTTGTGGTTTTAAAATTTTAAGTCTTAATAAAGACTTATTTTAAATCCCAAAGGGTTCGTCACTAATATCAGTCTCTGTTAGATTTAAAAGTAAGACTTTAAGATTTAAAAATAAGACTTTCAAATTTAGAGAGTAACTGCCGGTGAAATTCTCTCGCTGTGGCGAGCCCTTGCCGGAAGTGAAGAATTATTGCGTAATTATTAAGCCCGCGCTCCATCTAGCTAGCATGCAGCATGTTCAACCATAAGTCAACAAACACAGCTGGTTACAATAAAGCGCGCGTATACTGCGACAGTGCGACCATTGACCATTTTAATCGCTGTTTTAATCGCCTTTTTCTCCCGAACGTTTTCTAACTGCACGTTTCATCGGTGTCACACCGATAGAATGGGAATTTCTCCTGCTCTTGAGCAGGAGAATTTAATCGCCTATTTCTCTTCTTTTCATCGGCTATTTAATCGCCTTTTTCTCCTCTGTTGCTTTCTAACTGCCACTTTCATCGGATGCGTCCGGATGCATCCGATGAAAATCGGTGCAGTTAGAAAAGGGTATAAGATAGACATGTCCTATAACACATTTCTTTCCTATTGACAGGTGACCTTTATTAGGAGGTTAGCCTTTGAGGTGAGGTATATGGGTAGGAAGAAATTCCTTGAATGATTGAGTGCCTTTTCATGGTAGCTCGGCTAAAGCTGTGGTAATAATAGGATTGTAGGGCCCTCAGGGAGAACAGTATCCTGGGTAAACAAGACATATTATTATTATTATTGTTATTAATATTATTATTATTATTATTATTGCTATTTATTTAATTACCATGTAGATGTTACAAGTTAACTCGAACCCAAAGGATATAATCTTTACCATTTCTGTATCAGGTGTGCCTCTGTATGATGGCTATGGGACGACCTTAGACTCTCAGGCTAACAAGCTTCTCAAGACATGCTCCACTCAGCTCCGTCACATGGTAGATCTCTTCCAGGCTCTTCTTGACCAGTCAGGGTCCACCACAGATCAAGGTGAACTCTCCTATCTAAAACTTTTGGCATAAACTTGTTCTTCCACTTTCATTCATTCTTCGTGCATCTTTAGTCTACTGTTTTAGTCCAATAGTTAGATTTACCATATATTTCTTTCACTTGTTGCCATTTTATTGCCAATTTTCAGAGTGCCTTTTCCATTCTCCCTCAACAGAATTGTTGGCAGCATTATAGGGCATCTTGGCCTCATTATTAAGACGGAACTTTGCAATTGATTTAAACTGATTGCAACTGTATATCAATTACAACAGTTTATACCCTGTCCTAAAGAGTTCAGAGCTTGAAAGTTAATGACTGTTTGAAGACTTACAATCAATGTGGATTAATCATAACTTTTCATAAGACATGTTGTATTCATATATTTGTTCATAAAAGTACATTTCGTCATGTCATTGGCAAATGGGATTGTATGTAAAACAGCAAATCTCTGGTAATTCAGTTCTAAGGTTTTGATTGTACCATTTACCCATTAAGCCCTTCTACCAGCCACGTAACGACTTAATGAATCACTTTCACAAATTACATTTTGTATGATTCATGTCTATCTTTGTACTTTTGTTTTCTTCCAGGTGTGAAAGATTTGGAGACCAAGTTGGGGGTGGTCACTTTGCTTTCTCAGCACCTTCAGATGGTGTTATGGTTCACCCACAGTGGTCTGCTACCAGAATGCGCAGGTATGTTACAAATGAAAGAATTATGGAGATGACGATGATGATGGTGATGATGATGACAATGATAGGGGTTTATGACTATGTTTATAGTGGTGGTGATGATGATAATGATGATGGCTTTGATGATGAATATTATAATTGTGGTCATAATCATGATGACAATGACAATGATGTTTTTGATGACAATAGTGATGATGATGATGTAGATGGTGATGATACTCGTAAATTATGATACTTTCATATTTAATACCTGAGATTTGCAAACCTTTCATGCCCCTGAAACAACCAATGTCAACAAACCAATGGTGGTGACCACCTATTAATTAATGAGTATTTTTAATGTTCCATTTCAGATGATCTGGGGTCGCCCCTTCATGGCCAGTACGGCTACCCATCCTCTCTCCTACGCCAGACATATGCCCAGCGAAGGGCTGAGCTTTCTAGAATGTGCAGGTACAATTTTACTTCATATCTGATTTACATAAAACATTATATTGACTTACTCAGAATACGATGATTTATTTAAAAAAAATCAAAAACAATTTGTAAGTGCTCCAGTCTAATGAATATATGAAATATGTCTTCGTCAGGCAATGAAGGGACCATATCTATCTCCTTAACATATGTGGTTTCTGATTCTAATTCCTTAAAGAAAAAAAAGAAAAAGAACAGCAAATTTCAAATTTGCTTTTTTTCACAATGGTATTAGTCAACAGAAAAAGAAAATTGTTGAAGATGCAGAAGTAACTGTCTTTTGAGTATCATTCATCCAGTACCGTAATATTAATAGCAAAGCTATAAATCAATTAAGGAAAGTAGATGTACTTCCTGTTTTGCTACATTATCCCCAGTTCCTACTTGCTTCTTCAGGTGATCTGATTCCCTTTCTGGGGGACCCCATCAAAATCAGACTGCTGAAAGAAGAAGATCTTCTTCCATTAATTGTATGTGTGTGTGTTTAATTTGGGTTTTTACAGACGTGTATCAATCAAATGTGATTATTTATGTCTTGGGACCGACCTTTAACGTCACCATCACCATCCGAAAGACGTGACTCAGTCTTGAACCGTGGTCTGCTAAGTCAGTTTGTAGGCGACGACAGAGAGCTGACCATACCACAAACATTACTGCTACACAAACTCTCATTCCCTATTTATAAGTGGGACCTTGCTATTGACTTCTAAAGCAGGTCCTTTTGGAGAGTATTGAAAGATTTCTGAGATTAACTCTTTTATTTATACCTTGCTATGAAACTTGTTGTTTTGACCATTAGGCAGAGTGGAAACAGTGACATCATGCTGATTGATGGTCTGGTATCAGAGGCGGGGCCGGCACTCACCTCTCTCTGGGACCGGAAGGAACAAGGGGGTACAGGGACCTACCCCCCTCCCAGCCTACATGTGAGTATAACAATAATAATAATGGTGGCTTCTTATATAGCGCTTTACAGATAGATATGTTATTACCCCAGTCATCGGATTTAGGCTTACCCGCACACAATGTATGGACTTTCTCCACTCCCTGGGAAGCATTCCAGCTAGGCGTCATTTTTTATAAACGCACACTTGCTCATCTAAGCACATTAGCTTTCACATCCTACCGGGTACCCATTTAACACCTGGGTGGAGAGTGGCAAATGTAGATCAATATCTTGCCAAAGGACATTAGTGCCGCAGCAGGACTTGAACCGCGGACCTTGTGATCTACAGTCCGGTGACATATCCACTGGACCACGACACCTCTACAGATATGGAACAAAGAAAGCATGACCTGCAGAGGTGTTGTAAAACTACTTCGAGCTTATCAGCCTGAATCTGATGGCTGGGGTACTAATATATCTGTAAAGCGCTTAGACACATCGTTGATGTATTGGGCGCTAAATAAAAGCGGAATATTATTATTATCAATTATGTTAGTATAAAAATGGCTTTGATCCATTATGCAGGGCCAGAACTGTTGAATATACTTCCAAATTTGATCAAAGCACCCACATTAAAACAATTAACAAGTAATTTAAAAAGAATCTCTTTCAAACATAAGTTGTGCCTATTGTTAACCATTTTTTACTTTTGCTAATTACCTCAAATTTGTTGTATCTTCCTATTTTTTTTCTTCTTTTCCCTATCAATATTATTGATCATCGTTGTGTTATGCTCCGTATAAGAATAGTATCAAATTTTGCTAATGGACATTTAGTGCTGTGAATAATTCAATCTTAGCGCTGAATTTCGGCAATTTGTGAAAGTATGTCATTGTTCTGTAACCTAAGTTTCATGCAGCATAATGTAATTAATACTGAACACTGAATGTTTGCAGTTCCTTAAAGTATTGTGGTTTTACAGTATGTTCTTGTCGATTTCTCATACTTTTCAGGCTCTTCTCGACATGTTCCTACTGGAGAATGTTCCCTTGGCAACCAAGCATTGCATTGTGGGATATCTCCTCCTAGACATCATATCAGTTGGCCAAGATGTCAAGCACTCAGTGGTCAGTTCTGTTCTTGTTTGAATCCAAAGGTCTTCTTCTTTTTTCCATTCCTGTGTCCTGTTTTGGCTATTGTTTGTTTATTAGTACTAGAGATGAATGTGTTTACAGTGATAATAACTTTTGCTGACTTTGGACTACATGTAGATGTCTTTCACATATTTCATGATTTTCAAAAATTGTTGCTTTTGCAGCAAAGTGATTTTGTGTCTCTAACACTCATCTTGTACTTAAGTTATGTATTAGTTTCATCATTTATTTGTGCATGTTGACAGTTTCAATATTCTCTACAACTATGGGCACACATGGCTTTATACTAATTCAATGTATAGATTAACTTTTTTAATTTCTTTGTTTGTGTCTGTGTCCTATTTTCTTTGAGCAGATGGTTGAGAAAATAGAGAAGTTTCATCAAGTGTTCAGCCTCCCTCTGGGACTCACCAAGCTCCTCCAAGCTTTCTGGCTTCTGGACCACAGAGACTATGAGGTAACAAACTTTCTTTTGACTGTCAGTTTTACAAATTCATACATAGATTACATCATTACACCAATCGCTGTTTGTCTAGCATGTCACTTGGATTGAAACTGGACGATGATTTTCTTAACCCTTTTCATGCAATGTTCAGTAAATCCTGCCAAAGAATTGGAATCTTTTAGGAATTTGGTCTGGATTTCTCTTTCAGAAACAAATACAGTTATCTCTATTGTGGTGTTTGTATCCATGGAAGATATTTTATGCCCAATTTATCAAACATAGCATTTAAGTCAGGAACGTTCATTCTCGAGAGTTCCTGTATGACAGTTACTAGAACTGTGGTGAATCAGAAAGGGAATTTTAATTCAAACTAACTCTATACTTCAAATGAGCAGTGCACCTGTTTTACTTTATAGGGTTATAATGATGATGGACAAACTGTTTACAATTATTGTGGGGGGGAGGGGGGGGGCAGAAATGGAACTCTTGATTGTCTGTCCCTACCTACCAGAACCTTGTAAAGAATGAAGATCTGGGCCCTGTTTCACAAAGCCCTTTTTTGAATGACAGTGACAAATCTGCTGATAACCAATCAGAAGCAAGGGTTTCACTAGCTTATAACAAAGACTATCATTTGTCACTGATGACAAGTTTTGTGAAATTGGACCCTGGAAGCATTCAACCTCTCGGCTAGAGCCTGGGTCCTGTCATGGATGAATGTCATGTTGTGACTCATGAAGAAGATGATTATAATACATGCGGTATTGCTTAATCAGTGATATGCTTCTGCTTCCAAACTAATTGCATCATTCCACTTCTACTAAATTAACAGGAGGCTCTAACCATGCTGCTCGACCCCAACACAAACAATGACCTGTTGTCATGGCAACACACACGTATCATCAAGACCTTCCTGTACCACGGCCAGGCCAAGATGGCGCTGCAGTATGTGCGCTGTGTCCGACCTGCTCTTGACACGCCAGAGGATGTCAAACTTCACCTCACTGTGCTCCTAGCAAATGGGTAAGAGATATGTCCTTTCTTGATTTTTTCTAACAGCAGATCTGAGTTTCTGGTTCATGACCGATCCTTTTGTGTACAGTAGCCTCCGTAGATAATTTACAAGCACTTTTGTGACATGTGGACCAACCTGATATAGAAATTGGACACTAGAAGATCTGTTCTTAGCAAAAGATTGTATGTCAAGTCAACAATCACATTTGTTGATTTCATTAACCATTAAAAAATGGCCAAGATAGTAGAGTTGTTTACTGACTCTTATTACAGACTAAGGCATTATTTATGATCATGTTCCACCTTTTATCTATTGGTTATCATTTTATGATGTTTCATATTTTTTCTTTTCTCCTTGTAATTTGTTTTCCCTTCTTAGTCTTGATCTCCAAGATTTTCCTGGACATTTGTTGAATTAAGTGATTGAACAGGATACTATCTTTGATAGTGTAGTTGAATATCATTTCATTATATATTGCATGTACTTCTACTTAATATCTTGTATAGGTTGACTGCCGAAGCGTTTCAGTTTCAACGAGAGTACCGTGACCCATCAACCATGGATGAACTTCTGTATCACATCTTCCTAGGCTCTCAACAGAGTGAGTACAGTCTTTATTGATCGACGGATATATGGATTGATAGATGGAGAGATTTAGTGCAAGAACAGTAGATTGAGAGATAAATGAATGAATGGAGAGATATGAATAGATGGCAGCTGGGTGTAAATGCGAACACACCTGTAGATAAAATGATCTTGGTTTCCTCCAGAGTGGGTACAGTGTATAAAACTGAATATATCAATGGAGATACTTAAAAAATGAAAGAAAGAAAAATCGATAGATACAGAGAGAGAGAGATGAATACCAGTGACAGCTACTTGAAACAGTTGATTAATGATAAAAATTTACATATTAAAAAAAACAAAAAATTACAAATAAGTCTACAAATTACAATACATATGAAACATACAACATTGTGAGCAGAGAAAATTAATCATCAAAAGCAATTTTGAATAAATGTGTTTTAAGATCATTTTTGAATTGGTTGACAGTCTGACAGTTTTTGACATGTTAAGGTAGTTTGTTCCAAATTTCAACAGAAGCTTTGCAAAAAGAGCGATGACCATAAGAAAGATGTATAATTGAAGATATATTCAAACTTTGATATCTCTATATTTCTTAATTTTTCCATCTCACCAGCCAAGACAATGGACCAGCTGCTCAGACTACCCTTCGATGACATCGAGGAGTCTGTTCTTGAACGGTATCTCCTGGAGACGACCGAACCCAACTCCAAGGAGCTGCTTGTGATGCACTACCTCCAGAGGACCAGATTTGTGGATGCGGTCCGGCTGAATGAGAACCTCAAACAACAAGCTATGATGGTAAGAGCAATCTGAACATGATGATTATGATAATAAATGTTTTTTGTACATCTTTCATTGTATGTTAAGGAGAGATTTAGCAGTAGGTAGGGAAAAAAATTATCACAAGCAATCCGTCAAATTTGGTTTTATATTAATCCGTTGGATACTCAGCCCTAGAAAAGTCAGTCTGGTGTCTGTTATAAATATTGATGATATTTCCAGATTTATTTAAATGCTGTATTTGGTTGAACTTGAGACAATCCAAATTTTGCAAAACAAGTAAATATAATCCATGATTTCAGATTGGTCCAAAGTGTTACCATCCATTGGAATTCATGTGTGCTTTCAAGGAGAAGACATCATTTTGACACTTTTCCATTGTTTTATATCAACAGGGTGATAACGATCCCTTGGCTAGAGAAAGGACTTCAGCTAGAAACATCATCACAGAGAGCTATGTCAATGTGCTTCCAAGGGTTCAGAGACGACTGGCCTTCGACACGGACTCGAGACAGAAGAAACCTGTTGGAATACGAAGAGAAGGTAAAATCAGTCTGTTCTACGACTTCCGCCCCTCCGACAATTGTTCTGTACTAGTTTCCTATGCTAACCAAATTCCCTAACTCAAACCCTGGACCCAATACTAAAGCTCACCCTAGTCCCTAACCCCAAACCTAAACATAACCTAAAATGCAATGGCCACCCTAGCTCTCTAACCCTATACCGTTAACAAAATAAAGCCTGGAGCAATTGTCGCCAGAGAAGGTCACTGATCACCAATTAGATCGGTTTCCTTTGTTTACCGAGCATGGGAGCTGCAACATGGAGAAAATCATAAACTTATGACTGATACCATACTTCAATGTATGTCTCCTATAATTGAAGAGTCTTTTAAGTTGGACTGTGGACATCATCACTTCTTATTAGACTTAGATCTTAGAGGTTGAGGAGATGTTGGAGAAGGAAGTGTACATAAACTCTAAACCTTTAAAGTGCTAGAAAGGATGCAGTTAGTTTAACTGGGAAGGCGCTATTAATATTTAATAAAGAAAGTTAATATTTTCATTATCATAATCCTGACCTTTTGTTGGTTCAGAGATAATACAATTTGTTATCTTTGATGTATCTTCTTTTTAGTTCCGCGCCCGAAGCCACTGTCCACCATTATCAATCCTGCAAAGTCATCCAAAGTTATTTCTCACGCCTTGCTTCTCAACGCCGTACTCGACAGGATTGCAGAGGCTAGGGATGTCATGAAGGCTGATCTAACACCTAACCATTTGCAGTAAGTAACATACATTGAAGGTCAAATTAGGTCATGTTAAGGTCACACAGGTCATTGACCCAGGTGCTAGTTAATGCTATTCTGGACAGGATTGCAGAGGCTAGGGATATAATGAAGGCTGATCTAACACCTACCAATCTACAGTAAGTAACATGCATAAAGGTCAAATTAAGGTCATTTAAGTTCACAAAGGTCATTTATCGTGCTTTGCTTCTCAATGCTGTCATGGAACGCATTGCAGAGGCTAGGGATGTCTTAAAGGCTGATCTAACACCTACTAAACTACAGTAAGTAAGATACAGTAAAGGTTGGAAAGGTCATATTAAGGTCACAGAGGTCATTGGCCAAGGTCAATTTCTTGTTCCTTGCTACTCAATGCTGTCATGGATAGCATTGCAGGGGTTATGGATGTCTTGAACACTTATGTATTGCCTACTATAGTCAGTTACATACACATTTCATTCAAGGTCAAGGTAAAGTCATGTGAAGGTCCCATAGGTCATTGACCTAGGTCACCTCTCATAGTTGAAATATTTATTGGTTACTGAATCATCATAGGTTATAACAATAATGTGACAATGTCTTTACATGAGTATAAAACATAAGTTAAATTACATTTCCACATTCAGTAAATCATAGATACATACGCTCGAAGAGGTGATGATACAGAAGGGCTACAGCCTAAGCGTGACAGCTTGATACGCTTGCAGCCCAGAAACATTTAAAATCATAACGATTGTAAAGTAAAGTAAATTACAAAACATAATTGGGGGAAAATAACAAAAAATAAACAGTGACTTGCAACCAAAAAAAAAAAATGGGATAGAGGGTGCATGGGAGGGGGATTTTCCTGCTATATCAAGGAAATGCTGACAAACATATATGATATCATGTGTTAATTTAAGAGATTTGTCAATATTTGCTCAATAAAATTGATTTCACACTTTTCTTGAAAGTATATACTGACTTCAAGTTACGGATGTCAATGGACAGTGAGTTCCAAATATCCGGACCAGAATGTCTTATAGATTTCATAGCCATTGTTGTTTTAGGATTACATAAATGGTATTTATTTGATTGTCTGGTTGGGTATGTATGAATATTTCTATTCAAACAAAACATTGGTGGGAAGTGGGAAGGTAGGGAATCATTATGTAGACGGAACATGAACAGTGCTTTTTGTAAAAAGTTAATATCAGTTACTTTCAGAGTTTTTAACCTCGCGAATAGGGGATCAGTGTGATCGCGATATCCAGCATTGGTACACACACGAATCGCTTTTTTTTGTAAAAGTAGCATTTTATCAGTATATACTTTTGAGTCTGCCCACAGTATATTGCAATAAGACATGTAAGGAAGAATCAAGGAATTGTATAGCATATATAGAATATTCAAAGGCACATAATGTTTTAACTTATACAGTAAACCAACAGTGCGTGACACTCTCTTTGAAACGTAATGTACATGATCACTCCATTTCAGATTTTCATGCCCTACTAATTATAAAACATGCTGGAATAAGCTTAGGATTCAATGAATTGTTATGTGTTTAATTTAAAAAATGTTCCATGTTATGAGTGATAAGACTATTTTCTCTTTAACTTGAGATTTGACTAATAAAGATGCTTAATTTCATTTTCAGGGACGATTCTTATGAGAGCTCACCATGTATTGAACCATTTGTTGGCACACCGATGACCCCTAGGAACAGAACAGCTAGAAGGTCAGTATCTCCCTCCCCCTTGAGATAAGCAAAAGTATATAATATTTCAATATAGCTGTCCTTGCTCTTAATGTTTTATGAATGTGCTGATAGTGTTGATCTTCATACAAGGTTGATATATTGTTTGCAAAGGAAATAACAATTTTCACCCTGGTATTAGGAGAGCTGTAAAAATGAGCTATCAGAAACATTTTATTTCCCCCCAAACCCAAATGATTATCTGGTTATTGACAGCATTGACCTAGCATAAATTTATTTTCTAGGAATTAAGAGAGATAACCTACTTGTAAAGTTGTATAGGTTAGTATAATTGTTTGCTAAGCTATAAATTTTCAACTTCCTTGTAGTTTGACTGATTGTATTTATGACATATAATCAAGGAAAATTGTTCATGGGGGTTTCTTACGCTAGTCAAATTACTGTTGTCAACCCTAGACCCAACTCTTTACCTAACCCTGACTCTAACCTATCCTTAAACTTAATTGCTACCCTAACTCATATCATTTATTACTGACGGATTTAAAAAAAAATAATAATGGAGTAACTGTTTGATCACTGGTTAGATCCATGTTCTATTCATTTTTGATTATCTTATACATGAGATGTTTATGATTTTGACCATCTTACCAATCATTCAGTGCTGACGTGAGTGTAGTCTACCCTGAAATGCTTGAAGCCGAGGACACCGCCCCCTATCATCCATTCTCTACCAGTCTTAACTTCAGTATGAACCAGTCGCTGAGGGGACTCGGAGGCATGGAGACGCCCAAGGTGCTCAAGGAGTCATTCAAAAGGTGAGGTCAAAGGTCATAGCTGGTGGTGTTCTAAACACCACTGCAATTAATTTGTCCCCATTTATGTTTCTTGAGATTGACATTTTAAAGCTTCAATAAATATTAAACCAAGGCCCTTATTCAACAAGTCTACCTTTAATTCTTGAGCTACCAAATTCACAAAAAACATCAAATTTACATTAGGTTGTGAATAATTCAGTTCTTAGGTACACATATATACAAACATTTCATGGTATTTTTTTTTGTCATGTTGCAATTTCTTTGAAATTTAATTTTTGTCTTTATGACGCAGGCCTCCTTTGGATTACTCAGGAGCAGCAGCCTTGTCGCTCCTACAGACACCTCCAGTGAAGAGGGTAAGAACTTGTTTTCATGGAAAGAGGATATAAGGCAGAGAGAGAGAGAGAATATGAGAGAGAGAGAGAGAGGGTGAGAGGCAGAAAGACAGACAGAGATAGAATAATGTTATAACCAAGCAGTTTTTATTAAACCCTGTCCATGTTCTCGTCAATCTTCTACCTCGCAATCACACTGTGGCTTTCTCGTAAAGAGCCATTATGCAACATGGATCACTCAATTCTTCTATCTCTCAACTTAAACTCTCACCAATAGGAACTGGAAAGAAGTTCAAGAAGTCGCACTATAATAACATCGCCCTCTACAGTTTATGGGCTTCACTGAAAATTGTTACAATCATAAAAGAGACGGAAAAGGGATTGGAGTGAGAGAGAGAAAGAAAGAAAGAAAGGAGTGAAGAAGGTAAAGAGATTAAGGGAAATGTGCTTTTGGGAGAGTGGATGAGAAAACATTGAAATATATAAAGTTTTTCATGTAAATATATACCCCATACTTGAATGGTGATGATGATGGTGGTGGTGGTGGTTGTGGTGGTAATGATGATGATAATACAGGTGGATTTGACAATGATTTTGTTGACTTGTATATGTATTACTAATCTGAATCAATTTCTTCTATTTCATTATGATCTTTTCTTTAAATCAATCAGAGAATGCCAATAATCCAGCAGGAGCCTCAGGTAGCCCCGCCCACACCCCAATCTATCCTCAAGGTCAGAAAGGTCATCAGACGTTCACCTAGTCCTCCAAAGGTCGTCACAGAGAGGGCAAGGGGATTCACAGGTGAATAATAATAATAATAAATACTTATAAAGTGCACTTATCTGATAACTCAAGGCGCTACACAAAACAAACTTCACAAATCTCTCTCCAGAATTTTAACAACATAATATCATTAGTAACTCTGAGTAAATAAAACCGTTTTAACATGCTTCTGAAAGGTTTGTAGGCATTCAATGTTTCGAATGGCACTTGGCAGCTTGTTCCAGAGGACTGGTGCAACATGCACTAATGCACGGTCCCCATAACAGTTGGTTCGGGTTATGGGGACTTCTAGGATGGTAGAGACAGAAGAATGGAGTGAGTAATGGGATTGCTTTATGGTGAGGAGATCTTTCAGGTACTCGGGTTCAGGATCCTATTTTTGTAAAGCTCTGTCAGCTCCCTTTTTAACGCTTTTTCACAATATTCAGGCTTCATTCAGGCTTCACATGAGCTCCACAACAAAACCATTCAAGCATATTCAGTGTTCTGGGCCAAAGACCAAAGTCTTTCATATTATAATGAATTTCATAAATATTGTATGTTCATTTTTCGCTATCATAATCATTCATATCCCACAAGTAGACAGGCAGAGAAATTCATTGTGCTCTTGTTGTGTCTCCCCACTGTCTGTCATGTCTTATGCACATGTGTAGAGATGCCAGACATATAATACCATATGGCATGGTCATATTTTGATGTATAGATTTTTGTGGTAGTCTTAAAACCAAATTGTACTTTCTTTGGTCAATGTGAAAGGAGGCCGCAGCCTACATTGTTTTCTATAAAACAAAATGGTAGTTTAGGACATCATGCATTCCTGCCAACTGTTTTGATTTAATCAGAATATTACTATTTTCTGAATTTTTAGGACCTACAAATGCTAAATATTCAGATTTAATCAAAATTCTGAATGACCAAATATTTTATTTTATTTTTTAATAGCAAAATTTGGCTTGTTTTGCCATGTGCCGTGATTTGATAGTTCATATATTTTGTGCGTTGAATGGCTGCATGAACGAGCAGCAAATTTGTATTCGCTTTTTTGTAGAGATTTACTCTGATTGCCAGTTACACTGCTGCTGCAGACATGACCATGGTAAGGCCGCGCGATCGCCTGTTAATGGTACAGATTTCTTAATTTCAAATGTTTGCAGGTATGCATCATGGTGCATTGTGTCATCTCATTATTACTTGCTTTTCATTTCTTGCTCATACAATCACCACACTCAGCTGCAGATATTGCTCTGCCAACGCCACCTCAATTCCACCGCAAAGTACTTTCATTTGGTAAGTGGCCATCTATCGTGTGTGCAGATACAGTTCACAACTGAATTAGTCATACCCCTTGTAAATTTGATGCTTTTTTATGAGTTTCGTAACTCAAGGATGAAGGTGGACTGGTTGAAGTAGATGTAAGCTTTAATTTGTCACATTCTCAAGAAACATAAATCAGGAGGAGAAACAAACAAAAAAATCAAAAAAAAAAATTTACAAAACTTGGAAAGAGTATGAATGATGTAGTTGTTAACTGTTTGTTTGTTATACAGAATCCAACGTCTCCAGAATAAGTGTGCTTGGCTAATCTGTCCAAAAGTGAAACGGTCCCAGGCTACCCCATTGTTTTTAAAGCAAACTACATTAGCTTCCCGTTATTGAAAGAATACAATACCGGATACTTGTTCAAACATATATCTTTGTCAACCACACTTCTTCTATACTTCTTCTCCTCACTCTTCAAGCAAACAGTTAACATTATATTCTCTTCAATCGGCATCAGCTCTTTCCCTTCTCATTCACAAATGGCTCTTGCTCTCTCTCTCTCTCTCTCTCTCTCTATTTCCATTTATATCTGTTTCATTCTGTCTCAGTATTTTCCGCAAACCTCCATAATTCAAATAAAATTTGCCTTGTACATCTTCGTGAATTGTGTAAAAGATTCAAGTATCCAGTCAATTTAGCTTTGTTGTCGCAAACTACATGCACTTTTTAAAGTTTGTTAAAAACAATAGTGCCCAAATTAAATGAATAAATGAATTATTTACTACTGTATTAAGAAATATTTCGTAAACATTTCCAAAACGGTTCCTTCTTCTTTTAGCCGAGGAGGAGCCTGATAAGACCAAAGAAGCCACACCTGCCAGGCACATCCGCTTTTCAGACGACACCATCTCACAGGAATCGCCTTCACCAGATATCAATGAGTAAGTAGAAAAATATAAGATGATATCTGAAAGCGATACTGAACTGTCTACCCTAGAGTGCTGTGTATTGCACAGCGCCATCTCATGATAGTAATAATAATTATGGTGGCTTCTTATATAGCGCATATGTCCGTCACATTGTGACGCTCCTGGCGCTGCCCTGATTATTATCCTGGCTTTAGCAAGGCATCCACTGCGGCGCTCTAGCATTTCAAGGAATCAATTCCTGCCAGGTACCCATTTACATCACCTGGGTTGAGTGTGGCAAATGTAGATCGATGTCTTGCCAAAGGACATTAGTGCAGCGGCAGGACTCGAACTGCGGACCTTAAGATCAACAGTCCGTCGATCAACTTGCCAGCAATGCGTAGCCCAGAGATGCCAACCCTCCCGATTTTATCGGGAGGCTCCCGATAATTCACCCCAACTCCCGACCTTACGATCATCATCCTTATCCTCCCGATTTATTTTTAAAAAAAAAAATGATTTTTTTTTTTTTTTTTTTTTTTTTTTTTTTTTTTTTAATTTTTTAAATTTTTTATTATGATTTTTTTGGAGGGTGCTTATCAGTTTATATATATCTGTGAATTGAATGAGAAATATCATCTGCTAACTTAAGCATGTAGTAATTCCACTATGTTAAAAGACAAATTAAAATTAGCGAAAGATTGTTTCAGCATATGGATCGCCGTAACCAATGCGTGGATATTGCCACAGAATCCAAATGGCGGAAGATCAGCAAAATAAGACCAAGAAATGGTCTCGGAAGTATAAGACCGAATACAGTATCAAGTACCTGTGTAATCGGAAGTCTGAAAGGAATTCATCATGCATTTTGTACAATTTTTATGTTATTTTAAAAAAAAGGGGGAATTATTTAACTAAATACACATGTAAAATGCTCCAAAATAAGGCTCAGATTGCACCAGAGAGCATCTAGAACCCCAGAGCTTCCAGGGCCCTAAGGCGGGCCCTGGACCCCGGCCGCATGTGTCGGCGCTACGCGCTCGAGATGTGCGCTACGCGCACATTAATTGGTGTCGATTACAAATCCTCCCTATTTCTGATTTCCAAAAGTTGGCATCTCTGCGTAGCCCAATACCTAATGGCTACAGCTGACCTGAGATACATGTAGTATTAGAGGGGATTTTGCGGTAGTGCTTCTAGCACAGTTTGGCTTTAACACAATGCCAACATTTGATTTGGTTTCCAAAGGTCAGAATGACTGTTTTTCATACTTATTTGCATTTTGTTATTCTTAAAGAGTGATAACTGATGAAACAATGTTTTCTTCGTATTATTTCTTAGATTATAAGGAGTATTCATCTCAGAAGGTACAAGTAACAGCTATTTGCACTATGATTTTCAGAGTACTGAGTACAAGGTTTGCAGGTTTTCTAATCTTCTGATCTTAAAAACCTGTGATGTATAATTATTTTGTATATCTTTCATTTTATATCTGTTGGCATTCACTTTCCTTATTTTGATATTTCCAACCCAATCCAGATTGATGCCAGAGCCTCCATCATTCATCCCCCAGCGTGACACGCCCTCTCCACAAGTATGGGCGACCCCACCCCTGAGCCCCCAGATCTCCCCTACCAAGGAGGCAGCCGAGACCCCACCCTTCCAATCTCCCATGGAAGGCATACCCCCTGAACAGGCCCATGACTCGCCCATCAGCCCAGCACAGATGGAACTGGAGGAGCCGGGTCATCTGGTGTTGACCCCGAAGATGAAGCCGCCGACGCCCAAAAGCAGTCGTATCGTCACACCCAAGGAGAAGCCACCAAGCGTGAGGCTTCCCTCTCCTCAGCCCCAACCATCACAAGGTAGGTTCAACATGGATTAAGATTTAGATCTTCAATAATATCCATCAAAAAGCTATTAGAATTGTTAAGTTTAATCATGACCTGACAGTCGCAAGACCAAATTATGTCTGATCCACTGACTTTTTGAAAATTATTACGTTTCACATTATTTATGTATATCAATATTTACTTATTTTTCTACTTATCTTTTTGAGGTAATGATGAAAGATGGTAGCACTGGAAAATGTTACCTCAAAGAACCAAACTTACATGTACCATGAATGTTCAAGGCTGCAAAGAAATCTGTACCAAATGATTGGAATGTTTTCATGTACACCTAAATGAGATGGAAAGAAAATGTTGCATTGGAATTTTGTATACCATCATTGGTATATGGGAACCTACATGTATATTGTATAAGCATTGCTTTTTGATAGGTTCCTCATATTTCACGTTACTGATTATTTACTGCCATCATTGTTTTTTTTGTCATTATGCTTTATCTTGCTGACCTTAAAGGTAAAGACCAGTATTGGAAACGCCCTAATTTCAAAAAATGAAATGGAAGTTCTCATTACCAATCATGTGAAAGAATATGTTTTGACTAATACATGATGATAAAAAAATTGCCGGGAAACCGCCTACTAATTCATATATTTGGTAAATTTGTTTCTCTCATGGTCGTGTGAGAGATATAGAGTAGTCCCATATACATCTTTCTGTGTATAGTGCTTGTAACTTTACGAAGAATGGGCCAAATTTCTTATCATTTTGATGATTCCAGAACCTTGCAGATGCTAGATGCTAGATGATCAACCGTTTCTTTCACAATGCAATCGCATGACCATTACTGGTCTTTACCTTTAATAATATGTAAACTGTTATTTTGTGGAATGTGAAACAATAAAACAAAACAAACAAAACACTTATTCAAAAGTTTAATTTTGTTTAAATCGCCCTGTGGCTATTCAGAAAATGAGCAAGTCCTGCAAGCCTTGTTCCAGGATGACGACTCGCAGACTCCGCCCATTCCAGAAGGGATGATGCTGAACCTAGAAGGCGTCCTAGGCCATAGCAACCTGGTGGGCGCGGAGGAGGACGGGGAGGAGGATGAAGAGATCACCTTCAACTTCAGTCTAAGGCAGTCTCTATCTCCAGCTGCTGCAGCACAGATACAGCGGGAGAGAGAAGAGCCGGTTCCCATGGCGATGGATGATGAGGATGAGGATGAGCAGATGGAGACAGAAGGTAATGATAATGAATAGCATCTGGTTGGATGACACATGCTCTGGCAATGATTGCTCCACGGTTAATCGATTCTTCTGCAGTGCAATTTTTCAAGCTTAATTTTGGACTGAAAACTATACGTAACCCTACACCTAACTCTAATACAACCTCAATCTCTATTGCACCCTAACCCCTGACCCTATATCCTTAAAGTAGATATTCATTGATTATAAAAACTAACTTTATTTTCATTATTGCAAAGTTGAAACTTTGATTCGACAAGGGTATCAAAATTAAATGCTTGGAAACATTTGAAGTAAAGATTATTATCAATTACAAAACGCTTAAATACAGCCCCGGCATAGCACCTGAGAAGCTCTCCGAATGCTGCTGAGATATATGAGATCACAGTATGGACATGATTTGCACAAGCAGACGATATGTCCCTTGACATCTCACACATTTTCAGTGCCTGTGTTTTCATCTTTTCTTGAGTTCTTTCTCTTACTCCACCACCGTCAGGCTAAATCTATTGCCTCACTCTAAACCCTGCGCATGGTTTTATTTTGATGACAAATGCAGCGATACAAAAACAAAGGAATTTGTCGCTTGTAAACAAAATAAGACGCCCTTGTATATTCAGCTGCACCCACCACGGTATGTTCGGCGTTTCAAGAGGGAACAAATGCCGTCCTTAATATCATTCCGGGGGGTTTTCAATTTGAAAGTCTGGTTTCTTTGATTGTTAACCCCTATCCTGTGTATTTACAAGCAAAAGATTTCATTTATCAGAATCGGGTCATATCCACTTTTGAATGGTTTGACATGCCATTACATTTATGTACACTAAACTCATTATAATTTGACAAATAATAGCTTTGCAATTATGTTCATTCTTTATGGGATGTCGTCTGCTTGGGCAGTATTGGTCCATATAGTGACGTCATTAAAACATTGTTATTTTTCCGGCGAATCTCTTGAAATCCAAGCTGCTATGGAGGTGGTTGTATTTGTATTTTTATAAATCACCCGATATGTAGTTGACCTAAAACTTGTACGATGGCCATCTGTTAGCTTACCAGTTTCTAATGATACATTAGTTGACATATTTGTGATTTTCTTTGAATTTCACCTTTAAAGGGATTGGGTACTGCAAGGTTCTGGAATCATTAAAATGATAAGAAATTTGGCCCAGTCTTGGTAAAGTTACAAGCACTGTACACAGAAAGATGTATATGGGACTACACGAACATGTGGCATAAAAATCTGTCCCGATTTGTATGATGTTACATGCCATATTTAGAATATTAAGGCATTTGAATTTTGAAGAGCCTTACTTTTCAGGGAACATTTTTCATCTGATGTTCTTCCACACTTGCATTATACAATAATAACGCTCACAAATTATTTTTGTTACTTCTTACAAGAACTCAACCTTCTCTTTGATAGAAGTACTCTCTCTTATCAACGTCATATACATGTAAGGGTAAAGACCAGGTGAAGATCAAACCTACTTTCTGCTCCTTCCATTTCAATCCTGATGAATCAATTAACTTTAAATGTATGATTTTGCAGGACTGGTCATGAAGCGTGAACCATCGTCAGCTGTGCCTCCAGGCTTCTACTTCCAGCCAGCACCTCGGAAACCTATCCACCCCCTCAGCCCACTCTTATTCAAGGAGAAATTCACACCAGGGCTACCCAACAGGGATGTCCCAAGCCCCTCCTCTGTTCCTCTGCCATCGCCCCCGAGAGAGTCCAGAGACTTTGATGTAGAGCAGGCCTTCCTGGAGAGGGAGCCACCTGTATCTGATGACTGGCAGCTCACCTTTGAGGCGGAAGAGACGGAAGAAGAGGAGGAGGCTGTCGCCCCAGAGGGACAGACAAAGGTAAAGTTTGGTGGTGGTGGTGGTGGTGGTGGTGGTGATGGTGATGGTGATGATGATGATGATGATGATGATGATGAGGAGGAGGATGGTGATGTTGATGGTGATGGTGATGAGGGTGATGGTGATGGTGAGGGTGATGGTGATGATGAGAATGAAGATGATGATGATTATGATGATGATGATGATGATGATGATGATGATGGTGATGATGATGATGATGATGGTGATGAGGAGGAGGGTGATGATGATGAGAATGATGATGATGAGAATGATGATGATGATGATAATGATGAGAATGATGATGATGATGATGAGAATGATGATGAAGATGATGATGATGATGATGAGAATGATGATGATGATGATGAGAATGATGATGAAGATGATGATGATGATGATGATGATGATGATAATGATAATGATGATGATGATGAGGAGGAGGATGAGAAGAATGGTGATGGTATTGATGATGGTAATGATGATATTGATGATGATGAGCATGATTTACATGTTGATGTTATTGATGATGATGATAAGGATGATGATATTGATGGTGATGATGATGATGATGATATTGATGATGATGATGAGGATGATATTTATAATGGTGATAGTGATGATTGTGGTGATAACTATGGATGAGGATGATGAAGATGAGAAAATGTTGATGATATTGATGATGGTAATGATGATGATATTGATGGTGATGATAAGGATGATTTTGTTGATGATGGTGATGACCTATGGGTCATACAGATGATTTCAAGTGTGTGAACTGATTCTGACTCCTCTGTTTTAACTTTCGTCAAAACCCAGGTACGGTTTGGAGAAGAGGAAGTCTTTGAAATTTCTTCGTTCGTTCCCAAACACATCCGGGAGGGCGTTCACATCCAGACCTCACCCATGGTTGGCGCGACGTCCGACTACCTACAGCAGCAGACTGCAAAAGCCGAGGTCGCTGAGATGTCGGTCCAGACCACTCCAGGTCTGGCGCTCAGGACCCGGGAGGTGGAGAAGACGCCCCCTAGGGTTCCGTTCGGTGAGACTCTGAAGCAGAAGGAAGGGGCGCAACGTGAGGAGGATCCGGAATCAACAGAGGCACCAAGAGATGATAGCAAGCTGGATTCTCCTATGGATGTTCAAGCGGGTATGGATATAGATTCCAAGTCAATCTTCTTAAAAAGTTGGAATTAAGTTTTAGGTAGCACCACTCAGAATTGAAATGGCATTAATGATGATCTCTTAATAACTTTTGGCACTAATTTGTTTTGTGATCAAAATTTAGCTATTTGTACACCAAATATGCAATTAGTGCTTCTGTTGTTGATTTGTTTTCATGACTTGCCATCACTATTTAATTTGCTGATGTATGTCTGCAGGATACTATAACTAAGATTCAAATATATTGTGATATATAAGATGATAAGGGGATCCTAATCAAATGATTGGTTGAAAGCGTACATGTGACCAGGCATTTATTTTGCCTAATGCGTAATTTGGATAATGACCGGTCATTATCCAATTCTAATGACCGGTCATTAGTAAAATCATGTTATAAAACATTATTTTATATAACAAATAAAACATAATCTTATAAAACAAATAATACACAGCATTTTGTTCGGGCATTAGTAAAATGACCCACACTCGGTACCTTCAAAACAGTCTAAACACCCTCGGCTATCGCCTCGGGCATGTTAGACTGTTCCAAAGGAACCTTGTGCGGGTAATTCTTACTAATGCCCTCACTGCTGTGTATTATTTGTATAATATTACATGGTCAAAAAAGAAAATTATAAGAATTGTTTCCTCCCTCTCTTTCTCAGATATCATATCACCTCCCAAACCTCCTAGTTTGATGATACCGACCCCGCACGAAGGGAATGAGACCCCGAGGAGATCCCCAAGGTCTCCAGTGACTAGGTCCATGACAACACCATCAAGATCTAGTCCAAGAACCAAGGCCAAACAGGAACACAAGAAAGGTGACATTTTATTACCAAGTCCCTAGAAAAATATCTGAATGGATAATTTCATAAAATTATGAATCTGGGGGGCGTTTCATCAACATATGTCCGCCGACAACTGCAGGTGCTGACTAAATTTGACCAATCAGAGGCCTTGAAAATAGTCCTAATTGTTTCATGAAACGCCCCCCAGTTTAAGTGTGACGTATTAATGTCACTAAAAAAATCACCACTTTTAAAACACAAATCTAACAAATAAATAAAAAATCCTTAAAAACGAGTGGCAGAGATCACAAATTTTCATGATATTGAATGCATAATACTTGTTAAATAAAACAGTAAAATTGTAAAACTATTGGTTACGTGCACTTTATTTTAAAGATGCAGATGTTGAGATCCCTATTGACAGTTTAAGACAACAGTATGATGAGACTTATTGACTCTCTTCTTTCTTGGCAAGGGTACTTCAAAACTTTTTGTATTTTTAAGAGCCATCCAGATAGCCCAAGTTTGACCCACCATCATAGTCTACCCATCCGTATTGATTCATGTTGCGTTATTATTTTGTTTCTCATCCCACAGAGGAGCCGACCACGCCCGCTCAACCCTCATTTATCTTCTCCCCGCCCCTCACAAGATCCAGAGGGCGTCGATCAGCCGTAAGATTCATCACGAAAGAAACGGCCCCGCCCGTTCCTCTATCCTTCAGCGAAACAGCCTCGGAGACGATCCTTACTGTTCCCTCCCCATCACCCCTCCCTGGGGAGTCGCTGTTGGGGGGTAGAGGGATTAGGAGCGGGAGGAAGGGGCGAGGAGGGAATGCATCCATGACACAAGTTAAGGAGAAGCCTGCAGTGACCCCCAATAGATACACAAGGTAAGAACTCAATTATGTCTTCATCATTGTTTTCCTCTCCTAATACTTACCTCAATTGGGATGTATTCTATTTCTTCTTTTCATTTTACAATATATATGTGTTGACTACCTGGATCTCTTTTATAATGGGATCAATTAAATGGCATCTCCTTTTCTGTCTTTCTTAATCTCTTTACCTCTCTATGGCTTTGTATTTCTTCCTTCAATTTTAGAATATATGTGTGCTGACTTCCTGGATCTCCTTTATAATGGGATCAATTAAATGGCATCTCCTTTTCTCTCTTTCTTAATCTCTATACCTCTCTATGGCTTTGTATCTCTTCTCTCAAGAATTCGCTTTTTCTAGTGATGCTTAGACTAAAAGTTATCTACTCATCATCGCTCTGTATGTTCTTTCATTCTCACAATACTGTTCAGAGATGCCAGTCTTCAGGCTTTTGCCTGATTTCCGGCCCAGACAACTTCCCATTTCAGGCTTTTTCGGGCTTTATATTGTACAGCACATATGGGGCTTTAACGTGTTATGGCTTCTTTTCAGGCCCAGTGAGTAAAACTTACTGGCATCCTTGACTGTTGTAAAAAGGAAAGAGAAAATCAATGTGAAATCCTAGTTTTATCCACTTAATCTACTTCCCTCTGTATCTGATATCTTTCAGACGATCATTGGCCGTCTCCCACCTCCAATCCCCATCAGAGGCAGACAGCGTGGTCCTGCTCTCTCCAGCCATATCGGAACCAGAGGGCGACGCCCTGCTGGATACCTCTCTGAGGCGCAACCCTCGTCGGGCGGTGCGTGTGGCGCCCCATTCCATGACCCTCCGAACACCCCAAGAGAAGAAGAAAGTCCGCAAGCTCAAGGCTTGGTAGTGAAAGTGGATTCTAAGTTCTTCTCGTAAAGTCTTACCTTTAACTTTAGTGTCCCCCCCAAAAAAAATTATATTTGCTTCAGTGGTCTTGTGAAGCTACTTTTTCATGAAAATGGGCTACCCATTTTAAAGGAAATTCTACCCCCCCCCCCCCCCCCTCCCTCTGTGTAGATACCGTAATGCCACTAGATCTACGCTTCAAGCCTTAGGCAAGAAACAAGGTCCTCTAACCTATCCCACAGCACTAATTTTGTCTTACATCTGGAACACTAACTTTCTTATACTGTCAGTCTATCTGCAAAATATGTGAGTGCCTAGTCATAAGATATTGCTTGGAGCCTGTCACAAATAAATTGATTAATATGAAATTATGTCTACAAACAGAATATGGATTTGTTACATTGTATTGTAAATTAATTTACATGATGTATATGTTTATAAACAGATTATTGATGTACATCAGTGAAGTTTGATAAACACAATACAACACAACACAATACTATACCGTACATGAATATTCAGTGTTTGTGTGTAAATGCTAGAAAAATGTACTTTTCTATTATATACGGAAGAGACTCATCTTTCCTTCTTTTTTAATCCTATCTATTTCATTATATAGGATGAAAGATAAAAGCCTTACAAGGGAATATGATTATACAAACTTCAATGAAAGTTCAGTGTGTTGTATTGTCTGTCCCGTTATTCGTAGTACAATTTTAAATACTGTCAAATTTGAAAGTATTAATGCATATTCTATCATACCTTTGAAAGGATGAGGGAAAAAAAATTATATTTTTCAAATGAGTGTGTCTCTCTGTTTTTTGCCTTGGCCTGTTGTTTATTTTAACATTAATATCGATTCAATTTCAAATATATTTCTATTTTTCCTGTTATTTAGACAAACTGTAATGACAAGTATGTGATTTAATAATTTAATAGACCTACGGGCTCGCTGTGTGTGTCCAGACTTGTGCACACATTAATCAAGTAATTCCTTGAAATGCTAGAGCGCGTAATGGCAGCCGTGCTAAAGCCAGTGGAATTACTTGGGAGAACCTTGAGTGTCAAATCTGACAGATACGAGCGCTATACAAGAAGCCAATATTATTATTACCATTAATCGCATTTCCACCAAGTCTGGTGTCATTAAATATGGCCTTGTGGAAGCCGACGGACACACTCCCTTTAAAGTAGATATTCATTAATTTTAAAAACTAACTTTATTTTCATTATTGCAAAGTTGAAACTTTGATTCGACAAGGTTATCAAAATTCACTGCTTGGAAACATTCAAAGTAATGATTATTATAAATTACAAAACGCTTAAATACAGCCTCGACATAGCACCTGAAGAGCTCTACGAACGCTGCTGAGATGTGTGAGATCACAGTATGGACATGATTGGCACAAGCAGACGATGTCCCATGACATCTCACACATTTTCAGTGCCTATGTTTTCATCTTCTCTCGAGTTCTTTCTCTTACTTCACTACCGTCAGGCTAAATGTATAATATATTGCCTCACTCTAAAACCGTGCATGGCTTTATTTTGATGACAAATGCAGCAATACAAAAATAAAGGAATCTGTCGCTTGTAAAAAAAATAGACGCCATTATATATTCAGCTGCACACACCGCGGTATGTTCGGCGTTTCAAGAGAGAACATATGCCGTCCTTAATATCATTCCGGGGTTTTTTCAATTTGAAAGTCTGGTTTCTTTGATTGTTAATTAACCCCTATCCTGTATATTTACAAGCAAAAGTTTTTAGTTATCAGAATCGGGTCATATCCCCTTTTGAATGATTTGACATGCCATTACATTTATATACACTAAACTCATTATAATTTGACAAATAATACATGTAGCTTTGCAATTATGTTCATTCTTTATGGGATGTTGTCTGCTTGGGCAGAATTGGTCCATATTGTGACGTCATTAAAACATTGTTATTTTTCTGGCGAATCTCTCGTATATCCCAGCTGTTATGGAGGTGGTTGTATTTGTATTTTTATAAATCACCCGATATGTAGTTGACCTAAAACTTGTACGATGGCCATCTGTTAGCTTACCAGTTTCTAGTGATACATTAGTTGACATATTTGTGATTTTCTTTGAATTTCACCTTTAAGGTCAAGTCCCGTAATTTTGTGCGTCACTTGTTCTGTGTCGTGATTTCTAATTTTGTGAGATTTTGTTTAAATACCTTTCTAGATTCTTCTTTTGAATTGTCTAAATTGATTATTTGCTTGTGGTTTCCCTTCATTTAAGAATTTTGAGTTCTAAATAGGCCATTTAAATGGTGTACAAAAGAGCATGCAAAATATGTTTTAAAGTTTACATGTACAAATAAAGTTGTTGTAAATGAAATGAAGTATCTAAGCCTGGTCATTTCTTTGATTAGGGGGTTAGGGAGAAGGTTGAATGCAGAACCAGTACGGTTTATTCAACGTGGTTGAAGTATGTAATCTGGCTGTAACTTTTTATTGATATAATAGGGGTCTCACTTTAAGGCACTGGGTGGTATTCTCATAAGTTAAGCCAGGACTCTAAGTCCAGACGAAACAAAATTATTTTTGGGACACTTTTCATTGCAGGATTAAAATAATCTGTATAAGGTAAATGGAACAGGCACTCCATAAAAGTGTGGACTAACTTAGTACGCGCTACCGGAATACCACCCACTATGTCCCATTTATGCCAATATTTCTGTTGGTTTTTTTATAACAAATAACCCAACCAACTTTCATAACTTTCATATTGTCATTACCAGCATGAATATCAACCACTCACAAAATTTTGAGTACAAAATCTTTTCTGGCTTTACATCATATACTAGGTAGTGGTGTGGTTCTTACACAAAACAAAACACTCGAGACAACAATATCTTTGCAATTCTATTATTTAGTCTGTATTTTGTTCTTTAAAAAATCTCTGCCCTTTGAATATTTACAAATATTAATGATTCTCCTGCTGTACATAACAGATTAGTTCTATCAAAATCTTACAAATAGGAAAGACTTCAATGTTTATCTTGCTTTCTCATTATTATCAGTTCTTCTCTCAGAGTACAAATTGCATAACAAAAAGTGATCATTTAGTGATCAACATATACATGAAAATACAACCCTTCAATTTTGCAACACAGATTTTTCAAACAGATATGCCTACACAATACAACAGTTATGGAATTACACATAATTTTAGCTTTAACAGGAAACCGACAACCTCACATTTTGTCAAATTATTCAAAATAAGGAAAAAAAATATGTCCACCTAATATCCAATATCAAAATATTATCCATTATATAAAATTCATCTATTCTGGTGTATCCATGGTCACAAGCTGGTTGGTAAAGTGGCATTGAATGACTTGAGCATAAATCAGACATTTTAACTTGAGCTGAAAGAATATAGAACAATGTACACTGACATAGGACATAAATCTTGCACAGGATTTCTTAAAGGAGGTCCGGAGTTCCGGAGTAAGAAAAACCACTCTTTCCTAATTGTGCATCTGAAGAGCTTAATCAATCTTAAATCGAGGTTTCATCACTTTTGGATGCCAGACAAAACAAGTCTACCCTCTACCAACTGTCAATGCTTTTAAAGTAGAGGTTCATTGATTAAAAATATTGATTTAATTGGTATCATTGCTTAAAGGAAGGTAAGATCAGACAAGTTTATCAAAATTCTGTGCATGGAAACATTCAAAGTAATGAAGACAAGTTTATCAAAATTCTGTGCATGGAAACATTCAAAGTAATGATTATTATTAATTTCAAAACAATTAAGTACCGCCCTACTTTCGCACTTAACAAGCTCTCTGAACACTGCTGAGATCTGTAACGTTACTCAAGCAGACGATGTGCCCAATAGAATTTTGATGACAGTCTACTTTAACTCAAATTATATAAAACATACATTAATGAAACAGGAAAGAAAGAAAAAAGTTTGTTAAAAAATGTTATCTCATGACCAATAAAATTCACTTCATACAAAACAAAATATATTAAACATTCTTTGTATAATTTTCTGTTATTTAAATAAAAACCGATGATAAATGATGATTTTTTTTTTGGTTAAAGTATAGTAAAAGGGCTATTTTAAAGAACGACAAATTTGAATTTGACTATTCGTATACAGAGAAATTCCTCTACATTTCTTTTAAAAAAGAAATCCCTAATCCCAGAACACTTCTTCACATTATTTCATACACATCATATGTTGCATTAGACAGTATATAAACAAAGCCAATCTAATACATCCATGTATTGTACACAATACACAGTTCAGAGCCCAAATAGACAAAAATATACAAAGTAATGAAAATCTATTTCTCTCATACATATATATATCAAACAATAGTTGCACTTTCTCCTCTAAGTAAAACAATGAAATATGTCCATTTTTAATTTTCAGTGTTTTTCTGGCTCCACCACACAGATTGAGAGGAAACACTAAATTAAAAGATTATTATTATTATTATTATTATTATTATTAGCACTTAAATATTACTGTGAAGAGCAAGTGGGGTGCTATGTCTGCAAAAACTCTGTAAAAGTGTATATTTGAATGCCCTTTTAGCTTTAAACAGATGCACTGTAGCATTAAATGATGCATACTATCAAATTTACGCTGCCTGCACATAAAAATCGGCTCACTGTAAAGTTGATAATACAATGCAATGTACATGTTCAGAAATGTGAAGCTCTTATCAATTCTTCTTTCAATTTCCAGCTTCCTCAGACCTTTCATCCCTACAATAACTAACAAATAAGATAATAAAATTACATAAAACATTCATTTAATGTCTGCACACCACTTTTAGATGTTTTGAGATTTGAACAACCAGCAATGCTTCTATAAATTTGCCGTGCCTTAGTACTGTAAAAGTATCGTATTGTCTGTTTGGAGCTAGGGATCGCTAACTCACGCAGTGATGTTCACTAAATGTGATTTTCAGCAAGATTTGGTCAATTTAGTTATCATTTTGATGATTTAAAAACACACAATTATTGTTATTTAATACATAATGTATCATCCTCAATCGTTTCTTTTAAATTGCAAGCACATGACCAGAACTCAAACTTTATCTTTTACATCAAGTTCAAAATGCTATTAATCAAAATAGAAATAAATACAATCACAATTGCAAATTCATCTCAACTGCAAAACAAATTGGTCCCATTACTACCACAAAGAGATAGTTCAAAAATATATGCACAAATAAATAGAAGATATACCCTAGATGCACCTGTGAAACATATAAATGCACATAATGTATATTTCTGATTGTACACTTCTTTGCTATGTATAATTCTGCTGTGACATGATCTTTGTTAATCTTAAATCAATGGAAAAAGAATTTATGTGTTATAATAACAGATGAATTAATAATTTCAGCTACCAAAATATACATATGATTCATAGTCACAATGACCCTGTGAAATAATAGTCACAAAGATTGAAAATATCAAGATATATTCTATATTTGTCTGCAAAAGTATACAAAGTGTACAAACAGTGATCAAATTCCTTCACATAACATTACATAGAAACTATAATAATGCTCATTTGCTCAGGATAATTCCAGGCTTTGAGTAATACTAATGAAACTTTGCAAAGCAGACAAAGAAGATTGAAATGTTTGTGTTTGCACAGCCTGATTTTTGAAAACTTTGAGGAAATACTGCACATTTGTTTTACAGTCTGTATGCAGGGAGGTTGATTAAATTTTCAACATACATTAACCCATCAGAGACAAAGCTCCACATTTCGTGGTTAAGCATATTGACTTTGAATCATAGTCCTGAAAACACATCAGACTCACAAGGAGAAAATTCAAAATTTCGCAATCTGTACCCTTATTTTGTACAGTAACTAGTGTCAACTAAAACCAGGAATTTTAATAAGCAAAATAAGCATTAAAATCCTTCTAGGCAAAAAAAGTGAAGAGTTTGAAATCAAAGTTTTTCCCCATTGAAAGTTGGTAATTGTAGAATTCTATTGATATATTTTGGACAGTGTCATGTAGCTAAACACATAAGGAAACAAATTGACATTGCTGGCAAGCCAAGTATAATAATGCGTTTAAGGCAAGTTATATTTTGCAAAATACTCTCTCATATTCAACAAAAGCAAATATCAAAAAGATATTTTTCTTTAACCCCTTTTAACATCACATTGTTTGATAAGACCCAGGGCTGTAGTCTGAAAATTATATTATCTTTTATGTTAGAGGAAATGATAATTATAACATACTTAAATTAATGCGTAGAACTAACACTAACCATTTTTGCTTGGGCAGGTATCTCTTTTAAAGACCGTCAATACTACGGGGCCAGAAGGGATTAGACCACCCAGCCAGGTCACTGACAGGTGGCTATCTCATCAACTCAGCTCTCAACTAACATAAGAAAAAGAGGATCATGGGGGACCAACAGGCACCGATTGGGGAAGTTTTCTATATAGAGGGAGCAAGTAGCTACAAGTAGGACAGTGGGGCTTTAATTTTAGGGTAACGCAGTCAGCTTTGCGCACACACTAACCAATGGCTTGTCATAATATTGATTTGTTATGGCAGTTAACAATATTTTACTAACATAACAGATAATATCAACCTGAAGGGCTCATATCTTTAACAGAGTATATGCCCTTCTGGTGCTCAAAAGATGACACAATGAATGTAATCAGATTTCAATACAAACTAACAAAACTTTCATCATCCAATCCAATACACATTTCTATACTTTGCACTAAAAATATAATAAAAGAATATATATACATATAAGACAAGTGACATTATTAACTATATTTTCTTTTCATTGCAATAAGTTTAGCAATCAACTACCGGTACTCTTTGTAGCACAGTGGAATGTTGTCATCTAAATACTCAAATGTAAAAAACAAAATGGGTGACGTAAGGGCACATTAGAATGGGGAAAATGACATTGTCTTCCACTGAAAGGTCTTGACAATTATCCACTACCTGACTTTGCATGTGCCACTATAGATATGGGACACACAAATATCATCATCATCATTATCACGTAGCCAGCAAAAGGAATCCACAGGGGCAGTGTGAGATTTAGCTCAGGTACACTCAAGTAAGAGTTGTGATAAAAAAATCAAAAAGAAACTCAATTTCGCTCTAGCAATTACAAAAAAAAAGAGCTGACATGAACAGAAACAGTAAATAAACACTGCATATAGCATGAAAACATTAAGTGTACCGGTATGCAATTAAAATCAATGCACTTCTGATTGCCTGTTTCTTTCACGTTATCACCATTTGATCTCACAGCATCAAATTCATGCCTCTTTCTAGTAAGTACATGTATGTAAATCACTGACACTATTTCATGCAGTTTTTATCCATTTCTTTTTTGCAATAGAAATAAAAAGAAACAAACGATGGCCAGAATGTAACTATGAGTGCTCCCAAAATACCTGGGAGAAAGAATAGTCCAGGGGCCCGTTTCTTAAAACTTTCTATCTATAACAAATGCTTAATTTCTATGATAAATTTGCTCTCAGCCAATCAGATGCCATGATTTCAGTAGCTTATAACAGTAGCTTGTAACTTGTTATTGATTGTAAGTTTTATGAAACAGGGCCAAGACCTCTGGATAGGGTACTTTATGTCAAACAACAGACCTAATTACAAGTTCATTAATTTCACTTTACCACATACATAAGAACAATTTATTGGAGCTTGATCCATAGTCTTTGTGCAATACAGCTCATAAATTGACAGAATACAAGATAAAAAGTTGCTTTGGAAAACACTAATTACATAAATTGCATACTGATAAGTTCTAGCACCTAGTGTTTTATCATTATTTAATTGATAGAATCATAGTCTTCATATTTGTCCAGCTCTGTACAAAATATTTGAAGAAATGTGAGAATTTTTTCAAATAACCTCCAAAAGGATAGGATATCAGAATCTGCAAGGTCATAGTCGTACATTAAAGAAGAAAGGAAACCTAAAGTCAGAGAAAAAAAAAGAAACAATATATTTTTTACACATGTAACTCTTTCTTAAACAAATAACTTGGGAGACAGACCCTCATACGTACTAGAGTTTATAGTTACTCAGACAAGAGAACCTGTATTTCAGTGGCTGCCAGCAAGAAGGCAGTAACTGCCCTTGACAATAAAGCCTTCTTGTAGTCAGCTCAGGATTTAGTTTTTCTTTTGGTATATAACCTTTATACAGGCTAATGAGCATGGTCAAGGGGTAGTCTTATTGAACAGTGAGAAAAAAGCTTTAAAATAACTTATTGATGATGCTTTTTTTTATGCTGGATACATAAAATACCCTCTTCTAGATAAAAAGAGGGGAAAGTGTCAGATACCGGTAGATACTCTATACCAGAGATGTCACAAAGAAATTGCATCTCCTCTCGTTAAAATAACGTCATCTTATAAAATATTTGGAATGTACCACGAGTTCCCTAATTTTGGTAAACGTGCATGCTTACCGGTTTCTTAAATGCAAAAACGATTCCAAAATCCAGATGTACAAAAAGAGAGGTTTATAACTGTATAATGCCATAAGTCATTATATAATCACTCACACACACATACTTTGGGTAATATCATGAGGTCTTTTGTTTGAATTTGGCAATTTTTATTATTTCCATTTTTGCATTGTATCAAAAGTGTTAATACATGAATGTGATTCTGGCCATTCACTGTTCAAATGTGTATGCGGCTATGGATAGAAATCCTACACCACACTGTTTTGATGCGCATTGCACAAGTAACAACGGTCGACCATGGCAAACCACTGTTTGTTGCATTTGTTGATCGAAGCACATATAGAGTTAATTAGCATTCAAGTGTACGTTCTATTCATATAAACACCTTCTTTGAAAAGACATTCTTGTGTATGTAAAGCGCCTGAGAAACACTAGTGAGAGAACTGTACAAATAGATCGATTGTATTGAAGTGTACTAGTAAACAATACTAGTGGTGAATGGTACTACAGGGTACAAGAAAAACACCACTTGCCCATCTTGGTTATTAGAGGACTTGCTGATATTCCATAAACTAGTTTACTAGATTGCTAATGTCTTCCAAGCTGCTTAATCCTCTCCACTTCCAGATTTTGATATTTAAACTTAAAATTAGATGCATATCTTGATGGTATCCATGGCGATCCCTGTTGTGTGTGTCATCCACTTTCACTGCATCAAAACCAACGAAACTTGATGTGTTGTCACAGAAAGGGGGAAAAAAATCACTTCTTGGAAAAAAATAGCTTACACAATGTCTGATCCTGCCATTACATTGCAAAACTTACTCCCTCATCCTTGTCCAAATAAGGTCCTCTTCATGAAAAGTTTTTAAAGAAATAACAAAATGGAGATTATTTCAAGTCTAGCTAAATGCAGTTCTGATCCCGCAGTTACATCTTATAAACTTACTCCCACTCCATCAGGGCAACGGTATGTCCTCTTCAGTAAAACTCTTCAATAAATGCAGAAAGATGGAGACACAATGTATATCATTTTAATCTTGCTCATTGCATTTCTGATCCTGCCATTATATGATGCTGTCTTACTCCCCTTTCACTTCAATCAAGGCCAAAGAAGGTCCTTATTAGTAAAAACAAAAATAGAAAATGGAAAAATGTCATTCTTCCCGGTATAGATTTGATCCCGCAGTTACATGATATAAACTTACTCCCCACTCCGTCAGGACAAAAGTTGGTCCTCAATAGTAAAGCCAAAGTAGAAAATTGGAAATTGCTAGACTAGAAGTGTTTTATCAGTCTGGACTGCTGGAGCCACCATTCTGTTTGTTGTTGTTTGAGGATTTGTCCTTGATCTTTGATCGGAATGATTTCTGCGTTTGCCGTTCATTCCAGTGGAGACACTCCACCAGGCTGTCAAACCAATCACAGATCTGATCTATGCTGCACACCGATGCCACTGGGTAGACCGATGTCGTGATCCTCAAGCTGTATGTACAAGTACAAAAGAAGATCAATTTAGATTAATAATTTCTCTTCTTGAATACCTCATGTCAAACACAAATTAATCTGTTATGAAGCTCAAATTAAAGGTGAATTGATTATCAGAGGAATGATCTTGAGAAAACATATATCTAACGTTTGAAACTAACAAGAATGTTTCAAATAAAAAAGCTAGCAGAATTGTGAGTTACTTTATACTGATTCCATTAGGTGTCTATGCTAAATTGATTCAGTTTGTTCTATTGCATCATAAAAAGTTTGAATAGTGTTTACAAACCCAAATAAATTTTAATGAGAACCAACCAATCAAATTACACCGCCTCAAGAAAGAAGAAATCAGCCGTCAAACATGACAGACATGAGACGGGCCAGTGTCCTTGGTCTGGAAATAATGAACTTCCTGACTTCAATTAAATATAATTGGCAAAAACCAAATGAATATTATAATCAAGCAAACAAACTTTAAAACTTAATGAATTGTCAAAGCAAATAAAACCCTTGAGGATGTTTTTGTTGAGCAAACACCTCTAACTACATGTCATTTATTTTTTTCTGCGGGATCCACAAACTGCAAGCACTGCTTTTTAGTGGATCACCCCATTTCCTCAGAAATTAAGAATTTCTTGTAATAATGTTACTATGTGTTAAGTGTATAAGTATACTTATCAAGATTTTTAAAAAAGACGAATATGTACATACATTTTTGTTCATCGTTGGTGGGGTGACAAAACCTCGTATCTCAAAAATCGTGAATTTTCAGGAGAGCGAAAAAACATTTCCTGTCTCAACAGATTTAGTGCTGTGACACCGTCTTTTGTGTGGAATTTGTGAAAAAAACCGAGACAGGAGGCGTTCCATGTATTTATCAGCAGGTGTCGTAGGCCATTAGATACACAATTATGCAAAAAAGATCAAAATCTCAAAAAATTGAGATACAAGGTTTTGTCACCCCACCGACGTCATACTTTCTGTAATAATATCTATAATACCTTTGTTGATCTTTCTTTGGAAATGAAATAAATACGAATTGAATGGAATTGAACTAAAAGCCATATTTCAAGGTTGTGGCAAAATTGGCAACTAATTAACAGCAAACTTACAAAGAATGGACAGATAAAATTATATAATTACTGCTATCTTGTAGTCAGAAGCATTTTAAAAACAAACTGAAATATTACATTAATATTTTATGAAAATTAAATGAAAATGTTACTGGTCCCTAGCTTTTCATTAAAAAAAGATGGAATTGGAACATGATTCTGAGAAGACAATCACATAAGACTACATTCCCACTTAAGCAATCAATGCATGGTGAATACATGTAACGGTGTATAAACCGCCCTCGTGTATTAACCGCACCTCTCTTTTTCGCCCTTAAAAAAAACAAAAAACAACGGCAGGAAGCCAGGTCCGTGTTAAAAAACCCATGCGAGAAGGCCTTTCATTTAACTGCGAGGTGCAGCTGAATGTGTAAGATCATTAATGTTAATTAAAAAACAGTAGAGGACCTAGGATAGAACCTTGTGGTACGCCATGTAATAGAAGAAAAGTTGGAGGAATTATTATTATAAACTACATGTTGAGATCTATCAGAAAGATTACTTTCAAACCAAGATGACAGACAAATTTGAGTGTTGTTCTAGTTTCCGAGTGGTGAGTCAACACACCGATTACTGAGCTGGAAGACATTGCCAGGTATAGCGCCAGGTGGAGGGGCATAAATCGATTTTTTTTTTTTTTTTTTTTTTTTTTGGTGTACCGTGTATAAGACGCACCCCGACTTTGAATTTTTTTCGGCGGCAAAAAAGTGTGGTTAATACACCGTTAGTTAGGGTAGTTAGTTCCTATTTACTAGGTTTATTACGGACTGATTAAATCAACATATTAAAAGTAGAATAAAATTTGTTTGTACTGATAGATCCTGTTGGACTTTGAATTAGAAATTTTAATTCTCTCCATGCCTATCTAAGCTCTTTTCCATTGTTATATCATTAAATCTAACCCTAACACTTACACATATCTTTATATCGATCTGTCTATCGAATTATCTATCTATCTACAACTTTATCTATCAATCTACAATCGTTTTAACTGTGTTTCCTCTTTGCAGTTGTGACATATGTATGCATACAATACAGATATTTTAGAAAAGCATGTCCAAAAGTCAACTTCATTATCTGAAAGTGTTGACTTGCCTTTCATACAAAGATTGATCATATCTTAAAAGAGTAAATATTGACATCACAATTTTCTCGCAATGAAGCTTAGATAAAGATAAACTTGAATGGACAATGAACCCGGAACAGCTATATTATTTTCTGTCTCTAAGGCATATTTTTAATGCAAAGAAAGAAATGTTTTTCATTCTGTCTTTTAACATCTTTATCAATCAATTAGTCATCACCTTTTACAGTTCCTTTTTTTTCCTTATTCCTTTTATTCCTTGAAAATATCTTCTCCTTTCCCCTTCTGTCTACTGCTATGCCCTCCCTCCTATCTTTCTCTTTCTCTATCTCTTACTCGCCCCTCTCTCTTCATCTCCCATCCCATTGTTCAACAACTGGATATCTTTTTATCTTTTTTCCTCTGTAATACTGTTTGAACATCTCTTTTTTTTCAAATGATATTTCCTCAATTGATATTTCAAAAGATTTCCATTCTGTTTCCAATGTTTTTATCTTTCTCCTTAATTTGTTCCATCCCTAATTTGTTGCCTTTTCTTTGTCTTCCCCTCCTTCTCTCTCTCTCTCTCCCTTCTGTCTGGCTGTCTGTCTGTCTCTGCCTCTATCTTTCTCTTTCTCTTTCTCTCCCTCCCTCTCTTTCCATTCCCTTCACCCCCTACATAAACTCTCTCACTCACATCAAGGACTAGTGTGCCTGCCTGCAATCATCACTTACCAGAATCCTTTCTTGAGTTCTTGTCTATTCCTTCCATCCAGCGAGGCCCAGGCTGTATGCCTTGCATCCGGTGAAACAGAAACCTGCACGTACACAAGTAAAGAAGATTGTGTTAAGCTTGTAATCCATTTAAATCTGAACAGCATAACACATTTGTCCATAATAGAAGATCGCCGATTCATTATTGTAGATAGCTTTGCTAAAGACACATCTCATTAAAAAGCAGCATTCTGTCAAACTTAACTACCTGAAAATGTCAGATGAATAATGTTGTAATTTACATGTATTTACACAGAGACATTATTTAAATCTCACGCAGGTGTTCTAAATGTATAATGATTGTATTATAGGTAGCTGCCAAAGGTATTGTAAATATAATTACATAATGCAGGGGTCTTGTTAATTATTTTTGAAGGAGGTAATTTGAATTTTATAGGAGGTACCATCACTGCGAGGGAGCGAAGCGACCGAGGGGGTGAGGGTGTGGGAGGGGGGTGTCCCCCCTCCCCACGGTAGGGACCTTTTGGGATTTTCCACTTGAAATCGTGCAATCTGGTGCATACCTAAGAAGAAAATTTGTAGTTATCTTTCCTACCTTGTATTACACATATATTATGAAATTGGTTTTCTACGATGCTTGTTATTTGGGGAAAATTTTATAAGTTATGCGGACTCACCAACAAATTTGTGATCCACTGTAACGTTAGATCTGGTGGTACCTCGCGGCCTCGAGATCGATTGCGATCGGAAGTTAGTTTTGAATATTCGCGGAGCGCGAGCCTGCATATATCATGCGAGCTAGCTGCGGGGGTCCGCCGGGGACGGCCGTGGCCGGCCTAAACTCAGCAGGGTTCAAAACTCTGTTGCCGATTTGCGCATCTCAGAATCTAAAGTACGTTGTCTCTAGACATTGCACGCACGTGTATAGGCCCCGGTTTCCGTGATCTTCAAATATCAAATCGGCAACGGATAGTTTGGTTACAGCGAGCTAGCTTCAGTTTTGTTATGATCAGTGTGTATATATTTTGTGCAGTGCATCGTCTTCTTGCGTGCACATCGGGATCGCAATGGGGTAGGGACGGGCGGGCTTGGCCGCCGCGCTGTGGGGGGAGAACTGCGATGTAACGTTAGATAGATAGGTCTAGGTAAGTACGGACGACGTCGCGTTCGTGATCGTAAGGGATTTCGTCGACTGCGGCCGTGTATGTGCGGCACTAATTATATCTTGGACGAAATTAAGGAAATTTTGGATTAGCATTGATTTAGATCTACTTTCTGTGATTTTTGCAAGGTTTATTATAGGAATTATAGCCGGTAAGAAACGAGTGAATAGGCGGCAAGTTTTACCGGTTACAGGATGATGGAGAAAAATAGAACTAAATTATCCCTCACATAAAAGGTTCCATGACACCCCTCTATTCAGACAATGGTACGTACCTTGAGCTCAACACCAGCAGGTACTACAATGGGCCTAAAGGACAGTGTATGTGGGCAGATAGGGGTGATGACTATGACAGGATGATGGAGAAAAATAGAACTAAATTATCCCTCACATAAAAGGTTCCATGACACCCCTATATTCAGACAATGGTACGTACCTTGAGCTCCACACCAGCAGGTACTACAATGGGCCTAAAGGACAGTGTATGTGGGCAGATAGGGGTGATGAGTATTGCAGGGACGTTAGGATGTACCATTGCAGCTCCTGCTGCTGCTGCATAGGCTGTGCTACCAGTAGGAGTGGAAATTATTAAACCTGTCATGAGAAAAACACAAGAAAGATTACCTACAGTCTCTTTCAGGACTACACACACTCTCAAGAAAGAAAGCTTACCGACAGCCCTTTTCAGGACTACCCAATCCTCCCCCCCCCCCCCCCTCTCTCTCTCTCTCTCACATGGTGCAACCATAAGCCTACTGTATAAAACAGAAGTAGTCTTTAAGAAAGGTAGTAAGTTTTAAAAGACATTCATAGTTCCTGGATTCATTGAAATTGAAAACATTGAAAATATTTTTTATTTTTGTTAAAGAGAGAGAGAGAGAGAGAAACAGCGAAGCAGTAAATCATTTCTAAATCTGACCACAAAATAGTGATTTATGATTCAAATGAACTGTTTTCCATTTGTTTGCATGTAATTGTCTTTTTCCTAAAATCCAGGATGTTTTGAATGCATTACAATATTATCCTAGCAGCCTATTTACCTTTCTGGTTGGCTGATCATTGCACAAACAAAAAAACACCTACAATGGATCTACTCATCAAACAGTAGAAAACATCCAGCAAATGCTGGGAACCAATTGCACCCATGCATTAATCATTTGGCAATTTGTGCTCAGTTATCATGAAGCAAACCCTGTGGAAAATATTATTGCATACGTGCTTTTGACTGATGGTAATGTATTGCACAATTCATTCATATTTCACTTCCAAAACCGGTGCTAACTTCTTGTGACTTCCTTTTGCTACATGTAGCAATCGTGCTGGCTTATAATCAGGTTCAAAGTACATGACATATTCTCAAATTATCTTCATAAATCTTGATTTTTAGGCTATAATCCCAGTTTCTGTTTAATAAACCCATACACATGGAGGCACTAGAAGTAAATATGAATCGGTGCCATCAGACCAGTTATGAACTAGTATACATTTGTAGCTGATTTTAGGCTTTACTCCACCGAGAATGTTTACAATGCACCAACATTTTGATATAAAGTCTTAATTCATCATTCAGAGCATTAATCAGGAAGATATCAAATAATAAAATGTACAGAATATCAATGATATTACAATCTCTTCAAAAGGACTACTAAAGCCAGAAATGTTCTCAGCATGAAGATTTACAAATTGTCAACGACAGTCATTTTCACAGCCAGAAACTCATACCTGTCAACCTTTCACAGCAAAAATTAGGAATCTCTCAAGGCTAAATTAGGAATACAGTCTACTTTGTCTACTTTCCACACAGAATATTTCAGAAAGAGAGAGGAATCATTCCTCCACAGTAGGAAAGGTTAGCAGCTATGGAAACTGAAAATGCATTGACAAAATTCAATGCTGTGTCAGTTGTGAATACATTATTTCGCAGCATGAAACTTCAACGGAATTTGAGAACATTAAAAGCATGCATGAATTTTCAGGATTTAGAATAGGATTGCAGTCAGATTACTTCTAATGTGACATTTTCATGTGCCTCTTTGCACAGTCGCCCGCTTGTAATTTTGCACACAACAAAAGGCAATAATCGATGGAAGGATTGCTTGTGCAACACAATGACTTTGTAAAATTCCTAATTGATTAGCTCAATGACAACCCTGTTAACACCAGTATAGATTATTCTTACACTGGAAACAGTCAAATAACCTTGAAGCCTTTGGTATATGTATCACATGAGTACTAAAATGTGGCACAGGGAGATTATTTGTAAGGCATATAAAGAGAGACTCACCATCGCCCTGGACCGTTGTGACGTGTCGACCATCGATGAAGAGATCTAGGTTTGATAGATAAGGAGATGGTCCTCTGTCAATCACGACATCATTCATGACCTGGTAGATACAAGGATGAGAAAGAGCAAGAGGTGTCATAGTCACATGGATCAATCAAAGTTCATGGGTTCAAGCCCTGGCACAGCACTTTTACCAAAACAGGGGAGTGTTTCACAAAGACTAAGATCGACTTAAAGTTGGACTTAAGGGATTGGGTTACTTTGTCTAAGATTCTGAAACAAAATCCTGGATTTAGCTCATGCTGCAATGATAATTATAAACCTTTAGGTCAGTCAGGAACCCAATGACTTTTGCAAGCCGGTCACCAATCTGATTACCGGTAACAAGATATTTATGATTGGAAATCAAAATTCAAAATTCGTTTTCCCGGCGGTTTGTATAGCACTACAGTCTATTGGGGGAAAAGAGTACTGTAAATCTCTGTGTATAAGGCGCACTTTTTTGCCGCCGAAAAAAATTGAAAGTCGGGGTGTTTCGATTTATGGCGCTATGCCTGGCAATGTCTCCCAGCTCAGTAATCAGTGTGTTGACTCACCACTCGGAAACTACAACAACACTCAAATTTGTCTGTCATCTTGGTTTGAAAGTAATCTTACTTATAGATCTCAATATGTAGTTTATAATAATAATTCCTCAAATATTTTTTTCTATAACAAATGGTGTACCACAAGGTGCACCATTGGTACCATATGTACTCTTTTGTTTTTAATTTACATTAATGATCTTACACATTCTTCTAAAAACGACATTGTTACTATTATTTGTGACAAGTTCACAAGCACAAATCATCGCCTTCAACTGCACCTTGATGTAAAATGAAGGTCCTTCCCCGCGTGGGTTACCCAAAATAGGGGTGCGCCTTATACACAGGTGCGCCTTATACACAGAGAATTACGGTATGGTAAAACCGGTCACTCAAAGAATTTTACTTTTTGAGGCACTTCATGATCATTTTGAAGCGCAATTTTTTTAAGGCTTCAAAATTACACCATATCACAGACACTGATAACACGTAGGGCCATGCACCTCAGATTTTAACATTGTTAAACGTTGCCTCTAGTGGAGTCTAGTCGACTAAGCAGAACCTGAGATCTGTGTTAGAACCTTAAGGCCGTTTCAATTTTGCTCACCTGGAATTTGAATTTGAGGTTTGGTGGATCGGGTTTCTTGCTGGGAGGTTTCAAGGCATCGCTGTTGTCAACCTCTAGGCCATTGGGGATCTCAGAGTTCTCAAATATGAGACACTTCAGTCGACTTCTTAACGTGACAGCTGCATTACCTGGATTGGGATGGCAGAAAAGTACAAATCTATAAAATTGTGTTTAGAATAAAACTATTATCATTATCATCATGATCATCAGCATCATCTTCATCATCATCGTTATTATCATAATCATCATCAACAATATCATCATCATCATCACCATCACTATTATCACCATCATCATCGTCGTCATCATCATCGTCATCATCATCAACACCACCATCGGTCATCATCACTGCCGTCATAGTCGTCATAGTCATCATCGTCGTCATCGTCGTCGTCGTCATCATCATCACCACAACCACCACCACCATCACCATCACCACCACCACCACCACCAATAACCACCGCCATCACCCATCACCACCATTACCACCATCATCATCATCATCATCACCACCACCATCACCACCACCATCACCATCATCACCACCACCATCACCACCACCATCACCACCACCACCATCACCACCACCACCACCATCACCATCACCACCACCACAACCACCACCACCACCACCCCCACCCCCACCACCACCACCATCATCTTGGTCAGGACCAAGTGTCGTGCAACCGACAGAGGTACCTACCTTCTAGGAAGACATTGACGGATTCTTTGAAATCTTCAAACTCAAACGGTGTGAGGAATCCTAGGGATCCTAAGTGATAGGCCATAACGGGAGGTACACTTCCCTCCTGGAACAACGAGGATGCCCAGAGAAGGGTGCCATCTCCTCCCAGACAGATGATGAAGTCTATCCTATCGCTCAGGTCATCACCTAGGTAACAGAGATAGGGTTGATATTGATTTGATAGTCACAGGAAAACTATGACATACTAAGGAGAGAGAATTAAATGTATTTACAGCTGCAACTGATCAGAATCAATCACAAATCCTACAATTTAAAGGGATTGGGTATCTTTGCCTCAGATTCTTGAAAAAATCCTGGATTTAGCTCATGCTGCAATCATAATTAATTATAAACCTTCAGGCCATACACGAATCCCATGACTTTTACAAGCCGATCGCCTGTCTGATTATCAAGATATTTATGATTAAAATTAGAAATTTCAGAATTTGTTTTCCTAAAGTTTTTTATAACACTACAGTATATTGGGGAAAATGAAATAATGCAATAAAAACCAGTCACTCAAAGATTTACTTTTTTGAGGCACTTTTTTTAGGTCTTCAATATCACACCATATCACAGACACTGATAACACATACGGCCACAAGTCTCAGATTTAACATTGTTAAACGATGCCTTTAATTGCACAGGTACTTACAAGTTGAAAATGATAACAAACTCATTTGGAGTTGCAACTAATCAATCAACCACTACTTGTAGTATTTAGGAACTCAGAGACATAAAACTAGACACAATGAATTTAGAAGTTGAGATGATTTAATCTATTCCAAGATGTCCGATCATATTGTGATCATGTGTACATAAAGGGGATTGAGCCCTCGACGTTGACTGTTAGCACAGTCTTACAAACACAACATATTTCCCTCCTTTAAAGAGATAAATAATGTTATATAACTAAGTCCAGATATGAGTTCAAAAGTTTATGAGTCCAGAAAATAAAACTTGTTTATTAACAACAAGCCTGAAATTTTATTAACCTATATTGAGCAATTGTTTCATATGAGTCCAAAACTTAAACGTTCCAGTTTTTTAATTTCTATGCTCAATACTTGTCGGCTCTAAGGATTTAAGATCTGTAATCTCGTAGATATCCAGGTCGTCTCCTTAGACGCTGAGAACGACGAACAGTTCGCGGTTCTGCTCGCTGTTGCTCTTGATCTTCAGTGCTTGTAGAGAATGGAAAGGTGTCTTCCCAATCGCTTTCATTCATGTTGCCTGGCTTGCTCGCGATAAGGCGTCTGGTGTTCCATCGCGTTCCGTCATCTAGTACGAATGCATTCGAGCCGAGCTTCTTCACGATCTGTTTGGGTTTCGATACCCCCGAAGCTAGCTTGTGCTTGCGATTTGGACGCTTTACACGAACCCAGTCACCGATAGCGAATTTTGGTGTGATTGCTCGTCTGCGTTTGTCAGTGTACGCTTTCATGCTTTGCTGTTTCCTCTCAATCTCTCTCGCTGCAGCCTGTGTGCTTACAGGCTCTGAAACCGGTGGTTTCAGGATGTTGAATGGCATACGGAGGTTCCGTCCCAACATCAACTCTGCTGGAGTCTTTCCGGTTAGCGAATGAGGTGTTGAGCGATACGTGCGTAGTAGGGTCTGGATGGCCTTATCGAAGGTCATTCCATCTGCGAGATTCGCTTTCAAGCTCTCCTTGATTACCCGGTTGAAACGCTCTACGCCGCCATTGCTTTGAGGGTTGTAGCGAGTTGTGAGGCGATGTTGAATTCCATTAACGGCTAGGAATTCTTCGAACTGTTCAGACGTGAACTGTGGTCCATTGTCCGTGGTGATAGATTCTGGAAGACCCCATTTGGTAAACATCTTCTCCAAGATGCTAATGACTGATGTCGTAGTGACTGAGCTTGTTGCTGCTATCTCAGGCCACTTGCTATGGAGGTCGTGTACAACTAACAAAAATCGCTGACTTTGAGGAGCGGCTTGGACTTCCCCAAAGATATCGACTTGAAGTTGCTGCCATGGCTTCTTCGGCCATGGGGTCGGCTGCAGTGGTGCTGGCCGCGGTTGAGTTTTCTCGCTGAGAGTACACGCTTCACAAGATCTGACGAGATCTTCTACGCGTCGATCGATCGCTGGCCACCAGATTGCTTCGCGACATCGTTGCTTCATCTTCACCACACCTGGATGACTTTCATGTGCGGTTTGTAACACACGATGTTGAAGCGATTTTGGGATTACCGCTCGGGTGCCACGGGCGATACACGTGTCGTCGAAGATAGCTAGCTCATTGCGAACACGATGATATGGAACGAGGTCTTCGGAAATCTCTCTAGGCCATGCTGTTTGGAGATAATGACAGACCTTCTGTAGAGTTGCATCTGCGGCTGACTCTGTTTTCAGCTGCTCACGTGTCACAAGCTTTGCGGTCACGTGAGAGATCACCATAAGAACGTAGTCTTCGACGTCGTCTTCGATGTCGCTTCTTGCATGGCTATCGCGATTGCTATTCGCGTTCGGTGTACGGCTAAGCATATCTGCTACTCGGTTGCGTGAACCCGCGAGATATTCGACCTTGAAATCATATTGGTGCAGTCGATCTGACCATCTGTAGATGCGGAGTGGGCGGTGTCCAGATCCTGAAGTGCTCAACAAGGTTGTTAAGGCTTGATGGTCAGTACGAAGTGTGAACTTGCGACCGTAGAGGTACATATGCCAGTGTTCGCAGGCATAGATGCATGCGAGAGCTTCGCGTTCTCCTGTAGAATACTTTCGCTCTGTGTCCGACAATGCTCGAGATGCGAATGCGACCGGACGTACACTGCCGTCGATCGTTTGCGATAACACTGCTCCGATAGCGAACGCTGACGCGTCTGTAGTCACGTACGTTTCAGCGCTTGGAGTGAAGTGAGCGAGAACTGGCGGCTCTGCGATTCTTCCTTTGAGCGTGTTGAATGCGGTCTCTTGTGCGGTGTGCCATTCCCAAAGCGCGTCCTTCCGGAGAAGCTTCTGCAGAGGTTCTGCGATTGCTGCGTATTGTGGCACGAATTTGCGGTAGAAGTTCGTTGTTCCCAAGAATGAGGCTAGCTCCTTCACATTCGTTGGGGCTGGGAGTGTTCGGATAGCTGCAACGTTGTCGAGTGTAGGCGTCAGACCATCTGCAGTGAAATGATATCCCAGAAAATCAATGTCCGAAGCAGCGAACGTGCACTTGGCCTCGTTGAGCGTCAAGTTATGCTTGGCGAGGCGCGTCATGACTTCTGCTAATCGTTGATCGTGCTGAGCCTTGTCCTCTCCGAAGACTACCACATCATCAAGGAGATTCAACGTGCCCTCGATTCCAGCTAAAACTGAAGAAACGATTTTCTGGAATGCGCTAGGTGCTGAGTTCAGTCCATAGGGCATACGGCGATACTGAAACATGCCTATGTGTGTGTTGAATGCAGTGAGATGGCGGCTCTGCTCTGCTAGCGGAACCTGGAGATAGCTACGTCTCATGTCTAGCTTAGAGAAAACTTTAGCTCCGTGGAATGAAGCTGAAAGTTCATTCATAGTAGGAAGTGGATACTTATCCGGAATGATTGCCTTGTTGACTGCCCTCAAATCTACACAAAGTCTAAGATCTCCATTCTTACGACGTGCGATGACCAGATTAGACACCCACGGGGATGAATCAATGCGCTCGATGATGCCATCGGATTCAAGCCTATGAAGTTCCGTTGAGACTTCATCCCTGACAGCTAACGGAAGTCGACGGAGACTCTGTGCAGTAGGTGGGACTGTGGAATCCACCCTTGGTGCATGGCAATATCCTTTGCATTTACCAAACTCGTTGAAAAGTGCAGCATAGCGTTCTCTATACGCATTGTCTATGAGCCGAATGCGTTCACCAGTGTGGTCGTTCATCTGAAATCCTAGGGCGTCGAACAGATTGACTCCCATAAGGCTCTCGCCCTTCGCTATGTAGAACGTAAAGCTGTCGAGATGTACATCCTTGTACCCGACAGGAAGCTCAACCGTGCCCAGAACGGAAATCAGTGTAGGTGGTTCACCATATGCTATGAGCTTGCTCGATGTCGATGACAGGCTACAATGTGAGAAATGTCGATGATACAGTTTATCACTAAGAATTGACACTTTGGCCCCCACATCAATCATCAAAGAGAGGTTAGTACCAGCAATCTGCACTTCACATTCTTTGAACTGACCTGAATTTGCTGAAGAAGTCCGGTCTGAGAGTGTGAACACGCTGCTTGCTATGTCGCCCTCTATTGGTTCATCAACGTGTCGAACTGAAGATGCACTTTTCTTGGTAGCTCTGCATACGCTAGAGAAATGGTTCATCTTCGAGCACGAATTGCAACGTTTTCCAAACGCTGGACACGCTTTCGGAGGGTGTGTCCGTCCGCAGTTCGAACACGACTTCGAGTTAGCATGGTTAGAGCGAGCTTTGTTATGATATGGTCGTTTGATGTTCTGTACTGGAGTTGCCTGATGTGCAGTATGACTATGTCCTGTACTGGCACTCACAGTCACATCGTGTTGTTTGAGGAGCTTGGCGTCCAGCATTGCGGCTTCGATCTGGATCGCTAGATCGAGCGCCTTCTTAAGTGTCAGACCGTCATCCTCCATTAACAGACGTTCTCTAATACGGGGAATAGACGTCTTTTCGATTAGTTGATCTCTAACCAGTTCATCGTTTAAGGTGCCAAACTTGCACTTGGATGCCAGTTCGGTTATGGCTGCCACATATTGTTTTACTGGCTCCCCATGACCTTGTACTCTCTGTCGGAAACGATATCGTTCAATCATCACACTTGTTTTTGGCCCAAAATATTTCTCAAGTTCATCAACAGCTTTATCGTACGTACCGGTAGTAGACACTTCCAGCTGTCCGAAGATCCGCTGCCCCTCTGCGCCCAAACAGTGGATCAGGATTGCGCGGCGGCGGAGGTCGGGTATCTCCGCTGTGTCCAACCCGCTTGCAGTCAAATACGTTTTGAAGCTCAAAATCCATCGTGACCAAGGCACAGGAGGTTCTCCTGGGGTTGCTAGGAATGGGTTAGGTGCTACAAGACCTATTCCAGCCATTCTCGTCGCCAGATGTAGTATTTAGGAACTCAGAGACATATTGTGATCATGTGTACATAAAGGGGATTGAGCCCTCGACGTTGACTGTTAGCACAGTCTTACAAACACAACACTACTCTTAATAATACATTCTAGAAACAACAGAAGAATCTATTAAAAAAACCTTGGCTAATTAGATATGAGTCTCTGTTTGTAAGCCCAAAACAAGAGGAAAAAGCAAACAAACAAACACAATCAGCAGTAAACTGGAAATATAGAAATAAAAGAAACCCATTTTTATCTCTCTCCTATACCTTGGTAAGTAATTGTATTGATTAATTCATTAATATCTCCATTTAAAGAGCAGTATATCACTGTCTGAGGTCATTGCATATATTAGTTCCCATTTTTAATGTATAATTTACCTTCAGCTGGCAATTACCTCCTCGCGATTTTTATGAACACTTTGTATTGTAATTGCCCCCCTTTGAATAACACTCCATGTTATCATTCTACACAATGGACTTTGATTTCATCTGAAGATATATTATTGCTTGCAATGCTGAGACAAAAGTCAATACCAGTCCTCCACATATGGCTCTGAGCTATTGACTTTCAGGAGTGTTTTTCTTCTTCTTCTTCTTCTTTTTTTCTTTCTGAAGTAGATCAGCTACCACGAGATGAAATGGGTTGTCTTACCTTCTTTGAATGTTTTGAATTTCTTCATGAGGGTAGAGAACTCCTTGTTTGCTAACAGATCTTCATCCTCTTGTACTTTGCCTTCTACATAGATCACTAGATTCTTCTCCTGTAACAAAACATAAGATTTATGAATTTTATTATATTATACAATATGTATGTTACATGTACATATTTATTCATGAAAGGAAATCTATAATTTGAATTTGTTATGTTTGTTCCAAATTAACAAATGATCTATTTTTTAAACGCAAATATACGGTAGGCAAATAATAAAACAGTCAATTTGTGGTTGTACCTCACATGCTCTGGCCATATTGCCCTGTGGTCAATACTACTGTTAAACCAGAATTTTCAAAATTATGAAATAAAATATATCATTTGGCAAGATCTAAAAGGACTTAATAGCTTTAAACTGTACTTTTACAAGGAGTCAATGACCTGGCTCTGAACAAAATGATATGGACAGTAAACCACAAAGTGTCCAAGCTAAACCACTAGTTTGGCTTTTAGTATTAAAAAAGATCTAGTAAAAGGAATGCTTGTCCAATAATAAAGCTATATATATTTTTAAGTCTTTCCTGCTTTTGCCCATATTACCATAGTTACGGAAGATTCCATTTGTTACAATATGCACATGTATCAGTGCCCTTCTGGCAAAGACATGCTCTTCATGCTACATCCTTTTACCTGTGAAAGCCATTTGGTCATCTCTTTGAAAGGTCCCAAAACCGATGTGTCGTAGATCTTCTTAATGATGAGCACTGAGAGGGGCGTGGCTTTCCATACGAGGCGCTGGCTAGAGGGATCCGTCACATGCCTATAGGTGGTGGAAAAAACAGATATATGAAAATGATCATAATCATCATCATAAAGAATCATTTTTTCATTTTATTTTCCTTAAAGGCATCGTTTAACAATGTTAAATCTGAGATGCATGGCCCTACGTGTTACAACTTATCAGTCTGTGATATGGTGTAAGTTGAAGCCCTAAACAAAATTGGGCTTCAAAATTATCATGAAGTGCTTCAGAACAGTAAAATTATTTGAGCTTTACCATACTCATTTTCCCCAATAGACTGTAGTGTTACGAAACCGTTAGGAAAGCGTAAAATGAAATTTTGATTACCATTCATAAATATCTTGATATTCAGATAGGCTATCACTTTGTAAAAGTTATCATCATGGGATTCATGGAATGACCTAAAGGTTTATAATTATGATTGCAGCATCTGAGGCATTGTTACTGAGTCACTTTAATGAACATGATTTCAAAAACAGAAATTCCTCATTGTCCAGGTTGCATTTATACCACGATAGCGGAAACCTATGTGTTATAATAATCCACTCATTTAGTGATGAGCATCAATAATTAGAGGAGACAAGCTTAACCCATTAGCAACTAGAGTAGAGATGTTGTAAAAATGGCCTATTACTCACTGGAAGATGTTGCAATATTGCTCTATTTTGACATTGTTCTGAACAATATGGAACATGCGCTATTTTTCTATGCAGAATCCTACTGTAGACATCATAAGTGTTACGCACCTATAACATTATCACGGTAGATCCTAGAACGGATACTATAGCGCTTTGAGAACGAACGGGCGGTTTAGTTGCTAAAGGGTTAAAGTACCTCTTGACTGGGATACAAAGATGAATCAGAGCCATTCAAAACAAATTAGAAAAGTGACTAAAAAAATCATCAGAGACCAGATGTCGCACAAAGGATCAGTTTACTTTGTAAAGTAATACAAAAAACAAATTGAAACTGAATTGCAAACTTATGCAAAAAAAAAGCTCTTTCTGTCATGATACAAATGTAAATTACTACACTCTGTATGCTATTTTCACTCTCCCATTCAATTTATCCCTTAAAATAAATTACCCATTAAGGTACATCATGTCTGATTGATTGATTGATTGATTGATTGATTGATTGAATCAATTAATTTGTGGATTGTAAATAATGACAAAACAGGGCAATACAAAGTACAACAGCTTCCCTTCAAAATGTTATCCATAATTATCCTCTACAGTAGCTCACCTGTCCAAGTGATTGATTGATTTTGGTCAATTTAGTCAAGGCAAAATCTACAACTGCAGGATTCTTTCATATATCAATGATGCTTACCATTTTATTTAATTTTTTTTTTTTTTTTTGGGGGGGGGGAGGGGGGGGGGAGGGCAGAGGGAAGCACTCAATACCGGTATTTTATCTTCCAATTTCAATAACTGCTAACAAAAATTTATAAGTGTTAAGATGTGTGGAGAGTATTATAAAATGCATGTAAAGCCTGGAACTTCGAAAGTAACAATATGGAAATTTAATATGGCAATCCACTTCAAAATTGCCTGGAAATATAAAAAAACCTTCGCCCAGACTACAATAATAAATCTCCAAACCTCGCTCCTGACAACACTGCAATTCAGACAAACACATCACCCTAATTAACCAAATAATTTTACGCCAGTCAGCGGCTTTTCGTCTCAATCAATTTAACCACGTCAATCTATCACCTTTTTAATAATAAATCCCCCCTTCAATGCTTAGATGTCAAATAGTTAGAACCATCTAATTTTCACTCTGTCTGCCAATTATGTTCAGATATGGAGTATGACTTCTAGTCAAATTTTAATGAAAGGAAGAATTAAAGGTCATAGATCAGAGATTTTTCTTCTTGGTTGATATATTTTGCAAAAAGCTAAAAGGGTATTATTAGATATACTTCTGCATTGAGCAAATAATAATAATAATAATACATAACATTTATTAGGCGCTTAATACTGATGTTTCTGAGCGCACAGTGTTCTGATTAAGAGAAGACTATAACCCGTAGAATTAAATTAGAAGAAAAAGCAAAAATACAAAAGTAACATAGATAAGGTAAGAAAAACAGTGGCAATCAACTAAATAAAGACAAATATGGTGCGCACCTCCATTGACCGACGCACAACTGCAATTTACAATTTGAAAAGATAGGTTTTGAGTAGAGATTTGAATTGAGATACAGAGGGGGCGCAGTGAATAAAGGCGGGCAGTTTGTTCCAGAGAGCGGGGGCAATAACTGAAAAGGCGCGGTCACCATACCGGGTGTTATAGTGCGGGGTCCAGGTGTTAACAGTAATGTGGAAGATGAACGAAGTGTTCGTGACGACGTACGGGAACGTAAGGATATGAGATCGGAAAGGTAAGAGGGGGCTAAGCCATTGATAGCTTTGTAGCACAGGAGAAGAATTTTGAAGGATATGCGGTGGTAAATACCCTTCTAACTCTCAACAGGTTCGTTCAGAGCTAGAAGAGCATTCACTCGGTGTTAAAGTGTATGAGTTAGCGCCCTTCTGGCTCCAAACAAACCATATTTATTATCATGGGCAGCTGGTTTTGAAATTAGTTTGGAGACACTGGAGGATATAATTAACTCTGAGGTCAGTCTGCCATATTCATAATTGGAATGTTCTCATGTCAGATTTTAAAGAGATAGTCAGTCAATCTGTCGTACTTATTCTATTCATTTTCATTGGAAATTATTTCAAATAGACCAAAACAGTGGTTTGAAAAGAAAAGAAATAACTCAAATGTATTCATGTAACGGACAACTTGATTCTTAGCATTCTTTCAAGATATAGTATACAATGTATACACTTAACATTTCCTTATCTTCGCATTTCTAGAGTATTTTCAAATCAGTGATAAGAAATATTCATTTTTTTTCTCATTTTTTAAATTTTAGAATGTCACAAAGTGATGTTAACACCTTTGCTCATACATGTACCTCCAAAATTTTCAACTTCAAAACATATTGGAATAAGTACAACTCTAATGAATAAAATGAAAAGAATTCCTGTACTTTCAACTCCTCCTTCATTAACTCCTCCCTCAAACTAAATTGAACAATATTGGCTTTTCTTCAATCAATTCTCCACTTGCATTATTTAGCAAAATTGAAATTGCATTTTCTATATGCCACCCCATTTTGTTGGCTGTCAACAAGGAAGTCGTTGGAACTTTCTCAGCTTTGTCATTGGCAGTAGCGGCATTCTTGCCGGCAGCACACAATTCATTCAAAATAGGACAGTGGAATTTAAATATGAAAGCATCTGTTCCAACATTTAGACACTCAAATTAATTCAGTCTAGTGAATTGTGTGTACAATGCTTGATGAAGGGAGACTTTATTAAAGGTTTTCAAGAACACCTAATTCCATTAACGTACTTATTATCGTACATGCATGGGACACTATCTGCTAATGGAACTAACACAATGTTCTTGCCTATTTGCAGATGGGGCACCCATCAATTTATTTCTGCATTATATTTTTGTAATAACTGCGGTTGTATGAGGCAATTATTTTACACCTGTGTTTGAGTTCTGGATTGCAAGATATAAACGTAGGTGTAGATTTATTGATTTTACGACACGTGCCCCGGCGAAAATGTCTCCAGGTTCCATTTCTTTCATTAGCTGTATTGAACCTGGAATGTAACTGGACCACCCCCCCCCCTTTTTTTTTCCCCCTCCAACATTCAAAGGGGTCTGCTGCATGCAAACCTCTAAAATCATATCACTTCAGAGCCAGTAACACAAGCTAGTGACAAAGAAACCCTGCATATAAACCCCAACTTAAAAAAAACCCATCCCAAATCTGATCCTAACCCAAAATCTCTTGCAAAATAAAATACAGCCTGGAGCAAATTGTGACAGAGCAAATGTTGGGTGTTCCTAACCGCTATCAGGACCCAATAACAAATTAATAACCATCAGAAATTCAGGGTGATGTTCCAAAATTTGAATAATAATTCCATCAAGAATTTTACCAGGACCCACTAAACGTTTGCCAGTTTCAATAAAGTGACCCAGTTTCATACTGTACCCCTTTGCATGGTGAGATAGTCTATGAGAAGCTAGAAGGGTGTTAACTTGTATTCTTCATTCAACACAGAGTCAACAGACGATATACCTGGCAATGTGTATTGGAACGTGGTGTCTGACCTTTTTCCAAACAATAATAAATTGTGAATAAATTTAATATTGGCCTTAAATTGGTCATGGACAGCACAAGAGGCTATCGCACTAACAAACGGGCAGAGAAGATACATCCTGAAAATTGCATGTCTCTCTCATTTACGGTACCCCTTTTGGGAAAGGAAATTTCTATGAAATTCCCAGCAGCAATATGTAGGTCTATAGTATACTTCAGGGGACTGTTCAGAGAGAATAAGAGTATCATACTGATCTGGACTTCTGACTTTGTACTTTGAATTTAAATATGCAATACCGTAATTAATGGTGTATAAACCGCACCTTTTTGCCGCTGAAAAAAATTCAAAGTCGGGGGTGCGGTTTATACACGGTACACCAAAAAAAAAAGTTATTGATCTTTGCCCCTCCATCTGGCGCTATGCTTGGCAATGTCTCCCAGCTCGGTAATCGGTGTGTTGACTCACCACTCGGAAACTAGAACAACACTCAAGTTTTTGTCTGTCATCTTGGTTTGAAAGTAATCTTTCTGATAGATCTCAATATGTAGTTTATAATAATAATTCCTCCCATTTTTCTTCTATTACATGGTGTACCACAAGGTTCTATCCTAGGTCCCTACTTTTTTTAAATTTACATTACCTTAATGATCTTACACGAAAAAAAAAGAAAAAAAAGAGGGTTGGGGTTAATACACGAGGGCGGTTTATACAACGTTAATTACGGTAACCAACTTTAGCCATTTCTTTTATTATGATGCATATCTATTCGAATTACCTTGACACAAAAATGAGCAGAAAAAATGAGCAGTTCTGGCAAATTACAAAAAGAGGAGTACAAGAAATGAACATAAAATCTTTAAATTGGCAACACAAAGTAGAATTTTAAAAATAAGTATTTCCCCTCGAGCAAATCTGCGGCATGTATACCATTCTTTGAATGAATTATGTATTATTATTTTGAACAATGTTGCATCAGACTATAATTTCTGTGTACAATTTATCAGAGAAAGGATTTTTTTTATAGTATCTCTAGAAGCACAAAGAACGAATACTTACATTATCTGTGAGACTGGAACCCTCTTGAGCATGGCCTTGGGACCGAAGGATGGGGACGGGACGGGTGCATTGATGGATCGGGTTCGCCTGTAGAGAGAGAACAAACGATAACAGTTAAAATATGATATGAAGAAGAATATTAATGCAAGAATCATGTATTTAGAGAATTACAATATGACGTCAGTCATCTCCAAGCACATTTGTAAAATAATGGTGGTAAATTTTTGTTAAGTACTCATTTTGTATCATGTGATGTCCATACATGTACCACACAGTATCAAAAGATCCAGGGACACCAGTACAAAAAAAGCAGAAAAAAACAGAGAAAAGGAGGAAATGCTCATGGCACTACACTACTATCCTAGCATGAGCTAGGCCAGCTGGGCTAAGCTATCACTGGGTACTCACAGGCATCACACCATTTACTTCACCTGGATTAAGAGTGGTACATCTTTATGAAGTTCTTGCTAAAAAAAAAAGTAGTGCTTGATTTCATTTCCTCACACTGTACACTTTTGAGAAAGACATGAAAAATAAAATTCACTCTCTCTCTCTCTCTCTTTCGCTGTATTCACTCTTGTTTTTACGATGTCTCTTAAATGTTTCTTCTCTCAATGTTTTATTTTCTCCCTCTTTGTCGCCCTGCTCCCTCCCTCTCTACAACTCTGTACAAAACACACAAAACAAAGTACACTTACATGTAGATCATTTTTTCACAACAATCCTAAATGAATACATCTTTTGCTTGAACTTTTGATATTTTAAGCCACAGCAAATCGACCACTTCAAATTTCTCTTGAAAATGTTCAAGAGCAGAGAGTACAAGTCACCTCTCCTGCCACTATTCTAAATTCCACATTTGAATGCCTCTGCCTCAGGCAAATAGCATGGGCTGACTCTCTATGAATGTGCAGGGTTTGGTGGGGATGGAGAATCATCACATTAATGCATTCCAGCACACTTCAACATCAAAGTCAATATCAGCCATCCCTCTTAACATGGAATGCACAGAGGGCCCTATGGGACACCAACAACTCCTGCAAGAGGTTCACTTTCTTTCTAGCTCACATTGTGAAGAGAGAGAGAGAGAAAGAGAGAGAGAGAGAAAGAGAGAGAGAGAGAAAGAGAGAGAGAGAGAGAGAGAAAGAGAGAGAGATAGAGAGAGAGAAAAAGAAAGAAAGATAGTAAAGATGCCATATGGCAGATGTGACGTTTGAAAAGTACTTTAAACCAAAAATCATTTTTGGGGTGGGTATGGCACTACATTGTATGTCCTATTTTAAGGGCATTGATGAAAGATTATTTTTCTTTACAATGTAAAATTACACTGAATTTTGAGCTTTAATACCTATGATTAGATATTCCATGATTTATTCAGTTCTTTACATGTAAACTGTAACACAGATCAAATAATAGTTTAAATCTGCAGCTAATAATGACATAAATCTTTTAAATGATCATATAAGGCCTTGATAATTTGATACGGCGTCCAGACCTTGAGTTTCTTGTCACTACAATAATAGGTTTAATGTGCATGAATATATCAATATTGATCAATAAATCAATGAAACATGATGGGTAAAATTGTCTGCCCATGCACATAGCGCATTATGACCCAGTTTTTAGGCATATTAAACTACCAGTATGATTAGATGTTTAGATTTAATGAGCCTTAGATTTTGTATGAGTTTTTAGAGGTTGCCCTGTTCTTATCAATGTGCACTGTTGCTATGTTCTATAAATGTGGTGCTTAAAACAGAAATACAATAAAATCGTATAAAAGGTTCTGTTTTCTCTTTTGAATTATATTTAGAAAATGTCATATCTGTCTGATTTTAGTTCATATGACACTTGGCTTAAAATGCAAATGCACATGTGAAATCAAGTAGTGACCAATGAGTCTTGCTTAAAACAAAACAAAATCAGTGAAATGCAGAGGTGTCATGGTATAGTGGTTAATTCACTTGACTCTCAATCTAAAGGGATGAGGGTTCGAATGCAAACCGACACTAACGTCCTTCGGCAAGATATTAATCCACTTTTGCCACTCTCCACCCAGGTGTTAAATGGGTACCTGGTAGAATGTGAAAGTCATTGTAGTTTGCTCAGTATTGTAAGCATCTGTAAAATGGCACCTGACTGGAATGCTCCCAGGGAGTGGAGAATGTGCATATATTGTGTACAAGCAAGCCTGAATCCAATGACCTGGGTAATAATACATGTATATTGGTGCAGTGCTTAGAGACATCGTGAATATATACAATACGTTCATATCTTAGGCTGATCAATATTAGTACAGACAATTGGATTAATGCTATGATAGTACAGACAATTAAGTGTACTTTTTTTCTTTTATACTATTAATAATCCTTTTATTATATTTTTTCAGTTGTTAGGTACCTTTGTAACTACTGTATTTGAATCTAATGCTTTTTGTGTATATACTGTATCTCTATTTGGGCAATCCCGTCTCTTGGAATTTGTAGTATGTACTGTATGTTTTGGTAGGCGCCTTGTATCTGCTCTATCAAAAGGTGCTATAAAACATGATGATGAATATTATAATTATTATTATCACCGCCACCGCTGCTGCTACTACTACTGTAAAGCCACAGCTCATTTCTTTGTCATACATGTAGGTACAGTACATTACTTCATTTAACTCTGATAATCATCGTCTCTACCACTTACACTAATCTCTCTCTCTCTTTCTCTCTCCTTTCTCTTTTCTATCACCCTTCTCAGCCTATCCTTTTCCTTTTCTTCTCTTTCTCTCTTCAATAATTCTTTCTTTCTTTTCTTTCTCTCTTCCATAATTCTTTCTCTCTTCTCTCTCTCTCTCTCAAGTGTTCCAATCCGTCTTATCCATCATTTTCCCTCTCTCGTACTTCCTTGCTCCCTCTTTCTCTCTCTCTCTCTCTCTCTCTATTTTCCTCTCTCTCACTCACTTCCTTTCTCTCTCTCTCTCTCTCTCTCTCTCTCTATCTCTATTCTTTCTCTCTCTCTCTCTCTCCTAATATGCATCTTCTCTTGCTCTATTCCTCAACCACAAGACAATCTCATAATCTTCTAATAAACCATTTCGTCCTTGTTTTCACGAAGTGACGGTAGTGAGGAAAATCGTAACGCAAAGTGAATGCATTTTTATTTCACTACCGTCACTTCGTGAAAACAGCGACGACATTTTACCCAGATCAGCTGCTGGCATGATCAATCTTTCATACCATGAGAAACAACAATCCAGCTTAATGAATGATATATTAACCTGTACTCATTAATAACTAATTATACTTATTGATGTTCATTATACACTCTCTGATTAGTTTTCCCTCTGTTTTATCAAATCATGAGGTAAACAAAGAGAAGCAAATTTACTTATCGTAATTACATAGTATGTCAATGGAAATGCAAAAAGAAATTGTACTCGTATAATAGAAATATATGCAAGTCATTTTAATGTCGGGGGAAGAAAAGGGGGGAAAATTATTTCCCCCTTTTTTTTTTCCCCCCGACAGTAAAATGACTAGCATATTTCTATCATACATATCACGTAATATTTTCAGCACGTAATAGAAAATACAAAAGTCAATATTTTGTAAGCCTCATCAAGGTAGACCACAACTGAGAATACCTTTACCGCGGTACATCAATTTTGCACAATAAAGGTTACGAACAAAATAAAAGATGTGAACAAAATGACAGTAGCAGAAATTTTTCATTTCAAATGAGATAGGTATTGAGTTGAAATTTGGGTTGGGCAGTACAATGTACAATGTACATCAGATGCACACACGTTTTCATCTAAATACTATTTTACACATTTCAGTATTTCTTTTCCAGATGCACCCATGCATGTAAGTGAATCAACGTATGAAACGCTTGCCATGGATACTGACACCACTGTAATGTGATTTGGCAATTTGCATGTACATGTATTTACTCATTATCTTCAATCTTGCCTATGAATGAAAATAATTTGACTATAATTTTTGTTTTAATGATAAGCTTTGCTCCTAATTGGTGATTTCATTTACATGTATCTTCATTTCTACTTTGCTCTTAATTTCCTCTTCAATTCTTTAGTTTAGGTCATAAGCACATAGAGAATTTATTATTATGTGCTATATATAAATGACTTTATAATTAGTATAAATTAGGTTTTCCCAATTAAATTACGTCCAAAGTCCCATGAGATTCTGGCATTGTGGTAACATACTGTCCAATCTTTGCAATAAGTTCATTAGTATGAGAGCAGAAATATCTGCAAAACAGAATGGAAAGTTCCAAATCAATTGGCCTATAAATGATAAGAGTTATGAATGCTTAAAATATGAGATCACTAAGTCTATGCTAATCTACAGTAACTTGGCAGTTTGGTCAGTGGATTGTGATGTAGACATGGAAAACTCTCCAATCTGTTGTGTACAAAAATGTCATAAAAATCTTATTTTCTCCCAATTCGTCGCTGTTTTTACGAAGTGACGGTAGTGAAAACAAATTGCATTCACTTTGCGTTACGATTTTCCTCACTACCGTCACTTCGTGAAAACAAGGACGAATTGCCTTCTTCCTTTGGATCACTATTCAAAATATGTTATGGATAACATCTTATTATAGGTCCTCTAAAAAGAAGAGACCCTCCTGCTCTCTACATTTTGAAGATTTGAAATTTTAGTCATTTTGTGTGTTTGAACAAATGGGAAAGTCGTCCAGCACTACATCACAATGACATTACTTATTCAGCCAATTTGAAGTGCCTATACTTACAGTGATTACAACTTTATTGTTTGATTTCATTCAAACTTTCACCATTCTTCTTCTGAGATATTTCTGCTTTTGTTTACGGTAGATGTCTAATAAGATGAATTTTTCTTTAAGCCCTTTGATCATTTGCATTGTGTGTATTTCTTAAAGGCCGGCTGTATACTAGTTTGGCCGGCTGTATACTAGTTTGGCCGGGAGGGTTTAGACCACACAGCGTGGTCAATGACAGGTGGCTATCTCATCAACGCAGCTCTCCATTAACGTAAGAAAAAGAGGATCATGGGGGACCAATGGTCACCGATTAGGCATTGTTTTCTATATATGGGTCATTCCATCGGGTTGGGTCATAAATTGTGACATGAAGGTTCAAAATTCAGAGTTGGTGAATAATTTGTTTATTGTTATATCCTGTTTCTAACACCAATCCTACAATAGATTCCATTGGAATTGTGTGTATTCCTTTGCACACTTACATTTAAAATGAAAAAACAGACACAACAAAATACCAACGTTACAAGGACATCTTTTTTTACTTGCTCATTTATTTTCTGACCTGAAACTTTGTTACAGTCTGTACTCCACTTTTTTTTGGTGTGGAAAACATTAAGATGATGGGAGCAATAGTTTAGAATACTCAAAACTTGAACACAGCAACATTATATCAACTTATAAACATGAAACAAATGAGGAACTAGCAATTTTCAGATCATGTTTTTCTTCTAAAGGGTTATCTTTTCTCTTGCATAGAAAATCTTGGCTGCATTCTAAGAAATGTGCCAATTAATTGATGCATGAAACATATTAAATGAGATGATGACACAAATGAAAGGAAAGCTGCAAGATTTATGGTCTATATTCACCTCAACACCTCGAAATACCAATGTTACATGGACATCATGTCCGAGTAACATCCGTATGATATTAGAGTTACTGACCTCTTATACTCATTTAAACATGACAGACTATATCAAATGTCATCTGAAATATCTTTCATCCATTGACCAGTAAATAAAAAAACAAAATATTCATACAATAGGTGTATTGGTTGATATTAATGATTAACTTTATACTTCTTCAAAATAGTGATTAGATTGGAAAGATCTTCGTTTCCAGGAATATTTCGATGACTTGTCATTTTGCCTGCTCTCTTGATCGATCTCTCTGCCGGAGCTGAATCCTCAGGCAGCAATCTAATAAATATGCATGAAAAGAAATAAATAAAAACAAATGAGTAAACAATATTAAATGAGATAAAAATAAAACAAAACTGTAAATTGCTTCTGTGACTTTTCATTTCAAAATATGTGTTCTGGTTGATAATTATGAGTACTTGTACATTGTAACATTGTAAGAATTAAGGATGGAACAACTACACAGAGGATTGCAAGATGGATAGGGAGGCATCATCCTCACGTTTGGCTAGTTTTGCATGCCCAAATAGAAGTAGGTATTTGGTTTCATTTATTATTATTTATTATTCTTTTAAGTTCAATATTTGTGTTAAATTATTAATTTCTTAATTTTTTTTGTTTGTTGTTATTTATCATTATTGTTTTATATCTTATTTTTTGGAGGGGAGGGTAGGTGGTGAAAACCCTTTAACCTCCCTTTAACCTTTTTAGGAGGGGGGAGTGGGAGCCACATGGCAAACATCAATAATGATTTTATTTTAAAAAAAAAATATTTAAAAAAAATTATTAAAAAAAAAAAAAAAAAAAAAAAAAAAAATCATTAGATCTATGTATCCAATTCTAATTGAATCGGGGGAGGGGTCGCATGCCCTCTCCCCTTTAGCTCTCTCCATTTTTCTCTATCTCAACTCCAACCCCCTTTTTTGCCCCAAAGTTGATATGTCGGGCCTTAGATTGAACTTCCTAACAATTTTAAATAACTTGTGTTTTTCCTTAGGCTTAGCCATCATTTTTCAATGACAATTAATGGCATCATATAATTAATATTAATTAATTTAACAGTTGTGAGACAAATTCTGAGGTATAGGAACATCAGTTATATCTTTATTTACGGGATTCTTATAACAAAATTCAATTTCTGTCTAAGAAATTAGCTTTTTAAGGGGAAAAGTCCGGCAACGATTTTGCATGTTTCGTTATAACACATATATCAGTATGTGGGACAACAGTAAAATATTCACTCACACGTGATGGTTTTGAAACCGTTTTAAGCTATAAATAACACAATTTAAAACGGAATTACATTTAAACAAAATGGAATTTCATTGTCTATGATAATAATTCGGGCTATAAAAATAACTTAAAATACATATTACGTACCAATTTGGGCGCTGACGGGCGAAAATGGCTGCCCGACGTTATATGGACATTGTCACGTTTGTGGTTGCAGCTCAGGGGTAGGTCGTCGCACACCATCAAAAAACATGTGTGCGCGTTCGTGAATAACTAGCAGGTCATTTTAACACCAAAAACTGAAGCTAGCGGGCTGGTTTGATCTCAAACACCGTAATTTCACACCGACGTTACCAAATTATGAAGGACATCGCGGGGGATTGTTGTGGTAAATTAATTATTTTCTTGTATTTACCGACCGATTTAATCGTCATTCTTTTAACATATGTTCATCAGGGGTTGTACCTTCCTAATAAGATGAAAGTTTCTGAGAAAATATCCTGCTAAATTTGTGTAAAATGTTAGATTACCGCCGTTACGAAAAAAGTGCTTAGGACATTGTTGGTAACGTCGGTATTGTGTTTTTTCAATATGGGATAACTTGCCGATTTTTTGCACATTTCACCTGAGCTTCTTAGACATAGTAGGGGTATTAAAGGTGACATGTTTTAAGTAGGAAACATTGCATTATGATGAATTTTTTTCCAGAAATGAGTTCATGAAAATGACTTGTTTTCATGTCACAACTTTCACCCTTAAAATCGCTGAGACATCGGTAGTTAAACTCTCACCAAAAAAAAAATATGATGAACAAGTTTCTGTTTTCATGTTTATTTATTCTGTCATACATTACTCTTAAATAAAATATACTTTTAATTTTCTAAAAATACATTTAAATTTGAGAAAATAGCTTCTAAACATTCAAACACATGAAAATGCTGAAAAGACCCAACCCGATGGAATGACCCATATAGAGGGAGCAAGCTAGCTACAAGTAGGACAGTGGGGCTTTAAGGTCTGTCAACCGAGGGGGCCAATCTGAAATTGTGGGTGTGTGAACTATTTTGAGGACCAATGTTTATTGTGGTTCTAGCTGTCCAGCCGGCCTTCTTAAAGGCCGGCTGTATACAGTCCTAAGTATGAGAAAACTGAATTGTTTCTGTCGGAAGCTACTGACCCGTAAAGCACTACACGCCCACTTCTTCCATTGTCATTTGAAAAGCAGACCAAGGCCACTTGGGTACTTGTCCATGAAGGGTTTACAGATTTACTTTTAACTGTAGCTATATGTACATGTACAATGTATATTATTGGTTCACATCTAAGAGCCTGTGTTGGTGGTTTTAAACTTTTAAGTTACCTTGTAGGTAAAAACTTGCGGTTTAAAATAGTTCACTCACAGTTTTAGACCATGAGTGACCAATAAATCAAATCAAATCAAATCTGGTTAATATGCAAACCATGAGCAGCTAAAGGGGGTCCTATCTTGAAGTTATGGGCTGTGCAGACTACAAAGTGGTTACAATTACTGCTTTGCTCAGCTTGTAGCTTAGAATTCACAACACATTGGCCCGAATTCACAAAGCAAGGTTTGAGCTCAAACCTCCTTTTGTTTCGCCAAACCTCCTTTTGTTCTTTACAAACCAGGTTTGTAAAAAACGAGTAAAAGCGTCATATGACGTACGAAAACCAAGGTTTGTCGACAAACCTCCTTTGTGAATTCGGGCCTCTGTGTTTCAGTCCCATGTAAACCTGTGTTGTTGCTGGTCCCTGGCAAAATACTGTACTCAAATAAAATTTAATGCATTCCTTATTCTCACCAGGCTGTACAATTGTATATGTTGCATACATGTATTCAGTGAACAAAGTTGACAAAAGTTTTCTAAACTATTTCAAGGTAAAGCTCCTTTAGGATTTTAGGGGCTTTCTTAAAGGTAAAGACCAGTATTGGTAACGCCCCAATTTCAAAAAATGAAATGGAAGCTCTCATTACCAATCATGTGAAAGAATATTTTTTGACTAATACATGATAAAAAATTTGCCGGGAAACCGCCTACTAATTCATATATTTGGTAAATTTATTTCTCTCATGGTCGTGTGAGAGAGATAGGGTAGTCCCATATACATCTTTCTGTGTATAGTGCTTGTAACTTTACGAAGAATGGGCCAAATTTTTTATCATTTTGATGATTCCAGAACCTTGCAGATGCTAGATGCAAGATGATCAACCTTTTCTGATCGATTCCACAACGTTTCTTTCACAATGCAATCGCATGACCATTACTGGTCTTTACCTTTAAGAGCTTCTTGAAAAATCACTCTTTAATCATTCCCACTCTCTTGTTTGTTTGTTGGTTTTTTTTCTTCATAGAATTAGGATTAGTTTGCAGTTATTTTTATGCCCAAGGCTCTACAATTACATCCCTTCCAGGGGTTCTATTAGTCTGCAAGCACAAACCCTGGTCAGTCGTAAAAGTGAGTCTGCACTATAAGACTACCATAGGCCATGTAGGTAGCTGGGCTAGACTTCTCTCAAGGCACAATGATTTGTTGATAAAGTGTCAAATTAGGGTCTGTGCCTGCAGACTAGGTTTCTATAGCAAAATACCAGGCCTCTATGGGATTTAGTATAAATATACACCAGGGCATCGTTTCATGAAACCGTCATACACAGGATATGTTCATGACACACCTTTGAAACGCGTGTTAACGACAATGTACACACATTTCAATGGGATGTCGGTGAACTTCTACTCGCAACAATTTTGTGAAATAATGCAGAGGATCCTGTGTAAAATGGACATTTGAGGGTCCAGAGTAAAAAAACACAAAAGAATGGGGGAGGAGGGAGGGGGTCTAATACTTGGTGTCAAGCTCTCTACAATCTTTAAAGCATACTATTGTTGTACCCCCTATACTAGTCCCCTTTAAGGATTTAACGCTCTACTGATGCAACTGTAATCCCAACTAGCGCCACAGCTTTGCTCTTAGCGTTAATTTTATCAGGATGCAATTTATGCCAAAGCTCAGGTCTGGAAGTCTGCCTGTAATCTAATAAACATACCAGTAATCGTCGCTGTACAGTCCCAATGGAGAGCTGGTTGGGGATTCCTGAGGCACAGAGATGCGCCTCTGGCTCCTCTGGAGTAACATCCAGTCACTGGCATCCTCCAAGGGATACGACGTGTCTATCTTCAACATGGTTGACAATTTAGAGACTGGAAGCCCGTATTAAAGTTCCAATGCACAAATCAAGTGTACAAGTGCCCCAGCATTTTTGTATTAAAGTTAATCAGACTCTTACGTGTAGGTAGCATTTGGTGCCAGTTGAACCTCATTACTGTCTCTTCACTGAAGATATGCATTCTCTATGAAGCGTTCACAAGTTTGTCCAAAATGTTGTCTCTATTGTTGCCACTTTGCAACTTAAAAGTGTATTTAATAGATCAAGGCCATTGGTAGTTGACACTGTCATAATTTACTCTTCTACTCTTCTATGACAGACGCCCCTGAAAAGTAAGCCAGCACATAGAAATCAACATTGCATCCAGATTAATTTACATACTTATACGGACAACAGCCTGCTGTTGATAACAACAAAGGACTACACCCACTCCCCGAAAGGCTAACCTCAACTTTTATCTGTGTCCTCTCACTGAATTCTTGCACTTACTGTGGAAAAAAATGACATTTTGCTGGTAGACATCAAAACTTGCTGGCAACATGCCGAATGTCATTGAATGTATTAACATCAATAAATAGAGATTTACCGGTAGTCAAACTTAATAACAACAATCATAATGGTAAACTGTGGAGATCCATTGAACTGCTTCAAATCTTCTGCAGAAAAGTCAAAAAGTTGAATAATGTTAAACACACTGATACATGTATGACCTTTTCACCGATTCGATAGAGATGAATACAATGGTATGACAAAAAAAACTTTGAAAGCGCAACTAATCAAACAAGTATTTTGACTTCATATCATATTTGAGGTTGAGAACGGCAAGGGAGTGGCAAAGTCAAAATTCTTCCAAAACCGACTCCACATGAATACTGGTATGCAATAGTGGCCAATGTTAATCCATAATCTCAGGAGGGTAATCACGTACCATTACTTCTCACAGTAAATGCAATATATGTGATAACAATTTTATGACACTGATCCAGTATCGACGTGCACCAAATGTATGTCACATCCAAACATTAAAGCATTGCCCAAGGACTGTTCCGACTCCGTAACAACATTAGAACGTCATACGCAGAGGCAATCGATGGCAAAGGCCCTCGATCTCCAAATGAAAACGCTTTGCAGTTCTCCATCACAAAGTGGCTATATGTATGTCCTTTCATAAGCTCTGCTCCAAATCAAATAAATGTTTAAAAGATGTGGTTGTATACCCACTAACAAGTATTGGGTCAAAATGCAACAGTACATTGAACAAATGCAATGGATTTGTTTCCCCCCGTACGTTCACTCATCCAGAGAGAATCTGCCAATTGAAAAGCTTCTACAGGGCAAAAGTGATCAGTGAATTTTGTGACTAGACATGTAAATAAACCTTGATTTGATATCTCCTCTTTTTTCAATGATTGGAAGCCAGCGCTTAGAAACTTTGGGGGTTAGCGCTTTATAACCACCGTTTTTGTAATTAATGTTATTATACAGTAAATCAATTACATTTCAAATAAAATGTGCAAAAGGCACAACCATGCCAAATCTCTTTAGTAAGACGATGATCAAAATTTAACAGACAGCTACAGTAGCTATTGCTCGAGCATCATTTTCTACCTTTATTTGGGGAAACCCGGCAACGACAGGAAATGACATGTAGATGCAAAGTCGTACTAAACTGTGCATTACAAAACATCAGATAAGACATGTTCCCTGAAAAGCATGGCTTTTCAAATGCCTTCATATTCTAAATATGTCATGTAACATCGTAAAACTCGGGGGTAGGTTTTTTACGCCATGTGTTCGTGTAGTCCCATATTCATCTTTCTGTGTACAGTGTTTGTAACTTTACCAAGACTTGGCCAAATATCTTATCATTTTGATGATTCCAGAACCTTGCAATACACACAAATTCTTATATGCTAGATGATCAACCTTTTCTGGTCGATTCCACACCGTTTCTTTCACAATGCAATCGCATGACCAGAACTCAACTTCATCTTTAAAGTTGGCTTACTAAAGTTAAATGCTCAGATATGATCTGAATATCATTTCAGACATATTGCTTAACCAAGTAAAATGCTAAGTAAATACTGACTTAATCAACGAACAGAATTGAATACGACTCCTGAAATATGTAATTATTTTTTAGTCATCCATCACATGCAAACCTCATTGTGACAAGAGTTGTGTGTATTTTTTTTCTTTTCTTTCTTCAAAATCATTTTTTCAGTACTTGCAATGACAGGGTAACCGTATTTTAAAGTCTTCTATAAACCTTTAAAAAATGTTAATGCTCAAATGTTTACGCTTATAAATTCTGTAGAACTGTACTCTTTCTTCAATATGTACACAAGGAAATGTCTAGAATACGTGTGCAAAGCTCTCTCAGAATGGCTTGTATCCCAACAATTGTATGGCAGAATAGTACCGGTATATCATAATTTCTTGACAACAGTATATCATAATTTCTTGACAACAGTAAAGATAATCTTGAGTGACTCAGCCCTGGAAAATTTAGCTTCAAAACAGCCCTGGAGAACTTATAAGAAAATAAAATCCATCCCATCCAAAAAGAACTCCTGTGTACAAACAAGTCAGTTTGCCCTTGGTTGAAAGAAGGCACCAGAAGGAACCAGAACAAACCAGAAGGAACCAGAAAGAGCCTGGTGTAAATAATAATAATATACCGTACTTTAATAGCGCATATCAGGACTCCTCAATCCTCCCTCTCTCACATGGTGCATTCGCAAGCCTACTGTAAATATATCACAATATGTCTCTATGCGCTGTATACAATGTCAAGGATTAATACCTCCTACAATAACATCTTGAAGAAAATAATGAGTTCCTCAGCATTAAACTTTAGCAAATCTACACAACTCATTATATATTTGAGCATCTTGCATGTATGTACACAAGTTTTGGGTTTTATACGAATTCTGTGTGTAACTTGATTTTAAACCTGTCCTGGCTATACTCACATTCAACACAAACTTGGCATAAGCAAAAAATCAACGTCACAGATCAATCCTTCCTATATGGTCGCATCTTGAAGAACTAATATCACAAACTGCCTACAGTAGTACGACGACGGTATAAACTGAATTCGAGAAAAACAACAGAGTACTCTGTGAAGAAACTTCTCATCAAAGGAATCCAAACAAATGACCGTGATATATTTTTTGTAATCCTCTTAAAAGCAGTGAATATGCCTCAGCAAACAAGATCCTAGTCAATGAAGTTAGTCAACTATGAAGAAAATATGGTAGAGTTGACAGTTTGACACCATGAATACCAGTTCCATATGAAAAACTCCTTCAATGTGTCAATGGTTTCCACATCCTTTGCAGTGTTCCCCAACTCGTTTGCTACTTGCATGTAGCCCTTCCAAACTTGTCATACCTCAGTATACAAATACATGAGCATTGTCTGTGGTTCAACTAAAGAATGAGGAAATAATTCAGGGAAAAAAATGACGGTGGACCAGCTACTTACAGGAAACAATTTGAAAGAGAGAGAGAGAGAGGGGGGGGGGAGAAATAGAGAGACAGAGAGTGTGAAAGAGATAGAAGAGAGAGATTTTAGAGTCAAGGACAAAGGCCTACACACATGAGAGAGAGGGGGTAGATATAAAACAGACAGAGATAAAGAGACACTGACAAATCAAGACAGTGAGATCACGACTTGTCAAAAAAGGAAGTAACCTCACTGATCAGCTCAAAACCACCCATCCAAATCCTCTTCTTTGAATTAAAAAAAACACCCCCCCCCCCCCCCCCACACACACACTTTTTCACCCATTCAGACCGAGGACAATTATCCAACATATTGTTTGATAATTCTACAGCCACAAGATAAAAGTTGATAAGTCCATGTAACTGGATGTGTTTTGTTATGAAAAAATACCATTGAGAGGGAAGGCAAAATATTTACTAAAGCCTTTTACCGGAAGTAATTTTAGAAATAGAGACCGGCGAAACTATGAAGGCACAATGTGAGTACTTTTACTTTTACATCCTGTTCTGCCATATTTACGTACACCTGTAGTTTTCTCTTAAATTCCAAATTTTAAAGTATTGAAAATCGAAACAGAAAGTATAGTTTTCTGCACAGCCTTGGTCAGGTCATGAATAGCAAAGATTTTTAAAAATCAACTTCCCCATTGAATGCATCTCAATTTACAACGGATTCATGGAATTTCAAAATTAGAAACTGTACGAAGGAGAAATTTGATTCAAGAAACAAACCAGCTCTTGTTTACTTCTGCTATTCAATTAGCATCCACTTCTTGAATTGTTTATATCATGTTGTGGTCTCTATAAATGGATATATGTGAACTGTTTATTGATTGAATTGGATGGCTCAAACTGTACTGGTCTAATGTCTGATTCTTAATCCCAGTTGCAATGTTTGTATTCTTTAACAAAGAATTGAATCTAAATTTATAAATCTTTACCCAGTAGTGCACGTAGTAAAATGGGCACCTGGTTAGAAGCAGAATACCTTGAGAATGGCAGGCTAATATTGAGAAATTCTGAAAATAGATTTTTGATGATGTCACACTTCACCACTCTATTTACATTGCAGATAAACCAATTTGAAGAAAAAAATCATTGCTTTAGCACCATTTACACTAATGGATAAATCTCTACAAATTTGTTGGTGTTGGCTCATTAGGGTTTCTTGCAAATTGTCCGCAGGCGCCAATTGTCGCTGCTCTGCATGCATTAGCACGAAAGTGAAGAGAATCACAGGACCTGTACAATCCAGATTTGATTCACCGGTGTTTTGAGAGCGAGTATTTACACAGCAAGAACTGGCGAAGTTTCTGCGAGCATTTCAAAAAACCACACCCAATACATTAGGGATTTTTTATTTTGGGTTTTTGTGGTTTTGGGGGGAAGTTGTTTAGCAAATGACGGATTGTGGGGAAACCCCCGACAACTTTTGGCTTGTAGTACAAAGTCAGCTAAAATCTCAATGCAACAAGACCGAGTATACTTGGCTTTTATAATCAAAATGGGAACCAACAACATGTTTTGCACAGACGCACCAAACTGAAACAAGTTAAGGACTTTGAAAGTACCTCAAGTGGTTCTTTCCTAAAAGACAGATTTTCTATCATGCAAGGCTAAGGCATTGATTGCCTGCAACAACCTCTACCATCTGTGGAAACTGGCAAGTACAGTCAAACCTGCTTTAGTGACCACCTGTCTACAAAGATCACCTGTCTACAAAGGCCACATTTTTTTTCCCCCTTGAGAATGGTTTCTCATTGAAATGTGTACTAAAGGAACCTGTCTACCAAAGACCACCTGTCTACAAACACCACTTTTTGTGTTTCCCTTGGGCGGTCGCTATAGACAGGTTTGACTGTACTAAATTATCCTGCTTTAGAGCCTGTGTCAAAAACATACTTCTCTATGGCGCCGAAAACCTGGACAATGAAGAAATATCTACAGGATCAGCACGATGGCACCTAGTAAAGGCTCCTAGTAAGGCTCCTGGTGAAGGCTCCTAGTAAAGGCTCCTAGTGACTAGTGAGAGTACAAAATATATCTTGGCAAGAAGATGAAACCAAGATCCAGAGTTATGGGGAAATACCTCCAATTTCAATCACCATTTCTTAATGCAGGGAGAGTCTTGTTGCTCACTGCTATTGAGCTACATGTATGAAGACAAAGTTGTGTATGATATCATCTGCTGGAGGCTTAATCCCTGCCCAAAAAGGGGCCAACACCGTGACAACACCCCCACAATACTTAAAGGACAAGTCCACTCGAAAAATAACTTACTTTCAATAAAAGCAGAAAAATCAGACCAACCAATCAAAAAAAGTTTGAGCAAAATCGGATAACTATAAGAAAGTTATGATTTTTGGAAAAAGTATGTAAAACTATAAAACAATGAGAATCACAACACAAATTGCGAAGATGGTTATCAGTTTGTGACGTCATGTCCTCACAACTTATCAATTGCTTTACATAGTTTAATCCCATTAATTTCCCTTTTTATCCCCCAAAACTTGATTTCCCCATACCTTTGCCCAGGTTATATGATTTGTATCATATTGCGTGCATGACATTTCCCAAAAACTTTTATGAATTTTGAAGAATTTATACTATTTTCTGAATATTGTATTTCATAATTATTGATTTGTATATAAATAGTTTATCAAAATTCAATATTTTCATGATTTAACTAGACAAAAATTACTCTTTATTTGTGTATCCACACAAACACATATTACTAACAATCTAACTTGGATGCTGGTGTGAAGAAATAAGATTCTTAGGGTGAAAATAGAAAATTTATATTATCAATAATATACATAAAATAATTAGTGGATAGTGAGGACCATACGTCACAGACTCATGAGTGAGTTGCCAATTTGTGTAGTGATTTTCAAAGTTTTTCATGTCATTAAAAATTCATAACTTTCTTATTAGTTATCCGATTTAGCTCAAACTTTTTTTGATTGGTTTGTCTGATTTTTCTGGTTCTATTGAAAGTTACTTATTTTTCGAGTGGACTTGGGCTTTAATCTTGAGACAGAAGACATTCCCAAGGTCATGATTTAAAATGAGTGGTATCAAAGAGTGTACTCCATCTTCACATGATAATGATGATGTACATGTGTATATAAATATACATGCTCCAATTTATTTTAAACCTGCTCCAAGGTATCAATTGCCATATTTTATATACGAAAGTATTCAAAGAGCAATCCTTTTCAGAAGGCGTTTCCATTCAAGACATTCTTCAAAACTGACATAAAGAGTGAGAAAGCTCTGGAATTATTTTCATGTTTAACAGAACTACAGTACACCTTCTGTTCAACTTATTCTGGGCTGTGACACCAAGTAAATTCCAAGCATTGTAGACACTAGACAAGAGTCGAAAAACAAAAAACAAACAAAATCAGTATGTAATTCTTCTGAAGAAAAATATAATACTGTATAATGTATACAAACCGTGAAAAGAATCAAAATACACAAACTGTAATTGTGCTTCGTGTGGCTCAGGATCAAAAGAAAAACACATCTTTAGAATTCAATGATTTCAATCCTTTGGAAAATAAAATAAATGGCAGAATGCTTTTTCAAAAGATCTTATCCACCTTTATCAGGCTGTGCCCCGAATTGGAAGCTTGTAAACACACAACCAGAGCTGATTCCTGCAACTAACTGTCTGAAGCTAGCTTTCTATAAAATACATAGTGTCACAGACATGCTGCACAGTACAAAACATCACAAATCAAATGTGCTGACAGGAACCACAGAACATTCCATTATCTTGAGGTATAATCCAATTAACCCACAATGTGAATCGGTAAGGTTCTATGAAAAGCTGCAATAGCGCAAAAAACATATGAGCCAACTATCGGCAGAACTGTTACCAAACAAGGTTGATGGTACAAGGTTGCTGGTAGACAACTTCAGATCTGTTAATCGTCCACAACCTGTAGGCATGTTTATTCCTCAAAGATCCTCTCAAGAATGCGTCCTGGCATGGCGAGTTCTGATCTTAAATGAGTCTATTCCAAAAGCCCTCATCATGCAGAGGAACCTTTTTCCAGGTCTCTGGTCTATTGTGATAAAAGAACAACAAGATACAAACCTGCGACGCCCTATACCTCAAAATGACAGAGGAGTCGACCAAACAGTCTACACAAATCTACAAAAGGATTAACCCATTTTATGCCTCTATTTTCACAACTTTTTCCTGGCCCTGATCATGACCATGTACTGTCTCAAAAAAAGATATATTTATTGTTATTCCTTCCCCAGTCGATCAATTCTGTTCCCATCAATCCCAACAAGTCTCACAATGAGAAGGTTTTATATCATAACATGTCTGTGTTGCCTTGTTTAAAGAGTGAAGGACACCAAATTTCCCAGGAAGTTTTCCTTCAGAAGCATTTATCCTTCATTTTTGTACTTTTAAAAAACTATCTGAGAATAATAAAAATTAAAGAATGAAGGCCTCTTTCGAAGAAATGCAAAAGCAGAATGTGCACACAAACTATGTGTCGATACCCACCAGAAACTTGGGGACTAACATGGCACACACAGGATGACAAATTTAATTTACTTTGTAAAAAAAAATGAATATCTTCGGCTATCTGGTGAAGAAAAAAAGAATCAAAATGCTTTGATCCCTCAAGGTTTCTTGGTTGTTTTCGTTTCGTTTTCTATAGGAAAAAAATATTTGCAAGTGTGTAGAGACCTCTTCTTTTCTTTTTAGAAGAGGCCTACTTCAACCTTCCCCTTGGCCAGCTTGCTTGGGCCAATTCACATCTTCTCTGGTTTACTTGGCCAGCTGGTGCCATTCACATCTTCTCTCGTTTCCTTTGGCCGAGGAAAGAACCCGTCCACAGATGTCTAGGACCATCAAAATCAGTGTCCTGAATTCTACGTAGGAAAGATTTTGGTATCGGTGCTGCACGTCCCAGCGTGATGATTTCTACCATACACCAGTATTGGTTTTTCTATCCGTTTTAGAATACTTTGCATTGAAACAGGATCTTAGCCTAAAAATATGTCAATAATTAATAACAAGTAAAGGTTCTCAAGACTATAAATGAACAACAATGTGACAAATAAAAACATCGCTGCACCAATCATAGCTAATAATGAGGACAGACAAACATCAAGTCATCTTTTTTTCTCTGTCTTCCTTTCTAAACTTTCCAAGAGGGAGAAAATGGCTTGGGAGTCGCGGAATCTTTCATCGTCCAATTATCTTGAGAGCTTTTAATCTTCCAGGATGGACATATCCAAATACCTGTCGAGACAGAACAAACCTCAGAGACTGGATCGAGGCTCTGATGAATTGGTGAGAAAGAAAACAAATGGAGAGAACAAATGGATAGGAGGCGCAGGTTGAGTTTCTCATTTGTGTCTTTAGCATCAAATTGACTTGCATGAGTACACCAATGATTGCTTTCATTTCACGTAAGTGGGGCAGTTTGGGGAAATGATGAATTGACATTTACTTTTATGGAAAAAGAATGAGTTTTCTGGGGAAATTATCTTATGGATTTTATGAAACCATTTTCCAGCCTTTGAAATATAATGAATTTCATCAAGTGTAGGCCTACATCTTCAGAATTATCTGAAATACTGCTCTTTGTTATTTCACTAGTTTAACGACATTTAGAAGAAAGAAAAATTTCAGCTGTGTAACTTAAACTCCTTTAATCTTGACTTGATTCTGTGCCTAAAATCCTTATTTTTAATGTGTGAACTAGTGAAATAAATGGGTCAATAAGATAAAAGTGATAAAGCAAAATTATAGTTTTTCAATTGCTTTATCACTTGCTACATGTGATGTACATGCAAGTGCAAATACCCACAGATGTAAAAAAAAAAAAAAAACAATGTACAATGAAAGAATTTCTGTACTCGTCAATACTTTGGCAGATATTTTCTTCTGTAGGGAACTAGAAGGGCATCATGATTTAAACTGTTCGGAGCCAGAAGGGCTTTAACTCACATATTTCAACACAGAGTTAATATCGTTCTGCTTCCAAACAGATTATCTTATCATGATAATCAATATACTGAACAATGATACAGATAACTTGGCCACACTTGATTGAAACAAAAGGGGCAAAACTATTCAAGCTATTAACAATATAATTAGAAAAATACATACATGTATCAAGATCTACAGTGTAGTTACATACAAGTATAACATGCCTTTGCCCCCCCCCCCCCCCCACCCTACCTGACCTTCCTCTCCCAAATTGAATACATACCATACATGTACCTTCTCTTTAATAGCGGACAACACACAGTATCTTGACTTATATAAGCTTCAACCGGCGGAATGCTAGTAACTTGGACTTGAACAAGACTACATGTACATATATATCTAAGCTACCTGTACTGGAATAGTGCCGTTCACGAATATAATGTATGAATCAGCATTTTATTATGTTTGTACAAGAATCTATGATAATACTGCATGAATACATACTGGTGATTGAATCTTATCACAATAGGCTATCTGGTTGCCATGGAAACAGACTTAATCTCTTTCCTCGCCTTTACATACCGGTAGTAAGTTTAGAAATTATTAATACAATGGAAAGATTGCAAACATACATGAATTTCTTATATTTAAGGGGTATTTATGCTTGTACAAATATTTACATGTACCTGTGTTTGAAAATGGTTTGTACTGTAGAAAACAGTTTTTAAACATGCAGACTCATTGTGCGTGACTGCATGTGTAATATGAGCGAGCAATTCATATTGTTTTTATTTTGTAGACTTTCTGATTACTGGTTCATCTGTTGAGAGCCAGAAGGTCATTAACTCTTTGATAACATCTTTCATGACTTCGGTGGCGAATCCCATCCCATATATTATTTAATTAAGATGTTTGGGCTATACATGTACATGGATCCTATGATTCCTATTGCACATATTTTATGTCTAACCCAACAATTACTGGTAAACAAGGAAAATCCAAATATGAACCTTAAAACAATTGATGGTAAATGTTGTGGCATATAAGAGGTTACAGAATAGATGTAATGTTAGCAGCCGATTTAAAACAAATCAGAGAATATATGCTTTATGTAGTAGGTCCATGCTTTAATAATGATTAGTGCCCTGACAACTAATATAGCCACACACTGTAATTCCAGGTACAGGTTAATTAAACACATGTATGGTAATCCCATAATCTCTTGATCACTTAATCTCATTCAACTGATAAAGAGTATCACAGAAAAGGAGATCCCCTGGGTTTCATCACCAGAGAACAGGCTTTTCAAAGGGAAATGGTTTTCACCAGGATTAACGAACAAAACCCTGAAAAAAGGAAAAAGCCTTCTGATTTTGACAGGAAATCTGAATGCTTTAAGTCATTCAGCAACTATATCTCTGATACATATGATGAGAGAAAAATATAAATTTGAAATTGCAAAAAGTGTATTATTACAATCGCATTGATTGTGACTAGTTTAACAAGAAGAAATATTTGATAAAAGCAGTTTTTCTTGAAAAATGTGGCAAGTGCAGTTGGAGGCATGAAGCAATTGCTGTAGAAATCATCACTTCATCCGCTGTGAACCAGAAGGGCGTTAAACGTCATATACTTCAACACAGAAGTTAAGGACTTTCTGGCTCCAAACAAACAACTTTAAGCTGTTTAGATATGACCTTCAAGTTTCAACTCTTCTAGCTCTTTTGGAAAAAGGTTTTAAGATTCTTCATGGATTAACCAGTATCAGATACAGGTACCTTTAGACTGGAACTGAATACAAATAATGTTCAAACATTTGTCCATACCCTCAAGTTCTGCAGCTAGGATCAAGTAAGATGTACTGGTACTTGTACTTCATCAACTGAAATCTTATGTTTTACATAGAGCCAGAAGGGCCTTAACTCATATACCTCCATACAGAATTTACGTCCTTCTGGCCTGGGTTCTACTTCTAGATCTGCATGAATAGACGATTGTCAGTGAATGCTTCAAGACAATTGTGAGCAATTCTCACATACCGGTACATGTACAGTTGACAAAACGGTTTATTTATCACTATGTCCTCCATGTTTGACTGGATTATGAGGTACATAATACACTGTAGACTGTACTGTACACAAACTGCTTCACTGGTGTTTACTGTACAGCCTCTTGCATAACAAGAAACTCATTACTCATGCATACCAGGGAATAATTTTCCTCAAATTTTTTGATTAGCAATTTCAGCTGATGGATAAATATTTCAAATGAAATTCTGTACATTTCTATGGAAGAAAACTGCTACACAAAAGATATTTTGTATAGCAGTCTTGCAAAAATGCATAGCAAATTGCGATGCGATACCAGGAAAATTATTCCCTGCATACAGTGAACTGTAAAGTGTACAGTATGTACAGTATACTGCAGACCTCTAAATAATCAAAGTGTCAGACTGCTACCATTATACTGTATCAATACATAATTTTATAGATGACAGGGACACAGACATTTTTGCAAATTTTTGTTTTCACAGATAATTCATACAATCTACTTACAGTATGTTCACACATGCCCTACCAACTCTCTTTTGCACCTTGTTAATCTGTCGATCACTGAATTCTCTCATTTACATAGGCTCACGCATGTAATACAGAGACTACTGTACTTGATTCCTTTAGAAAACAGATTTATTTCATTCAAGTAATTCGCAACTATGAAACCCTTGCAAAAATAACAGCTTATTGATCCATTCCAGTGTAAAGATCAGGATGAAACTTCAGTTTTTGTAACTACATGGGTATAGTCCCGTTACTGTACAGTATACATATATGTACCGGTATGCTCTGAAAAGCAAAATAACAAGGACGCAAGGAACAGCTGTGCCCAAAACATATTACTTTTTTAATAAAGCACAAAAACATCATCATCATCATCATTGCAAGACTTACGCAGGATGCATCATCGAGAGGATGCCATTGCACATTTCCTCCTCGCCCGTCGTTCCGTCGTGTTCAGGACTCTTCTTGCATCCTAACTTCTTCAGCATTGTGAAATCAACGAGACGTCGAGTCAGAAATACTCCTTCAAGTGCCTCAGGTGATGGGCAAATATGAAACGCACAATTCAGGTCCAATGTAAACAATGTCACTTGCGAGCATTAATGAGTTTTACTAGCATGCAAAAGAGTCAAGCATGACTGTCCACTGAAGTATTGTAAAATATCTGCGTCGAGTCCAAATCTCTCAAATCATTCTGGAATGCCATTGAGCAGAGTAAAGCTGAAAAAGAAAGTCCGACTTCACTGCGGTAGGTCCCTGACGGACAGCACTTGTGACGGAATAAGAAATTACACCATGCACGAGTTTAGCAGATCCGGAGAAAGTGTGTGTGATTGTGGTAGGTACATGACTGAGGGATTCCCATGTGTTGGACTGCATGTGTATTCCAGAGACTGGCCTGGCAGGCGATATTTAGTCACATGCAAAGAATAGTACACTGACCATGCCTAAGCTCAGCGTGTATGCACAGTGGGACGGTGGTGCGTGTGAGCAGGGCTTCTCCTCGCCATAGGAATAGCATACCAGCTGATCTTGGAAGAAACAATGACCTTTAAACTGGACCTAGTCTTGCCACCAGACATACCAAAATTGATTTCATTATTGATCCGATGTTGTATTTATTTAGCGGAAGTGCATTCCTGTGTATGAATTTACACATGTAGGTCTGTTAAGCTGGTACACTTGCATGTATATACACAAAAGGCTTTTATGTATGTAATTACACCTGCATGTACCTGTATAAATATATTAGTAAAGTAGGGGGGTGGTCTTTGGCACTACAAAGTTATACTCACATAAAGTAAGACTACATACAAATGAATGAATTTTTAAAAAAAATTGTCATGATAATTGAGTGTATTACTGTGAAGGCTTCAACAGACAACTGCATTTATATTTTTGTCCAGTCAAATATCTTCACAATTTGCAATGCAAACTATCAAAATTATAAACATAATGTGCATTTTCAGCCATTTCAATGATATTGTGAAATTAGAGCAGCAAAGAAAATTACCATGTACATGTACTAAGGATTCTGGTAAACAACCATAAATAGGGTTATTGGGGTAGACTAGCAATATTTACAATCAATGGTGTGACTGGATTGCGATACATGGCTTCCCGATATAAACATATGACTGTACATGTTTCTCAGAACGAGTATTTCACAATTCACAGGTCTACAGAGCAACACAAGATGGCGCCATTCAAATATCTCCTGCTGAGTCAGGTGCTTACCTACTGCAGGGACTAGTCATGCTACATGACTGATGCTGCGTCATTGGCAATGGAAGGACAGGCATTTTGATTTGTTTGAAAGATATACTATCTAAATTCCAGAATGCATTGCTGGAGATCCGTGACCAAAGAATATGGAAAGCAATATACATATACTGTAGGTGTATACCCTTTACACCCCTCCCCCCATAAAAAAAAGTATTTGTGAATACTGAGTTACACTTACAATGAAGATGAAGTAAAACAAAAAGTTCCACGGCAGACTATTAAATAGCAGATCCAAGAAACATAACAATATGTTGATGGAGACAACAAAATAAAGCTGACAACCTGCAAGACAGACTATAATATACTGATTCATGAAAATGAATAGTTGAGGGAATTGTTATTCAAATGTCAGTGACTTATATTGAACCACTCCCTTTTGTGGGTGAGGGGGGATTTAGTGCTATGGTTCACTCATTCTCATCCTCCTATGTACCTCATATCTTTTGTTAGAAGATCAGATGGTTGAGCACACTCATCGAATAATAGGGATTTTCTAATGCCCTTCCATTTCTTTCTTCTCTTTATTTTTGTTGTTTATCTGTCTTGGTTCCGTTTCTAATCTCCCTTTTTAATCATTCTCCCCCCCCCCCCCTTCTTGGTTTTATCTACATTAATCTGTCCCTATATCTCTCCTGCACTATTACACACACCCTTCTGTCTTGAGCCATATCCCTCCCTCTCTACCCCTCCCCCTCTCTCTTTCTCTGTCTCTCTCATGTTTGTACCATGGATCTATCTATCCTTATTCATTTCCCTCCCCCTCCCTTGTCCGCCCCCGTCTCTCTCCCTCCCTCCCCTTCCCTCCCTTTCCCTCCCTTTCCCTCCCTTCTCCCCCTCTCTCTCTCTCTCTCTCTCTGACTCTCTTTATCACCTTCTTATCAATCTCCTTTCCCTTCTCTCTCCCGGTATGTATGTTTTCCCTATTTTTTGTTCAATCTGACAGACTCTACTGATGGCTCTTTTTGTGTATGTACCCCCCCCCCCCCCCTCTCTCAAATGTCTGTTTGTACATAAACACGACTTGTAGACATTGTTTCATACAACTTCCTTGTTCTTACAGAGATTTCTTTTCTTACATCATGACCACAACTAAATACCTAGAAATTGTTATTCTATTGCAAAATACTGTAGCATTCCCACTTACTCATACATGCATCTGCATGTTAACTTTTTATGAAACGTGCAAATATTGCCACATATTTTAACGACACTGAATTGCCCATTAATATTTCTAATCCAACACACATCATACACATTAGCTGCACTTACACTACAAGTAAAAAAATGACAATTTTGTTTAACATTCTGATGTTTCATTGGGAGTTGCTAAGTTGCTTAACACAGCGAAAAACCAAAATAAAAGAAAATGCACCCCTGGGGTTTGGTTTTTTAAATGCCGGCAGAAATTTCACTGTTCTTGCAGAAAAAATGCTTGCACTCAAAACACCGGTGAATCGTTCTCTGATTTTGGTCACATGAATCTCCTCAGGCGCGTAGCCAGGGGCGGGGGTGGTGGGGGCGGTCGCCCCCTCAAATATGCCGGCCAAAAAAAAAGAAGAAAGGAAGAGGACGTAGGAAGAAAAAAGATTAAGAGTCGTGAACGGTACAACGAATCGTCTTCTTTCTCTAATAATTTATGAAACGCCAAAGCTTCCGCGCTTTGCGCGGAAGTGGGGGAAACTGACAAGGATTAAAAATCGTTTGAGAATGGTACAACGAATCGTCTTCTTTTATTAATAATCTAATGAAACGTCAGAGCTCAGGGGAACTCGTTTCAAACAAGGATTATGAGTCGATTGGTACAACGAATCGTCTTCTTTCTCTAATAATGCAATGAAACGTCAAAGCTTTCGCGCGAACTCCCCCCTCCCTGCACCCACCCCCCTAGGGAGCGCGCTATGCGTGCTCTGTAAGTGAATCGCACGCTTGCTCACAACCGCCCCCCCCCCCTTAAATGAAATCCTGGCTACGCGCTTGAATCTCCTCACTTCCTTGCTAACACATATGCAGGGCAGCAACAAGTAAATGCATGTGCACAACTCACCAGAAAAAGAAAAAAAATTAAGAAAAAACTTTTAGTGCAGAAGGTACTCCCAAGAAAACCACCACTGGTTTGGGGGCTGTGTAAATGGGCCTACTATTGACTTTCGAATGACTTTTCAAAGCAAGCAGTAGACAGATCCTGGACAAATAGTAAGGTCTATAAAGACATGACTGTCAATACTTTAAAATCTATTTTGCTAATTCCTTGAAAATGTCCACTTCAAAGGATGAAAGGGATATTCCCTCTTAGTGTATAAGTACATGTGCAAGTTTCTTTCATGAAAACCTTCAAATATATGTATTGTTTCTTTAACAAATTATGTATTACATTTTTCTTTTATATCCTGCTTTTGCACATCCACTGCCCAGGGCCATATCTGCTATTTTGCATGGTTTGTATATATGTATGATCTATTTGTACCACAATCTACTGTAGATTGATTATGAAAAACATGTTAACTACTGTACTGATGTCTGCCTTTTCAGGGTTCTTTTTCTTTATCATCTTTCCATATACTGCCACATTTTTATTTGCCAATTGCAAATATCTTTTGCACACACATCAAACACATTGACTTTGCACACACATCAAGTAGCACTGTCTATTCGAGGGTACATAGAGTCAAGATCCTGGACTACAATAAAAACATTGTCCAAGACTCGCACAAAAGCTTTGCAATAACCAAAGAGATATCCTCCTTGCAATAACAAGCTACTTTATTGATTTGCAGCTTCCTTGACAATGTGAGCCTCAATAGAGAACAGGGACGGTCCCTCATGACTTTCATGTGTTCAGTTGAAAGCCAGAAGAGTCTTAAGTACTCTTAATTGAAATGTAGGGGAGTGAACATTATACGTAATTGTCCCCTTATTGACTCATCTGTTTGGACTTTGGAGCCAGAAGGGTGTTAACTAATATACTTAAACACACAGTTAGCACCCTTCTGGCTCCAAAAAGATGATCTGTTTATGAAATATTACCAGCTGTAAACAAAATACCACGGAGAAGTGAGCAATGTGGCTCTGGAAAGTGAACGATTTAGCTCTGGAAAATTGAAAAGAATCTCTCATAAAAAGAAAATAAAATACTGTACATAAAAATATCTGTAAGAAAATCAAACCATTACAACACAGAATGAAAAGAGAGCTCCTTTGAACAATGATGGCCTTTTCAATGATTGATTTAATTGTTGTGACGGTTTGGTTCTACCTGACCGCCATTGTATGCTTGTAAGGAAGTAACCAGGGGACTGAGGATGAGGATTATAGACCAAAGGGTACTACTTACTAGCTCATCGACTTTGTTTTGAACGCGGAACCTCCCGGATACACAACCACTGCACTCAGCCATCAAGCCTTGACATGACGAGATAATAAATTGGCCATTATTTTTAAGTATATTTATTCCATGCACATGTATACAAACATACCCACACATTATTGACTTTAGAGTGGGCCATTTGAGACCAGGATGAAGCCAGCATAGTGCAAGGTCTTACACTATTGATTTTTATATTTCCTTGAAAATGTCAGCTCCAAACAATATAATTGATTTTTCTTCTAGATATAAAAGAAATAAATATACAGTTACTTTTAACTGCTGGAAAGCTCATGTTTATTTTCGGTTTTGAAATGTTGCCCTTTATTAAAAGAGGTTTACAAATATTTCTTTAGTACTTAAAGATGAAGTTGAGTTCTGGTCATGCGATCGCATTGTGAAAGAAACGGTGTGGAACCGACCAGAAAAGGTTGATCATCTAGCATATAAGAATTTGTGTGTATTGCAAGGTTCTGGAATCATCAAAATGATAGGAAATTTGGCCAAGTCTTGGTAAAATTGCAAACACTTGCACAGAAAGATGTATATGGGACTACACGAACACGTGGCGTAAAAAGCCGGCCCTCCGATTTGTATGATGTTACATGTACATGCATATTTAGAATATGAAGGCATTTGAAGAGCCATGCTTTTCAGGGAGCATGTCTTAACTGATGTTCTTCCACACTTGCATAATAAGAATGAGTAATGGTCACAAATTATTTTTCACCTCTTCCCAGAACTCAACCTTCTCTTTAATAGGTCAAAACAACAAAAGCATAGAATGAAGAAAAAAAATGAATGTACATGTATCACTCTTTAGACTATTTTACACATAAACCATTAATAATGTATGAATCTCTCTCTCTCTCTCTCTCTCTCCATCTTTGTACTTCTGTCTCTTCTCTCTCTGTCTCTCCCTTTCTCTCACCCCTCTCTCCCTCTCCCTTTCTCTCTCTCTTTATATCTATCTATCTATTTGTCTATTGATCTATAAATTATCTATCTATATATCTGTCTATCTTTCTCTCTCCTTATCTAGATCACAAATAACAACAAAACAGTCTGAACAGGGGGTCCCAGGTACATGTATCCTTGGTACTGTGTACACAATAATAGCTGCCGTTAATGCCATTAAAGGTATAGCTCATGCTTCATAAGGAATTACCAGTGCGTGAATTCGGCCCCACCGAAAGGAAAGCGTTGAATATATAAGTAGGCTTTTAAAATGATCAAATCATCCCTGAACACTGTGAAGAGCACACATAGCAAAGACTGTACAGTGCAGTATCCAACTTAATTCACTTCTAGTCTGTATGTGTTCTCCTTGTAATGTATGAAGCAAGCATAATATAAAAGCAGATTTTAAGAGCAGGTAAAGTATGTGTATGTAGGGCCTATATGGTACAATTTAAACATAACAAAGATTATATTGTGCCTATATTTGTCAATGATATGCAAAGAGCAGACCAAGAGTTTTTAAGTCATATTCATGGGACCTGGGAATTTGGGATTAAAGCCTCCCCAAAGGGCTGCACAGACTAGCTTTTAAAGTTAGTAAAACCCAGGGCTTCCCCCAATATCAGGCTCATCAACCGTTGCAAAAACTGATTTTCAAGATTCACACCTGGGGTTTTCATTCTTCATTTCACTTTTATTTTAATGTGGCTGCTTCAAAAACATGGAACAATATCCCACTTTCCATCAGAGAACTACCCTGTCTTGCCACTTTCAAAAGATCCCTTAAAAACAACATACCGGTACTAATTCTTCCCTCCGTAACATCATATGATTTACACCTACTTTATGAGTCTTACCATATTCAAATTCTGTTTTCTTGTAGGCACTATGGTACTTCTTGTTGTTAGCAATGCTCCTAAATACTTGATATTATTTTATCATTAATTCTAGTTTATAATTAATGTTTCAAGGAAACAATTAATATCGTCTTTTCTGCTTTTGACCAAAAAAATGGGTACAACTACATTGTAGTTTAAACATACTGGAGAACTCTCACAATATTGGATGAGATTTGCTGTCTATGGCATTTAGGGGTTATGTTATGACAGTAGTCAGTTAAAAACCGCTCATCACTTCCTAAATGTAAACATTTACCATCTAACGGGAAAGGGAAATTTTGATTAGATTATTATTGTTTGTTTAAATGATAATTTGATAGCGCACTAATCCTTTCCACAGTAATAACCTACCTGGAATAAAAGGCCTTCAATGCATTTAAGGGAAACTATGGCTACTTCAAACCGTCAATGAAAAAACATTTTTTGTATGACTTCAGTGTTAAAAAAAAGTAAAGAGAGCTTAATTTACCCTCTCTAAAAGGTGAGGTTTCCATATTCATTTTTCTTCTTCTTTCAGAAAGGAGTTAATTTACCTGCATATCTCTCGTGTAATTCAGGAGTAAATTACAATAATAGAAAACCTGTACAGTAATGTACAGAAGTGTTACTTGTCTATGATAATCACAACACTGTACCTGGAAATGCAAGGGGAGAGGAATGCCCCAAATTTAACTGGACAAAAAATGTGCCCCTCTTTCAAACTCTACCCTACTCAGTTGCTCCAGTCACTCACAACCTATCTATTTAAAAAAAAAATTAGTGTCCCCTTCATGACCGTACCACAAACAAGCTACAACATGTCTTATAAAAAAACTGCTTATTGGCAAAATATACAGTTAATGACTAAATTATTCATACTCCAAGTCTTGCCATTTTTGAAGTACTGTACTGTATGTGAAAAATTGATTTATCCCTATTAATGTTTCTTGAGAATATTAAACCTTACTTCTAAAAGTATTCAATGAAGGCCCCAGTTCAACTAATCCACCTATCATTCTGGAGTTACAACAAAATAAATGATAAAATTACAAGGGGTGTGAAGAATTTATTTGTTAACTGACTGTATGCATAATACATGTACTCTGAGACTGACACAGTATCCTTTTCTTTGAGTCTGGTCAAACATTAAGGGGATAAGGTCAAACATTGTAAGCCCGTCTACAAAATGGATATATATTATCCCTTAATATTATTATCCCTTAATGTTTGGTCAGACATTGTAAGCCCGTCTACAAAATTGATATATATTATCTTTCTAATCTATCATCTGCTGAGAGGAAAGAAATGTCCTACTTACTCATATTTACATAAAGTTACTAGCTTAGTAGCTTTCTGGATCTCAGCTCAGACAATACACAATGTCTGCAGTTGGTTATGAAACTGAAAGGATACTCTCAAATAGATTTCACCCTCTACTACATCTGCAATTAGGTATCATTGAAAAGTAATTATAAAGCAAATATTTACGTTCTTTCTTAACAATCTAATTGGCTAGTGAATGTAAAAATGGCATTCAGAGTGGCTTGTTCAGTTTTGATGCATTGTTCAAGTCAGTGAAACCTGTACTAAATACATGGACGTGGGAAATATTTAAGGGGGGGATTTAAATAAAATGTTTTGGATCAAGAAGGCTGTTCACTCATACATGTATGTATACCTCAACACAGTGTTAATGCCCATCTGACTCTTAATGAGTGGTGTGAGTTACATTTCTAGATGGAAAGCAGAAACATCCCTAAACTAGCCTTGTGAATATTTGAATAAAATTGAATTTGTAATAAGACACTTACATGTATGAACATTTCAAAATAAGGGAATCCAATGTCACTGTGTTGTGGTGATGAAAAACTATGTGTAATTTACAGAATAACTAGTGTACATAAAGCAGCCAATACTCAATAGACCGGTTCAATCAAGGAGATGATAGTAACTCCTTGGTTTAATAACATATATTGAGGAGGCATGATAGCTCAGTCGGTAGAGCAGTGGTCTCGTAATCAGGTGACGTGGGTTCGAAACCAAGGCGATGGGCTAGTGCCCTTTGGTAAGGCATTTATCCTCATTACTAGGTCCCTCGGAGAGGACCTAAAGCCGTCGGTCTTCTGGTTGCTTTCTTAGCTGTCAGGTAAAATAACCACCACAATCAATATTCAAATTCATTAACCTAGAGATGAGTTATTCCATTAACCTGTTATTAATGAATGAACTACAATACTTCGAATCCAGTCTATGTGCATTACTTGTTGCTCGCTTTCAGGTTGTCAAAAACCTCGGTGTAAAAATGTAGCATTACATTTTTAATAAACCAGTCTATTCGGCAGGGCTTCTAATGTCTAGACTCTACATGACATACTACTGTCTATTTGTGGATCCGGGCTAACTCGGACCCGGGGACAACTCGGCCCAGATGCAAAAACTGTCATTTTTTGTCATTTAACCCTAACTCTAACCCTAACCCTAAACATGCAAAAAAATGTCTGTTTTTTGCATCTGGGCCGAGTTGTCCCCGGGTCCGAGTTAGCCCGACTCCCTATTTGTAGCTAGATTCAGAAGGGTGTTTAATACCGGTAACTAAATACTTTTAAGACAGAATTACTGTAATGCCCTTCTGGCTCTGAACAAATGATATGTTGACTGTCGAGTGTCTGAATTCTCTTTCTGTTGAATATCAAGCCATCAAGATATCACATTCAAAATGTAAACAAGCATTAAGTGTTAGTCTAGATATCAAACTGGTTAATATTGCGGGCCAAATGCAAAAAACGTACAAGACCTACAAGAATTCAAGATCTGTACACAAAAATGACTTATACATAACTACAATTGAAGAGTTTAATTCCAAAAGGAGCTAAATCCACTTTTGTAACTTCTGAGAAAAAAGAAATTGTTTACCTGATTTTGTACAGGCGTCTACGGAAAAGTTATATCAGAGGGTGCATTTTTTCAAAATTGCTTCCAAATTAAGGTAAATAATTTCGTTGAAAGACGGGTACTCAAGTGAACAATGTTCTGATATCAATAATTCAATTTTCATCAAAAAAAGATTTAGCTCCTTTTGGAATTAAGCTCTTCAATTGTAGATTGAACCTAGATCTATACACTAAAGTAGGACAACAGTTGGTCTATGATCAAATTTCCATTTAATTTTACTCTGATTCCATTTCACTCTCACTAGACTCTAGACCTAAGTTACATGTATCCTCTTGCCACACCACACACAGAGCCTTTCAAAATAATTTTCTTTTAAATAATCACAGCTCATCTTCTCTCCCACAATCTCATTACTTCATGCTTGGAGTTTCCAAATTCTGACCCTCATGACATCTACCTTTTGTAAAAATATCTAAAACAAAACAAAATGAATAAATAAAAAATACCTTTTTGTTCATCAAATAAATGTCATCTCAGATTGAAAACATAACATTTCTGGGAGACTGAAAGGAAAATGTCTTCAGAAGTTCAGGTCCAAAATCTATAATCAATAGCTGTAAAAAAAAAAAAAAAAAACATCCTCCTACTTAAATTTCGGCCAACTAAGGCACTAGCTATCCCCCTTCCGATCCCCTTCTCTATCTTTCTCTATCAATATCATTCCTTAGATTTCTTACCGCATCCCGCCGAGCATCCGAGCACGGTTCAGCCCAGGGCCTTCGATGACCGTCCGCCTCCGGGTGGGTATGGCTGAAACATTTTCATTATCCGCCTTTTCCTTTCCCGTATCCTCATCAACATCAACACTCCTCATCGCCATCGATGCCTGACCCATCCTCGCTCTTCTTTGGTCCGTCATATTTCGTCTCTGTTTTAAACTTCAACTGCCTATTCTGATACCTTTAAGGACGACTGACGATGCCAATAGTCATAAATGTAGAAATAGTGGACTAGTTTGGGAAACTTGTCAAACTTCTCCAACTCCAGTTCCGGCTGCGCTAAAGTTATGCACACACAACATCTATTTACCGCAAATTGCATTGATACATATCAACAAGCTACACACACAATGCACAGTGCGATTTGCTTGCATAACGTTCGCAATGAGTGGTTGAAAAGCTGCCGAGAGGGTTGTGGTCATACGCCATCTTTCGACAAAAACATTACAGGACGAAAATTAATGTATATTATATAGAATAGCAATGTATCCACCTCTTCCTTCTTTTTCTCTTCACAAATACCAATGTATGGATTAAGAGTATTTTTCGAGTCTACTTTATAGTTTGTATTTTCAAAATCGTACTTAAACGTTTAAAATCAAAAGGAAAATTTCAACATACGAGATTACATGACTCTGTATCCCTAAAATGTCTAGCAATTTCCCGTACTCCTAATCCCTTTTCCCATATTCCCCTTCCTTGAAACCGAGGGCTTATTTTTTTAATATTCTACTACATTGGGGGCAGATCCAGGAAATGAAGGATGTAAATGCCTCCAAACCCACTGGCGGGGTCTCCCCCCCCCCCCCTCCCCTCCCTCCCAACCCCACACACACAAGCACACCAAAAGCCACCAGTGGTAATAATGTCTCCTCCTTGAAAAAAAGGTTTCATCACCCCTGATATCTTGAGCACGGCAACATCAATTATAAGTATCCTGGTCGGATTAAGTCTGATCAACGTGATGGATGTGGACGTTAACGACGCTTTGATATTTGCATGCAGCAAAGATTGATATGTTTGTTATCAGCCATACTCCTAAGAATATTACTGGTGTCATCTAGCCCTTGGGGGAGACGGAAGAAATGGAGAGGCAAGAGTACTTCTCAGAGGATCATCCGTAATCCGCCTGCTCTTAAAATTGGAATAAAACTGAGACAAGATGCAAAATCGTCTCTAATTTATTGGCCGACATAATTTATAATTAATTTTAGCTTCATCTACCTTTCATAATCCTCTTCGTAAATATATAAACTCCCTGCTATGTCAGGCAAGCGTACTCTATGAATTTCGTTTAACAGTCACTGATAAAGAGAATGGTCTCGGGATTTTTCTACACCATTTTCCAACTTGAGGGTATTCCAGTCGTGGAGTAAAACAAGATGCAATTGCCTCAGACCTCTTCCCATTATACTTTCTCTTTTTTTATCTTTACCCCCGCCTTTTATGAATATCAGATTCGTTCAGGCTAATAATGTCGGGACAAATTTCAGGTCTAAAACGTAGTCAAGCAAACCAATCTGATATCAAATATTTCTTAAACAAACATAATTTTTCGGTGCCAAAAATATCTTCAAATTAAGTCAAGTTCGTTCGATGTCAGACTGAAAGATTGCCATGACAACGATGTGAGATAAGTGGCTTTTGATAATAATTGACCTTATAAATTTGAAATGAAAAGAAGACAAAAAGCTTAAGTGAGCGTGCGCCACTTTTCTCCCCTGTCTATATAAGTAAAGCGCTGGGCTTTTCATGCCTTGGAGCTATAGCTCTGTTAATCATTAATGTAAATCTGACATTTTCAGTGCAATGTCTCCAGGTGTTTATATGCTTCTCTTTATATTTGGAAAATGTAGGATACCTGCTAAAACGCTCAATTTCTACTTCTTAATACAGTACATGTATAGCTGGGACATAATAAAAATGCCAGTGATACTGTATTATTAATTATAGATTTTTTTTTGTGTATACAAATATTACTGATAAAATGTTTGTAAGACCAATATTCCATTGTTTTGTCCCATAATCTACCGACTACAGTATTGGCGAAATCCAAAGACTTGATATACTTAAAACAAAACTACAGCCCAACTATAGCCTGCATCATGTCCATCTTAAAGGTATCACAAAGTTTTGGTATGGGGTAATGAATTTGGTTCAAATTAACATATTGGAAGCATATGCGTTTCTACAATATTCATTGATCGTTGTCCCGGTTGAAATCGAGTCTAAAGTTATGAAATTATAAATAATAAACTCTTTATGTTGTATAGCTCCCTCTCAAGGTCAAGATATCGATTTAGCTATGAAACAATGTTTCTTGACTAAAATCGACCGATTAGCTATTTCCGTTTGGAAATTATATATCACAACTACATATTCTGAGATTTTCATGGTCGCAGCTACCATTGTACGGCCGTAGGCGCTATTTGAAATTTATCAAAATTTACCGGGAGCACCGGTAAATTTTTACATTTAATTTTTCTCGAAAACAGAAGTGTTTTAGGGGTTAATTTTTTTAGTGCTTATTATACATCCACAGGGGCATCGAAATATATCAAAATTGTAAAGATTCACTATCCACCCAATTTTCAAAATTTCCCAAAACTTTGTATTACCTTCAAAATTGCCATACTCTCAGTTTTAAGAAGAGTGTCTGAAAACGCATCTCCTCTGATTTGTTGTAATATTCCCCTCTGTTTGTAATTAATGTAAGCTTCCTACACTGTAAAAAAATAATAGTCGAAATAACTCAATAAAATTGAGGAAAAGAATTGCCTTATTTTTATTAAGTAAATATTACCTACGGCATCTTAATTAGAATTTACTTATTTTGCTGAATAAGTTTTTACTCAGTTAAATCGAGTTACATTAACGTAAATAATTTAAGTATTGTAATCATTTTAGATAATTAAAAAAAAAGCTTTGATAGGATTACATATTGCACGATTTGGTACCCATCTAATCTAACAAGTAACATCCACTAATCATTCACTACTTCTATTCAAGATTAATCACTAATCACTAACACTACTTCTATTTAAGATTCGACACATATTGAAAGGCTCCAAATGTTATATATACTTGATCGTAGCATCTTAAAAGGAAAATTGGTTGACAATTTCCTGAAATATCAAGTTTTTATTTGTTTTGAACTGGGTAACAATTAAAAATTGTCTTGTCTTTGCTTAGCCATGTTAAATGAATTAGTAAATGTTTTAAAGTCCTTAAATTTTCATTCAACCACAAAAAAGAATTGTTTTATTTAAAAAAGAGTTTAATTTGGTCTTAATGAATATTCATAAATTATGTAAATATTTCTATTACGCACTGCATCGGTCCTTACTTTAAAAAGATGAGAATAATCAACATAAATTGTTTGAGTAATACGTATAATTTCTGATTTTGAGTTAAAATTACTAAATTAATACAAGCTGAAATTACTTAAAGTTCTTATGTATTTGATTTTACTCAAATATTCCACGTATGTTCTACTAAATTGAAAGTTTGAGTTAGCAAGACTTAAATTTAGTGCGTAAGTGGCAAAACTAATGTTTTCAAGTAAATTCTACATGGAAAAAATACGTAAAAATTACCAATGAACAATTTTTTTTTTACAGTGTATGATAATGTTCTCTCTTTTTATTTGTTTGTAAATATTTCTTGTTTATGCGCTTGTTTTCTAATGAAAGGCACTTTATGAAATATGATATTATTATTATTATCATTATATACTCCTATAAGATATAAAAGAAAGTGATAGTTTTGATTGATAACAAAAATTGTATGAGTGGTTACGTCTAGGGACACAAAATGATCTAAATATAACATTGTGTCATACAATTTCATAAAATCTTTCATTCTTCTTTCTTTCGTTTTTTTTTTTCATTCATTCATTATTCCAAACATTCTATTTTTCATTCCTTCTTTCATTCGTTCATTCTTATTCTACCCTATTCCATTTACCTTTCTTTTTTTTAGCTTCTTCATTGTTGGAAAAGAAATGTACAAAGAGTGTCAGCACAATGGCCTTCTCCCCCTCCCCAACCCAACCCACTCAAGATATCCAGCAATGCCCTTGCACCAAAATAGGCCCTACATTTTCCATTTGTAAATTTGCATTTTTCATTTCCCCCCTGGTCACTTTTGAGATGGCGGGGAAAGTGTCTCTAAACAGAAATATTTTGACCTTTTAAACCATCTCCATTCATACCGATGGATATATATTCGCCGACACTATACCTCAACCGAGCAATAAAATGTATTGTATATTCTGCACTGTGGATGAGGAATGGGAAACACCCCTACAAATTTACTAATCTGTATTGCTCATCTAAAACATTGTGAGTAGCCTGATTATGCTAATTCAAGGACTTAACAATACTCTGCAAAGATTGCTTTCAATCTCAAGACCGTTTCATTTCTTTAGCTTGAAGGAAAATTAACGGTAAATAATTATGTTTGTTCATTCGCTTCAAACCTGCTCTCGGCGACCCCGACCCCTTCACAATGTCTCTTGTATCGTTGCGTTTATTGTTGTCTGTCATTGTTTATCTTATGTTAAAAAAATGAAAAATAAACGTGCTCTGTATAGAGCGACTACTACTACAACTACATCACAGCTCATTGAAATCACCAGTGCTGCCCTTATGATACCAAATTACATTTACATTATTTTATAGACTTGCAATTCTTATGGCCCAACTGGTCACTTTAATGGGGTGGCGGGAAACCGTCTCTAATCAGAAATCGAGGGCCAGGCTATGATTTAATTATCCCCTCGAAATACCTACGGACGATTTTAAAGGTACCTTTCAACATAAGCACACAATACGATTTGTCCACAGTATGTATATCTGAACAGCTATAGTATGACGTGCGTATATATCATTGTGATCATGTGAGCTTGATCTTCAAGCGAGTCTATACTTATTACTACTGTTTGATATTAGTGAACACTAAGTCCAAAAAAATTCTCTCCTTCATGTAAACGGTGTTAGCTTATTCGTTTCGCTCTCTACAGTACTTGTAAGTATCTTTCTTTAAAGACAAATTGGATTATGAGCAAGATTATGGCCTCATTCTCATTCCCTCTCTATCTCTCTCTTCTCACATTTTGAATATGAATAATAATAATATATCAGCAAAAACTATCTAATTCAGTTCACATTTGTGATTCTAACACATTTTTCTTTCATTCAGAGCAAGCCTATACAGTCCCATACATGCAGAGCAAATAGAACAGTTATAATCAGCTTCTGTCTGTCCCGGAATCTGTACACCACTTTCCAAGGCACCTCCGGTCTTAAATTGGTTTTCGCGATTCGTAGAAAACGTAAAGTTTGGCCATGGAGTCAGGTTCACAATTATCTGATTTTTGTTTCTTCTTAGGGGGGGGGGGGGGTTGGGGTTGGCCCTCTGCTCTTATTTCCCTCGCACTCATCAAAATAATATAGGAGAGGGGGAGGCCTAATTCATGAGTATTAGAGTTGATATCGAGTGGCATCCACTTGAACACTCTCCTGTTGCATCGCAATCTAAACTCTTTCAGATTGCGGCACACGCCCCCCCCCCCCAATTTATGATTTCACTGGCTACGCCTCTGCTATTTGCTTATGCAAGTATCAATGATTTCCTCGTTTAAATGTTAGACTTGTGATCGGTGCTTCACGACACGCTGTTTAGTTGTTGTTATAGATCACTTTATTGATTCTTCATCAATAAAGGTATAAAGTCATAGACATTGTAAGGAAAGACTTAAGGAAAAGGAGAACATGTTGAGAAACCCCCAGATTAATTGTCCACGCAGGGCAGGTAACGGAGAAGATACATCATATAAGTGACTTTTAAAGCCATACAAGCAGAGGGGTAATGTCACCGTAAAGTATTTAGACCCCCCCCCCCTCTCCTCCAACTTCCTACCAACCCCATATTCTCACTTTCATTTCTTTTCTATGTCTTGCGTTATTATCCCCCATTGTTTGCCTATTTCCCTCTCTCTCATTCAACCAATCCAGTCTCGCTCTTTCCTCTATCCCATTCATTCTTACTTACTTACTTTTCATTTTTCTGTGTTTCCACCATTTCCCTTTATATTTCTCTTTCTCTCCCAATATATCCAGTTCTTTTTCTACATTACTCGCTCACTCGGTTCATCATCACCCCCCTCCCCCCACCTTTCTCTCTCTCTCTCTCTCTTACCCTCCTTTCCTCCCTTTACTCCCTCTCTATCTCTAAGTTACTTATCATTTCATGTGGAGCAAAATGTCTACTTTTCCTTCTCCTCTTTACCTTTCTTCCTCCACCACCATGTCCATCCCTTCTCTCCCCTCTCCCTCTCTCGCTTTTACTCTCCCCCCCCCCCTCTCTCTCTCTCTCCCCCTCCCTCCCTCCCTCCCTCTCTCCCCTCTCTCTCTCTCTCTTTCTATATTTTTCTCTTTCCCCTCAAGTTCATTCTCACTACACTCCTTTCTCTCCTTTTCTATTCCTTCTCCACTTTCTCTCTCTCTCTCTCTCTCTCTCTCTCTCTCTTTCATTCCCTTTCTCTCCCTTTCTCTCACTTTCTTTCACTTTCTTTCACATCGTCTTCTTACCCATCTCCCTTTCTCACTATCCCTTCCACGAAACAATTCTCACAAAAGAGACTGTACATGGTTGTGTGTAGCATTGTGTCCCCTGAGTGGGAGGAAAGAATAGCGAGCGCAGACATCTGAGCTAGTGAGAAAAGAGCTCCCGGCGTTCAAAGACGACCATGGCATCGGTTTAATATACCTTTTGACATTACGCTGGCTTAGTTTCTCTCCTTTAATAACCCTTCGCTATCTGCATTAGACAGGTATACTGGGGCATACTGGAAGACTGAAGTTCGCTGGTGTTTATGAATGTATACAAGAAAACAACGGCCTGTAGACTGTAGTGGTAGTCATCTCACAGCTTCATGGCTACTTGTAATGACAGAAAGATAACTCGTTGGTGTGATGTTTATATACACAACGTATCACCAGCAGCGTGCAATGAATGTGTTTGTTTTGGTTTTATTAAACGCAACGGTATTGCTGCTGAGCCGATGTTTGAGTTTGTGATGAAATATTTGTTGAGTATCACTTTCTTGCTGATCACCTAATCCCCGTTGCTCTACACGTAAAATCTTGAATATTATTATAAGGTCCAATTTTGATACTCTGTTGCAGGAACTAATATAGAGAATTTCACATATGACAACAAAGTATGTATAATATATTATCTTATCATTGAAAAGACAATTCGCATTTCTGAATGTTATTTTTCACCGATCAAAATATTAGTCTTCCTAGCATTGCATATAAATAAAAAATAAGATCTACTTTTTGGAATGTTTGCCTAATTAATAGTCGTGAGAAATTGACCCGGGTAGAGGCCAATAATACGGACAGTAAACCAAACTGGTTTGCACAGTGTCCGGGTCTATGGTTTACCCAGGGTTTACCACAGGACTTCAAATCATCTGGAAAACGGAAAGACAAAACGAAAAGGAAAATCTTTCTCTGCACAATACTTTTTGTGTAATGCTAAAACAGGAAATAATCATCAACTCAAATTGTGTTGAATTTTATAGTTTACCGAACATCATGCTCTCGACCATATTAATATACGTCCAATTATTTCCATGTAGATCTCTATAGCGAACAGCAAATACAGACCTATTCAAGACGAACATCTTATATCATGAAAGATAATGTACTATGAAACATAAGATTAAGATTATAGCAGTGACATATAGGCCTACGACAAAAGACTATTTTCCCGCCTGTTTTGATCTTTATACATTAACATATCATCCCCATGGTAACACAAGTAGAAGTAATTGCAGGCAGGTCAGGTAGACGAAACAGAACAAAACAAGATGAATTCAACATCTTAATGACCTGCGTCGAGGCGAAAAACCGTCAAAAGATTGCGTTCATATTAAATCTATATAGAGAGGCAATGTCAAGGATAATGCATACATGTAAATCTCACGTTGGTTCCATATGAAAAGGGACCTGCAGCAACTTTATGTCTTATGATTGACGCCAAGACGAAAAAATATTCATCAATGTGAATTCGAACTGTATATAGACATAATGTCAGGCACGTCAGGTAGACTACATTCAGGTAATCCCACAACCGTGGTTAAGCTCCAGTTATAATCAGAACATCGATAAGGGAGATGAATAAAGGAAGGTGCTTGGGCTTCATGCCGACCTTGAGACGATAAACATTAATAACCGTGACATTTTTGGATTCGAAGTGAATGTCAAAGACATAATGGTTCCATAATGAAAAAGGAAGAGGTGGCACAATGGCTCAGTGGTAGAGCAGTGGTCTCGTAATCGGGAGGTCTCGGGTTCTAAACCAAGTCAATGCGCTCGTGCCCTTAGGTAATGTGGTATATTAAAGGCATTAATACTCATTAACAAGTCCCTCATAAAAGCCGTTGGTCCACTAATTGTGAACTTACAAGCATACAAGCATTATGCATGCTTTCTTAGCAGCTAGGTATCACATTATCAAACAAACGTGTATTAGGGAACTACAACAACTTTATGACTGATGACGAGACGTAAAATATTCATAAATATGAATTCGAACTGAATCTATACAAAATGTCAGGTATTGTACAATCAAGTGTTCTATACATTATTTGTTATGTTCATCGTGGCGAGCAGATCACCCAACAAGCGAGATGAAATGGGAATACTTCTGCATCTTAATTACTGACCTTGAGACAGAAAAGCATTCATAAATCTGAATTTGATCTGAATCTATAGACATAATGTTTCAATTTCCTGATGTAGGCCGACTTGCCCTTTGGAAATTACCGAAGAAGAAAATAAGTAATTACGTTGGTTCAGTTCATCACTGCGGGCAGAACATTCAAAAGGGAGATGAACTTTAACAAGACTGTCCTTGCGGCAAAAAAACATTCATAAATTTGAATTCGAACAGAGAATATATATTTAAGCTATATGCAGTAGCATTATCAAAGATAATCAGGATTTTAAACTATAATTGTATGTTTTATCATTATTATTATTATAATCATTTGATATATAGGAAAGATTCTCACAAAAGCACGAGTACGTGAATATTGTGGCTATCTCTCTTTTCTATACTTTCAAACAGAGAGAGAAAAGGTTGATTTAGTTCTAGCCAAGACATTATTGGCTCTAACTATAGGTATTGAATTCAAAAGACATGATGATCACTTGTACCAGCTCAATTACTTTAGGTGCACCTTCTCTTCTTTATGTTCTTTTTCTTTGGTCTGTCTGTGTTTGTGTGTGTGTGTCTCTCTCTACCCCTTCTCTCTTTCTTCATGGCTTATAATACTTTGTGTTCTATTCAAGAATGTTGGGAATAGTGTATGTGACCGTGTTGTTCCTATGTATCCGTGTTCTCTCTGTGAATGTTACAAGTATGTTATTATCATAATGTTACAAATCCTCACGTATTACTCTCTTTCCGAAATCCGAAAGAGAGTAATATGATTCACCGATGAAGAGATTGTCGGTGAATGTGTCTGTTTATAAACATGGGCACAGCTCCTACTTATGTAACGTAACTCGCATCTGCTTTCCAGGAAGAATTACAGGATGTGTTGTTAGGGACACAGGCGTAGCTAAGGAGAGGGGCAAAGGGGGCCACCCCTCACGATGACCCGGAAATAAAAATGAATACTAAAGTATTTAGGAAGTCGGTAGCGAGATTGATACTACACAATATCCCTATACCCCTAGAGAATCATGCGATGTACTGGCTTTACCCCGCCCCTCCCCTTTTTCAACCACCCTGGCTATGCCCCTGTTAAAGGTAAAGACCAGTATTGGCAACGCCCCAATTTCAAAAAATGAAATGGAAGCTCTCATTACCAATCATGTGAAAGAATATGTTTTGACTAATACATGATGATAAAAAATTTGCCGGGAAACCGCCTACTAATTCATATATTTGGTAAATTTATTTCTCTCATGGTCTGGTGAGAGAGATAGGGTAGTCCCATATACATCTTTCTGTGTATAGTGCTTGTAACTTTACGAAGAATGGGCCAAATTTCTTATCATTTTGATGATTCCAGAACCTTGCAGATGCTAGATGCTAGATGATCGACCTTTTCTGATCGATTCCACAACGTTTCTTTCACAATGCAATCGCATGACCATTACTGGTCTTTACCTTTAAGGGAGACTGAGGGCAAGTTGCAATTACATGTAGCTGGGTATAATATGAACGGAAGTCCCTCGGAAGTCATTCTGACTAGGGTCAAAAAACAGATCCAATTCATTGCCAAATTGCACACGCGTGATGCATTTCACCAGAATATAAATTGACTACTAAACGGCTGCTAGAAAATGGAACTCTGTTCACTGCTTTCACACTCGTTCCCTACACGAGTGAAATCCCCGTTTGTGTTTGTTGAAGCTTCCCCGACATAGCATCAACCAATGTTGTGGTTGTTGATGTTGTTCTTTTTGTTATTGTTGATGCTAATGTAGGCCTAATTAATTGCTATGGTAAACAGTTTCCTGATAAACAGTTTCCTGTTATCGAAGAAAATATGTGCATCAAATTCGAATACGAACGTAAAGTGATAAATCATTCACCATTTTATCCGCCATTTTGTATAAATGTTTCACGCCTCTACCCGACAGATGCAAACTGAGCTTTCACAGCAGGTGAATGAATAGTTTAGTGCTAATAATATCATCGATCTGTGTACACAGCGCAATGGGTGTTCAATGAAGTTGAAATTTCAATGGCATTGACCGCATGGCAGCTTCAAATAGCAAAATCCAGAAGCCAATGTTACTGCTTTCTATGTTGTTTGAATCGGTGATGTCACTGATGTGAATTTGTTGGAAACTCTCTCATCATAATGTCAACGGAATCTAGGTTGTCATCTGGTTTTCTTATTGTGATATAATTCAAACAAAAAGGACACAGAAAAGACTATAAAATAATAAGAAAAAAAGGTTACTCGATTTGAATAGTTTGTAAATACTTTTTACCACAATGGTTACCAGGGTTACCTGAAAGCTTGCAAAGATTTGTCCGACATAGCAACAAGTAATGTTAACAACCTATACATTCCTACTGGTGGAGTACAATATCATGTAACAGGTGAATTACAATACTTCGTATAGGGTCGTGAGGGTGATTTAAGCGTTCGTAAATTTGAATACAATTTGTGAGCTAGTCTATTAGCACACGACTTCGTACTAACTTTGCAATTCTTTGTGTCAATCTAATTTTCATGAGATTGAAGGAGAACTAACCCCAAAGAATAACTTTATTTGTTCTGAGAGATTTATTGCATTCTTGCCCATCAATCTACAAGATTCCCCACCAAAATGTATAAGAAAGGCATAAAGCAAGCAGGCGCGGATCCAGGAATTTCTTGCCGGGGGGGCACAAGGAGGGGCACCGTGTGGGAAAGAGAACATATATATATATTTTTTTAAGTCCCCCCAAAAATCGCAACGACTCAGCCAGCCGCTGAATAAGCGGGGGGGGGGGGGGGGGGGGGGGGGGGTAAGCGGACACTTTTTAAATATTTTTTAGTCCCCCCAAAAAAAATCTCAACGGGGGGGGGGGGGGGGGGGGGTAAGAGGACACTTTTTTTTTTTTTTTTAGGTCACGAAATTTTTAAATTTGACATTTTGCTTCGTTAGGGGGGGGGGGGTAAGGTCACCTTTTTAGGTCAGCCATTAGGTTTTTTTTTTTTTTTTAATTTAAAAAAAGAAAAAAAAAAAAAATGTTTGGCCGCGGGGGGCACGCCCCTGTTTTTCAGTGTATTTTGGGCGGATTTAGGGCCGATTTTAACATATTTTTTTCGGCCGGGGGGGGCACGTGCCCCCTGTGCCCCCCCCCCCCCCCTGGATCCGCCACTGAGCAAGAATAAAGTACAGTTTCTCAGCAAGACATGGGCGTCGCCATTTTCTTGATTGCATGACGTACTTATATGCGGAGTCGTTTATCAACCAAACGTTTTCAAATTCAAGGATGCTTCCTTCCCAGGTATTTGTGGCGCTGCTATTATCCTTTGTAATCCAATTGCCAGAACGAAATTTGCATATATAAGTTGGTGCTGTTCTGAGGTAAAGGTTTCGCATAAATGAAATAGATTTTTCAACCGCTATATTTTAGTATTTTAAAATATATGAGTTACAAATTGTTACCCTATTATACATTTGTCACCAAATGTAATTTTTACCTCCTCGGCTATGATTTTCCTTCATTGAAAAATAAAGGTTTTAGTTATTGAATTAGAAAGTCTTTCCAATGAAAGCCTGGTGCATGATACTTGTACAACTCCGCCTGGTATACGTCACATTTTCAAGAAAATGGCGTCGCCCATGTCATGCTAAAAGGCATTTAAACATCATGCCGAGAAATCTTCATATATCTCTTGTACACGTTCGTAAGATCTTATTGTACATCAAAAGGCAGGAAGTCATCTCGTTTTTTCAGAATACCTACACTCATTCTTTGGGGTTACTTCTCCTCTAATGATGTATTGATTCAAAAGGTAGAAACAAATATACCTAAAGCTAAACCACATCATTATTAGAAATAATTAGATAGCTAAAGTAAACACCAATGCGAGTCGAAATAATATCTTTCATCAGAAATGCCAATCTTCAAATTACTAGGCCTACTCGAAATTACATTTTACCTCATCATTACAAAGCTATTAATATGACAAACACTTGAAAGGTTTTCTTTTAACTGTTCCATTTTAATACTTACATTTTTCTAAGCACATTCTAGAAAAGCGGATGTGCTTCCACACCCACCCCCTTAACTTGATTCGACTGACTTTCAGGAGATTAAATATAAATGGTGCTAGAAGTATCGAACAATCATTTGGAAAATAAAACAACATAGCAAAGTGAAGTAGAAAAAAAGAACTTTCAAGGAAAGGGAGATAGTTTAAGCATCTTACCTGATAAGCGCAGACCATCCCATCCTGGCGTTCCTTCTCCGAACAGGCATGATGGCGATATCATCATCATCTTCTCTTTCTTTCTTTGGACTTCCCGCCAAGGCGTCCATCGTTACTGCTGCTGCGTTTGCTAGAGCAGTCGCTTTCACACTCTCCGATGCCATATCTTCCCGATTGCCTGGCTAGCTAGCTACAGCAACTAACTACTAAATATACACCTATACAACAATGCGTGTCGTCAACGAAAAACCTAAGGCGACTTTCAATCCGCGCTCCACCGTTTGCAATATGCGATCCAATTTCGTTTGAAGCGCCGTAGTTTGCTCTTCAAAATTAATGTCGCCTGTGCGTGCGCGTAACACGCCTGATCAATATTTCATCGGAACACACTCGATTTAACCGCTCGATACCAAACTTCTTTATTCTCCAACTATACAAAAGAATATCACTTCATTCATGATGCCTCACTTCTTCTGCATATGAAGTCAAACACGGGATGGCTACACGCAACACCTCTGTCAGGAATTTATTCACAAATTTGCAAGTCTGCATGCGGGCAATCAGATCTCTACAAAGACGCAGATTGTGGGTGACTATTCAGGCACTTGCAGTCGTCGATCATTTTGTTATTGAATGACTTTCACCTTGCGGGAATCTTCCTTTAAATATGAAACAGCTCCTATTGTTGTCTGTGAGCCTGCTTCATTCTAACCTAGATTTGTAGAAAGGTGAAAGAAACAAATAGATTAATGGATTGGCACTGTAAAGAGATCTTGTGCATGTAAAATTCAAAGCTATCTCGTCTTTGAGTTTCTCAGTTTTCCTCTTGAGTCTACTTCCGTTTTGCTTCCTGAATAATCAGCTCAACTGTGCCAAATTTCCTTTTACTGAGTGCTACATTCAACAATCATTGTCTTAGATCAAATGCACCAGGGGGGAGGGGGCATCGCAAGAGAAGGGTATGTAGGATGCTCCCCCCCCCCCCCTCATCAAATGTATTATTCGTCAAATTTGGAAATTTAAAGCCTTTTATAGGGATGACGGATGACGTAAACAGTGTTAATGACCGTTAATAATAATAATATCCAGCTTTTATCTAGCGCATAGACATAATTTACAATGTCTCTAAGCGCTTAAAAAATATACTATTACCCCGGTCATTGGATTCAGTGCTTGTCCGCACACACTGTCTGCACAATCTTCATTCCCTGGGGAGCATTCCAGCCAGGCATTTTCTTTCTCTCTTTGGGGGTTAGGGGGGGGGGGGGGCAGAGAGGAAGGCTTGTTGGAGAAATGCCAGGAGAAGAACATTCTAACTTGGAAAATGTGAAAATTGCACTTAAACTTCACTCGTATTTCATTAATCTATTTGTCTTTGGAATATATCTTAGTCTATTACGACATGGGACATTATATCATTTACGATCAATTTATGTATGTAAGGGGAAATGCTGTCTGTCAAATTATTTGTTAAAATGGTCTGCAACATGTTTTTCTAGTTGAAGGTAATACAAAGTTTTGGGAAATTTTGAAAATTGGGTGGATAGTGAATCTTTACAATTTTGATATATTTTGATAATATCATAACTTTAGACTCGATTTCAACCGCGACAACAATCAATGTATATTGCAGGAACGCATATGCTTCCAATATGTTAATTTGAACCAATTTCATGACCCCATACTAAAACTTTGTAATTATACCTTTAATGTCAGCTTCGTAAACAATGAATCATACTGCATCACGAAGTAACACGAATCATTAGCACTCGTATTTACCCGGAGGACACACGTTCAAAGAAAACATCTGCTTTCGTTTCGCGCGCCTTTTATGAGTAATGGTTGCCATGGTTACACGTTCATCTTCGCCTTGCATCCATGAACAAGATGGAGATTGATAGGGGGATAGAGAGGATGGGGTGAGAGAGAGAAGGAGCGAGTGGATAGTGGGGAGAAAGACAAAGATAGAGATGTAGGTCGTTTATAGACAGAAAGGATTTACAGAATAATAGAAATATGAAGATAGAGGTATCGAGAAAGAAGTAGGGAGAGGAGAAGGGGAAGAAGGAAGAGAAGTAAATATAAGCCAATAGACAGGAGAAATAATGCTTTCATAAATAAATTAATAAATTGATTAATAAATTGATTTATCTATTTATTAATCTTTAAAGTAGGTAAGTAATAAGTTAATATTACATCTATATAGAATAGAAATTAGAGATATAGGCAGATACAAATAGAACTAGGCAAACAAAAATGCGAAGGCACTTTAATATTTATATTGTATCAACTTTTATTAAACTGCGACGGCTAGATCTCGCTCTTAAACCATCCATGCAAGTTTAGTATGCAGATTTCGCTTGAACATCAATCGTGCACACAAACCATACAGGAAAGAGGAGTGGACCATATTTCAGTTCTATTCGTTGACTCTTTTATTACGTCGAAGAAGAACAGCTCAATATTTTTTGAAGTCGAGTAACCATGCTCTCTAAACTTGGCATTAACTACATGTATTATCAGAACGATAGCATTCCTAGCAAAGTTGGAAGGCGACAGCTAAGATACGAGAAGTAGTCTCACTCGCCTTTGGATCACCCGGCTTTTACTGTTTCGAGCAGACCGACCAAGTATTCAACCAGTCTGTCTGAGTTGAGGACAAACTTTGACCTTCGCTCGAGGTCTGCCAGGGGGCCGCACGCGACTGAGTGTTTGCCCTTGACAGATTATCTTGATGAGCGAGACCCTGGGCTTACTGTATGCAAAGTCTGGGGGGGGGGGGGGGGGGGGGGGGGGGGGGGGGGGGGGGTGTAAGAGGACACTTTTTTTTTTTTTTTTTTGGTATCGATATTTGAAAATTTGACATTTTGCTCCGTAGAGGGGGGGGGTGGTAAGGTCAATTTATTTGGGTCAGTCAGTGGCATAATTTTTTTTTTTTTTTTTTTTTAATAAAAAAATAAAAAAATAAAAATCACAAAAGGGGGGGGGGTTTGGTAAAAAAATACACATATAATACACACATAACAAAAATTCAAGGGGGGGGGGTTAACCCCCAAACATCCCCCCCCCCCCCTCCGTACGCGCCTGAATACCGTTCATGATAGACATATCTAAATTAGTTACAATATTCATGATAATTATACTCGAATCGTACAGGTCGGAGATTGAATATTTATACTAATAGATCATTGGATAGGTTATGAAGGGGGTCACGATAAAGAAGAAGTTGTTGTAAGGAAAAGAAGGTCAATAATTGTTTTGATAACTTTTCTACTCCAATTTATTTTCCACAATGACATATTTTGGGGGTTGTGTACTGGCGGTAGAACGCGGTAGGCGACTTTACTTCACGGGGGGGGGGGGGGGGGTCAATGCACTTTAATTTGACCCCTTTACCTAAGTCCCCCGTTCTATTTCACCCCTTCTACATACAAATTTAACTACCCCATGTATTTTACAACAAACCGACGCTCTTCTATTTGCGGAGCACTCCCTTCCGTATGTATGTATACAATAATCATCTTTTAAATAATTTGTAGGCAGTCAATCCGTCCCTATTTTCACGAAGTGACGGTAGTGAGGAAAAATCGTCAAAATTTGTTTTCACTACCGTCACTTCGTGATATCCATTGTGTGCCATGATTGTTTTTCATTAGAACTTTCTAGCGCATGAACATGTATATGCTAAAATGTTTAGGATCAGATTGTGCTGTGTTATATACATTACCTTAAACAAAGTCTAAATAAACTTGATATTATTTTAGCGCAGGAACGTATAGATGATTAATTTCTGATTGTGCTGTTTCATAAGATACATTACCATGTTAAATAACCACCATAACATATATTTTACATAGGAACCAAGTATTTGTTTGACCACTAAATACTGGTTTTCGGAGTATTGTTCAATGTCATAGTACTGATTACAATGAAATATCATTACCAGGCATAAGTCAAGGAAGTCAGCAGGATATAGCCTACCACGGCTGTTGTTTTTAATATGAAGTGATGTGGTATATGTACCACACTGAAAGGGCATTCCAACCCTTGTAATTATTTCATGTGTATGAATTAAAGCAGAAAAATAACAGAAACAAAAGAAAGAGCTAAAATTTGAAATAAAGGGGTCCAGTAATAAGTAAGCTATAAATGTTTGAAATATGAGATCACTATAAGTCTATGCTAATCTCATTATGGCAATATGATCAGTGGATTGTGACGTAGTCGTAGGCAACTCTCCCGTTTGTCGTGTTAAAAATTATGATTGATATCTGCTTTTCTCCAAACACCACTCAAGATATAACGTGGATAGCATTATCATTGAAGTTTCTCTTAAAAGAAAATACCACATTGAGCCATCGTGAAAAAAATACATTTAGTCATTTAGTGTTTTGGAGCAAATGGGAAAATTGTCCGAAAGGCCTACATACTGCACGAATCGCATTGACACTGTCGATACGGCCTATTTAAAATTCCTGTTCCCATAGTGATTACATGCAAGTCTTCTTCTTTTTTCTACTTTCTTTCAGAATTATTTTTTCTTGAGTCTGGATTTTTCTTGAATAATCACTCACGTTCGCGGTATTTGGAACAGGTTTTTGAATTTGCATTGAAAGTATCATTATTGTCGCCACTGTGCATTATAATTAATATTTCAGAGTGCTTTCATTCATGCACACAAACAAAATACGCAAAACGAGAAAAAATAGTGAGTGATAGAGAAAGAAAGAGAAATATATATGAGAGATTGAGCAGACGGAGAGAGAGAAGGTTGGAAAGAGAGGGGGAGGGAAAGGAGGAAGAGATCGAGAAAGAGAGAAAGGAGAGAGAGAGAGAGCGAGAGAGAAAGGAGAGAGAGGAGGAGGGAAAGGAGGAAGAGATCGAGAAAGATAAAGAAGGGAGAGAGGGGAGGGAAAGGAGGAAGAGATCGAGAAAGAGAGAAAGGAGAGAGAGAGAGAGGAGAGAGAGGAGGAGGGAAAGGAGGATGTCGAGAAAGATAAAGAAGGGAGAGAGAGAGAGAGAGAGAAAGGAGAGAGAGGAGGAGGGAAAGGAGGAAGAGATCGAGAAAGACAGAGAAGTAGGGAGAGGGAGATAGAGAGGAGGAGGAGGAGGGAAAGGAGGAAGAAATCGAGAAAGACAGAGAAGGAGAGGGAGAGAGGGGGTGGAGAGAAAGAGAGAGGGAGGGAGAGAGAGGAGGAAAGGAGGAAGAGAGAGAGAAAGAGAGAGAGAGAGGGGGAGAGAGAAGGGGAGAGGGGAAAGAGAGAAAGAGTGAGACAAGGAGAAGAGCGAAAAAAGGAGGGGAAAGAGAGAGAGAGAGAGAGAGAGAGATAGAGAGAGAGAGGAGAGATTGAGAGAAGGAGAGAGAGAGAAAAAGGGAGGGGAAGGAGGAAGAGAGAGAGAGAGAGAGAGAGACAGAGCAGAGTGAGAGAAGGGGAGGAGGAAAGGGGGAAGTAGAGTAAAGTGAGATGAAGATAGGTTTATTAAGATATGCGCGTTGATATTAATAAAGAAAAATCACAGATTCATTGGCCTATATGAAATAATAGATTATACTTTAACATGTTAAACGATAATTCCTGCCTGAAGATTTACCACGAATACCCCCTCCCTTTTTTTACACCAAGTATTGGGTTTTTCCACACGAATGGAAGCAATACATGAAAGGTATAAAATACATTTACACAATTCTGAGCACCGTTCATTCAGGGTTTGCTTAATTGGACGTGTGAACATTATCAGTGAATGTGTATATGAATTCATATTCAATGCACGCTCACAGTACTTTGTTTTATTGATGGTGCTTGTTTTTAAAGAAATAATGGAGTTGAAGTTAAAGGTAAAGACCAGTATTGGAAACGCCCCAATTTCAAAAAATGAAATGGAAGCTCTCATTACCAATCATGTGAAAGAATATGTTTTGACTAATACATGATGATAACAAAATTGCCGGGAAACCGCCTACTAATTCATATATTTGGTAAATTTGTTTCTCTCATGGTCCTGCGAGAGATATAGGGTAGTCCCATATACATCTTTCTGTGTATAGTGCTTGTAACTTTACGAAGAATGGGCCAAATTTCTTATCATTTTGATGATTCCAGAACCTTGCAGATGCTAGATGCTAGATGATCAACCTTTTCTGATCGATTCCACAACGTTTCTTTCACAATGCAATCGCATGACCATTACTGGTCTTTACCTTTAACAAAAAAATAACAGAAACAAAAACACTTTCCTTGCATTATGTGTGGAACGACAAAAAATTATGTGTAATGGAGAGGAAGATCTACTAAAGTCGTAAATATTTTAAATAATAATATAAATGCATATTGATCTTTAATAATATAATTATTCTGAATCATGAAATTATTAAGGGTTTTCCAAGAATAAAATAATAACGATCAATACCCCCGACCCCCCCCCCCCCCAAGAATAAATAACGATGGAGAAGAAGGAGAACAACAAGAAAAATGTGGTGATAATGATAAAGAAGAATATTAGAATGAAGGAGATGAGAAAGAAGAAGAAGAAGAAGGAGAAGAAGAAGAATAAGAGTAGGCCTATATTTGGTAACGCTTGCCTGCCTTGATTTAGACGCAGATGGAACTATATAACGATTTTTGCGTTTGGAAAAATGAAGTATCTCAAAATAGTGGGTGGACTATATTTACGGTGGAATAATATTAGGTTATTGATCCTTATATATAGTTTTGTCTCACTCATTTTCGTTGTTGAAAATTCAGAACAGGGGGAAATACCTTTGAATGAAATACTCACCCCCCCCCGAATTCAAGTAGCCTTTCTGCCCTTTTCTTATTTTGTATGTCTTCATATTACTTTGCATTTTTCTGTAACAAACACTACTAATAAGTCTTACTGAGAATGACACTAATTCCAAGCGTAATCCTCGCTAAGCATGTGTGTAGAACAATAAACAAGACTGTTTCCTTATGTATTCAATGACAGTTTTTCTTGCTAAGTTAACACCAAAGAATGTACGCGGAAACATGAGGTTTACTTCTACCCTGATCTTTTTTTATTTATTTGTTATTAAGAAAGGAATATTGACTCTACACTGTCCACTGCTTGGACGCACTTTTGTAAATATGTAGTCATAAATAAGTAGTTTGTTACTTTAGATTCATCTCTGTCCGTGCTAAACTAAAACAAACAGAATCAAAACTAATACGAAGAAATTGTATATATTTCACCTTTCTGGATGGATTATAGTTCCTCTTAAAATAAGTCCACTAAATTGTTTTTAATCGTCATCTGTCTTGGGGGTTAAACTCATTTGCACTGTAGTCCGACTTCGTTTATTTGAAGAAAAAAATATTACGGAGAACGAGTTACTCATCACATTAGGCGCAAACCAACCGTGTAAACATTCAAACTTGACAATACTTGAAGCTTTTCAGTCTGCTCCCGTACCCGTACCCGTACAGTCTATTATTATTTTGTCTCTTGATTAAGTATTATTTTTCTTTTCTCGAATGACATGTCCCTAAAAGCGTCTAGTAGCATGTAATCAGTGATATATATACACTCTCTTGAATACGACTAAACTACATTTCACATTTCATACACTATGATATTTGCACCAATATACTGCATTTCCAACTGCCACTAATTATGTTCACTGTCTGGTATTACATACTTGTTACAAATGCAAATAGAACATAATGAAATTTCAGTCAAGGTTCCCCCTTTTGTCTCCACCTCATCGTATACCTAAAGGTTCAAGGGTTAGATTTGTTCCCTTCATATGAGGAGACCATAGGGGCTAAAGCGGTACGGTAGCAGACTACTGAGAATGCATTAACAAAAGAGCCAGTATTTATATTGTTACAATTATTTTCTCTCGCAACTTCCTCATTTTTTGTTCTCCGAATACAGTCGTGTTCTTTTTGATACGCATGTGCGGCGTTGCTCAATACTCCATTGGCAATGCATGGGATGTGTTTGTATATGGAATTTCAAGCAGAAGTTCTTTAAATAGGAACTTCTAAAGAGGAAACTGCATGGTAGTGGAAATTATATAGTTATTTGCCTTTGATATTAGCAAACTTTTAGAGGTGCAGCATTTCCCTCTTTTTACACCAACACTACGCTGAACTTATCTATCAGGCGCACATCGATACTAAGTAGGTGCACCAACCTGTCGTGGGAGTGCATGACCATCTTCGTTGTGATACTCTAGAGACTATTACATCATGTATTATTGCCGTCACAGAGGAGTAGGGATTTTAGAGCTGTGAAATTGATCTATTTTGTCAGTTTTTCTTCTCGAGGCTTGCAGATATCGGAGCATGTAAACTCAAAAAACTTCTTTCGGATTCATATCGTGTGATTTTATTTTTACATGACATCTTGGATAAACAGTGATATATGATGTGATTTGGATGTATGAGTTGAATTTGAATCATGCTTCCTCGTAACTATGAACCACAGTGAACATTATCATACAAGCCTACATTGATACCTAAATGATTATCTGCCAACATTCCTCGGGGGTGTTTCTACGTATTATTTCGCGTTCCGTAATTGACCTGTCGACCACCAAGCCAACCCTGGCTCATCTTAAAGGTATTGATGATCACAACGTAGGATGAACTTTGAAATCAAACGTGAAACTGGACTACACCACATGACTTCATTATTATATGTATCATGTGACCGAAATACTGTTTATTCTACAAAACATCAATAACAGCGATTTTGCCAATTTTCACTTTCATGTTTTTTGCATTATCACGAGGAGTGAAATCAAACCTTGATTATTAATAACATAAATCAATCACCGGATTTTATCTAAGTATCGGAAGTGCAAGACTACTGAATTATTGCTACTCCGTAAATTTACATTTTCCGAAGACAACATTTCGCAATTTCCAATCGTACATTATTTTCTGCACCTTTTCACATTGTTTGACCATAAGGGGAAGCAACTGCAGCTACTGTGGGTGTTTTATCAGTCTTATTTCCGTTAAACCGCGAGATAATCCGCAAAGTATTGACTGTTCGATTTCCTCGAGATTTACATTTACTTTTCGCCTGCAGTCTGGTACTGAGAGTCCATTTCGCAACGTCGACTTACTGATTAGGATATAGAACCGGGATAGCGTATTGATACCCATTCATTTAGTTCTTGTTTATCATTAGCTAATGTGTAACATTCGACTTCACCAAAATCCTACCTTTATAGGCAACATTACAAAATAAATGATTCGTTCTACTTGCAGAAAGTGATCCAAAGACCACTCGAAGACTCGCGTCACCATTGTTTTAATAAAAATACTCTTACTCTAACCAATAATTTCAACATCGTCATCAACGTCGCCATCGCCATCGTCATCGACGTCATCATGGGACGTGGTTCGTTATTGTTCTTGGCAGCGGTGATGTCGTCCGCATTGGTTGGTGGTGCGACGGCGGAGACGCAGGATTTGTCTCTCTACGTAGGAGAGAATCTTGCTCTGTCCTGCAACTATACTGGAAATGCCACCATATCTTGGACATTCCTCGGGAACGATGGCGGGGTCAATGGCACCGGTGTAGAAGAACTTGTAGCGTGTAACGCGACTTGCAATTACACTTCGGAAAATATCACTTCAGCTGATAGCGGATTTTATAACTGCTCAGTAGAAGGCGCAGTAGTAAGCACGTATAACGTCATTGTCGTGACAATGACAACTCCTCCCGCTACTGATTCCGTAAGCTCTGCACCGTCAACTAGTCCTGATGCTCCTTCTAGTATGCCATCGGGATCTACAGACGCAGGTACAACTACCGTCAACGCAACTACTACGTCATCAGAATCGACAGACGCAGGTACAGCTACCGACAACGCGACTACTACGTCATTAGAATCTACATACGCAGGTACAGCTGCCGACAACGCAACGAGAACGTCATCACAATCTACAAACGCAGGTACAGCTACCGACAACGCAACTGATGGAACGACCACTGATCAACCAGCTGATGGGTCGCCATTAAAGGTGGCGGCAGTCGCTGGGGGCGCTGCAGGTGGGTTTGTTTTTCTCTTCTTAATTATCATCATAATCATTTGCTTGTGCAGATCAAAAAGAAAGAGCGACGTCGACGGTGTAGTGCATAGACCCCAAAAGAAAACTGCCAAGGGAGGCTCAAAGAAGCATCGAAGCACCATCTTGTCTTTCCGTCACAAGCTGCCATTGTTTAGCACTCCTTATGGCGAGGATGACGATGCTGAGGAGAAAGCCAGTGACAACGGAGAATACCGTCCACATTCTAAAGTAGCCAGTCAAATCCGCGTCAATCTCGAAGCCAGTGACGGTGACGAGGGCACGATTGAGAACGGCTTTGTGCCAGCTCAGCTAGTAACAGCCAATGATGAAGATGAAAGCCCGTATTCGATGGGCATCGTTGAAGGACGGTTGGGCATCATGGGGCCGGGCACTTTCGCAGCAACGAACACTGATGCGAAGAAGCCCGTCGTCGACTTGGTGAACGAAAACCAAAACCGTAGTGACGGCGATGACGAAGATGCAGAAACTGAGACAGCCATGAACGACCCATACACCAAGGTCTACAAACCGAACAACCCAGGTGACGCCAGTTTCGACAACATGACCTACGGCCCGATAGAAGGTGTTGATGATAATACAAAGGCTTCAATGTATGATGAGGAGCAAACAACAGAAAACTCACAAGCCCAAGATGGCAAACATCTTACTAGTAACGAAACGGACAATGCCTGCGAAGTTGACACACTAAACGGCGAGGACGGGCTTGAGGAATGTGTTGCAAAGGGTGACTCAGAAGACACGGACATCACAAACGAGAATCAAAATACTGATAGAGAAAGTGCGGCATATGCTGAAATTCCATAATCGGTCGCTTATGATAAACCACATGGTCAAAACATTTGCTTTTTACTTTTAATTTCCAGTGACCTGTCTTGTAAGGAATTACATTTGATGTGGAGTGATCTCAAGTTCTCCGAGCAATCGCAAACTTTTAATAGCCTCCTCTCTTTTCAGTTGTGATCAACTTGAATCAGTGGTACACCATTTTATAAGACGGGACCCTTAGTGAAGAAATATTGATATTGACGATTATGAATGTCGTTAATATTTTTTTATTGCTTCTTAAAATATCAAAGAAATATGTTTTGAACCATGTATGATATGCTGACAATATTGTTTAGCCTTTGGGTAGAACAGCAATGTTCGTGATCAGGATTACTATTTGATCTCTTATCGAAATTTTGGATAATAATGGGATTTCATTGAAGGCATAAATATCAATATTTCAAAGAGTTAATTGATGTGGGGTCGATTCAGTTTATCTTTAAAATGTTTGAAAATTGATGGTTAAAATCCAAATCTATAATGATTTACAGTAATGAAAGTATAATTTACATATTTAGTTTTTGTTCTTTCTGAGTGTGCTAACGATATAGAAAGATGCATCTGAAAGTCTTTAGGCAGGCCTTAAAGTTCAATAGGACAAGAGTGGTTAATGTTAGAAACGGTTTCGGTTTCCCCTTTACAGGAATATCCAAAACGTTTCTCATTACTTTTCTAAAAACAATTTTTTAAATCTTTTAACTGCGCTTCCATATTTCATTTACCGATCTGCTGATTGTAGTATTGCGGTTTGTGACAAAATTGTGAACGTTTTGTGTACTTCAATATATTTGTCTTTTACACTATATTATCAAATTTGCTCAATAGTATACTATACTATCGTTAAAGTAAGGTGTCAGCCATTTATATAATTGATATGTATTGAACTTGAACCTGTTTTATAATTCTTTATAAACATTCGCGGGTATATTAATTACCACTATTGTTAAAGATGAAATACATGTAGTCTCATATAATAATGATTTTAGTTATTCCAATATAAACGCTGGCGGATCCGGAGATATGCCCCCGGTAAAAACCCAAATCGGGTGTACCTTCAGTATACATTGAGTACACGAAATGTGCCCTCAAGCCCCCCCCCCCCCAAGCAGTAATACGTGTTTATTACCCAATGACCTGATACTTTAGGCAACTTTAAATGTGATGACTTTCTTTTCTGTTTTTAAACTTGTTTGTCAGACAGATTCAACAGACCTAAACATTTGTTGTGGCAATTCTTATGCGCGTTTAAATTTATATTTTTAAACTATAAGTATTATGCATAGGCAAGTTCATACAATATATTATTATTTTATTTAACTAATTAGCTGAATATTAACACAGTTGTAGTTAGAGTGGTGAAAACCCCCCCGAGTAATTTTGAGAAGTTTGATACGCCTGAAAACTTCAGAATCATGACCCACTTATAACGAGCAATACGATTGTAGGGGACTTTTACCATGAAATAGCATTATAGAAAATAACATTATTTAAGCTACGATGTGGCTTCAATGTATTCTTATTATGACAACGTTCGTACCCACCTGCATTCCGCTAGTAATCAAATGTTATTCTTGTCTATCGTGTCTATTGTAATCTTAGTCTGAACGGTCTCGAATTGTAGTATTCATACTTCCCTTGTGCACTGAGCCCTGATGCGCTGGATACAGATCAGTGGCGTAGCCAGTGTAAAGTTTGCCAAAGGGGCGAGTCGGGGTTTTTTCGTTTTCGAAATGAATAAAAACTCGACCTTATGTTGTTAATCATGCAAGGTCATTGGTTATGTTTTAAGAATGCAATTGTCATGTATATCTGTCTGCCTCAAACTACACTTCCCTTCTCTCTCTCTATTTCTCTCTCTGTGCCCCCCCCTCTCTCTCTCTCTCTCTCTCACACACACACCCTTTATCTCCTTCTCTCCGTCTCACCTCTCTCCTCCCACTCCTTCTCTCTCACTCTCCCTCCTTCTCTCTCTCTCTCTCTCTCTCTCTCTCTCTATCTATCTCTCTTTCCATTTTATTTAGTTTTAGCACGTAGAAGGTCCATAGTTTTAACATATCTTACTGATCAGAGAGGAAAATATCTCTTTCCTTTTAATATCACCGTTTCACATTTAAATATCTATTGTTGGTTTTCAATGGCGTAGAACCAACGGAAAATAATATTTGTAAACTAAAACCTTTTTTTGTGTGTAGACTATGATATTGTTTCCTTTGGAGTGTTCTTTTGCACTCCTACTTGGGCATTCAAAATGGCGTATTGCTATTCAAAGGTACCAGTCAACGATGTGTTACAGTATTTTTTTTTAAATCGACCATTGGTTGTTATTGTTTGGTTTAATCATATATTTGAATTATTTGCTAATGACCGGAACGTCAGTAAAATTTCACTTTGGTGGTGTTGGCATTACAAGTGTTTTTACTATTACGCATAAGACGTACTTGTTTGGAATACTGTTTTTTTCTTACCTCTTTTCATTAAATGATTCTGACAAAATATGGTGTATTCTTGATAGTTAAATTTCATAATTTCTCAGAACTGTATTGATCAATAGCTATACTCTTTAAAATGGTCGATACATTTCTTAGAAGTTGTAAACTTTATCTACCAAGAATAAACCCTTATTGTCCCAATAGTTTTATGAAAAGAGGTAAGAAAAATATTCCAACTCTATGGGCAACACCGTAGATAAGTACTGGTGAATCGTCATAAAAGTGAGCAATATATATACAGTGCGTCCCAGAAAAAACGAAACCGAGAAGTATCGATGTTCTATCATAACTTAATCACAACTATAATTAATGAATGATACATATTTAGAAAGCTTAGAGTCTCCTCTTTCATGTGATGCTACTCAGATGATGCATATTTCACGCATGAGTGATTAAAAGCAATTTGAAGGAAGGAAACCAAAAAGACATTTGGCGGGCTGTATCTGAATTTCGAAGAAAATTTCACATTTCTAGAAAGTTGAGTTTCTGCCCTTTCATATGACACCTCAATCAGAAAAAATGAGCGAGGAATGACAAAGTTCTGTTTGTTTAAAGTAGTGCTTGCATTTCCATAATTTTATTAAACGAATTCGTTTTCACCGGCTGCCTGCCGTATAAATAAACGAAATTAACAAAAGACTTAACCCCGTTTCGTTGACAATCAGCCGTAGACGAGAGTCTTCATGCATGGCTGATTGTCAACGAAACGGAGTTAAGTCTTTTGTCAAATCTGCTTTTTGCTACGGCAGGCCCCAGTGAAAACGAATTCGTTTGTTAAAATTATGAAAATGTAAGGGCTACTTTAAGCAAACAGAACTTTGTTATTCCTCGCTCATTTTTCCTGATTGAGGTGTCATATGAAAGAGCAGAAACTCAACTTTCTAGAAATGTGAATTTTTCTTTGAAATTCAGATACCGCCCGCCAAATGTCTTTTTGGTTTCCTTCCTTCAAATTGCTTTTAACCACTCATGCGTGAAATATGCATCATTTGAGTAGCATCAACTGAAAGAGGAGTCTCTAAGCTTTCCAAATATGTATCATTCATTAATTATGGTTGTGATTAAGTTATGATAAAACATCGATACTTCTTGGTTTCGTTTTTTCTGGGACGCACTGTATATATATCTAATATGTCTTCATAAATGCATGAATACTTGGCAATTTCAAGGTGTTTTGTATATCTTATACAAGTTTTTTGATAAATGCATGAATACTTGGGCAATTTTAAGGTGTTTTGTATATCTTATACAAGTTTTCATAAATGAATGAATACTTGGGCATTTTTCAAGGTGTTATGTATATCTTGTACATGTTTTCATTAGTGCATGAAATAATACTTAGGCAATTTCAAGGTGTTTTGTATATCTTATACAAGTTTTCATAAATGAATGAATACTTGGGCATTTTTCAAGGTGTTTTGTATATCTTATACAAGTTTTCATAAATGCATGAATACTTTGGCAATTTCAAGGTGTTTTGTCCAATACTTAACCGACTCCATCAAAGGTTTTAGCTCTTTAGTATTTCTCATAATTTCTAAAGTGGAGGTGTCGTGGTTACGTGGTATAGTGGTTCATTCACTTAGGGTTAAGGATTCGAATCCCAGCTGGACATTAACGTCCTTTGACAAGGCCTTTGCCTATATCCACCCAGGCATAAATTGCTACCTGGTAATTGTTGGGGTAATAATAACTACAGAGCCCTCAGGAAGAACAGCAATTGATGCTTCCTTGGGTAAACAATTATTATAATTATTGTGCATCGCTTTGATGGCCCTAATATATATTTAGGATCGGAGAGACCTAATGTCGAATGTGTTGAATATGTTGAGAATTCCTGGACACTTGGTTATTTATGGGCCAAAAAACAAACAAATTCACTTGAATTGCCTACTTAGTGTACATCCAGCAATGCTACCATACATAATACAAAGAACAATGACACTGGGCACTGCTGGGTGGCGAACAGCTCACCATTTATACGACTCTGTATTCCTTTCTCCTTCAAATTGAGGTATTTTGTGACTTATTATTTTGAAATAAAAGTAAATTGCACAACCCGCGCTTTAAAAAACTACTATGCCGATTTTTTATATATTGTTTAACTATTCTAATAATTTTCACCCAAACAATTATAATTATGTTAAACCTATGCAAATTTATATCGAGTTCTCGTAATGAAATTACTGTCGATCATTAGTTCGTAGAGAGTAATTACAATTCAAATTGTTGAGTGTCATGATTAAAATGTACACAAAATTTGTCATTTTGTGTAAATTGTACATTTTTTGTTTGATAAACATAAATAAACACTTGCATTTGAAGATGGAAAAAGTGTTGAATGAAATTTCTTAATTCTGAATTTTTAAAACCATAATTATGGCCAAACCGTATGAGGTATTTAATACAGCATAGAAAATCATATAGTATCGTCATCATCATCATCATAATTTCATAACCATCATCGTTATCATCATCATAACCATCATCATCATCACCATCATCACCATCATCGTTATCTTCATATCTATCTTTGTTATGTCAACTTGGCCGAAACAAGCCATTTGTTCAAACATGAAACCGACAGTTAAGGCATGACAGGTTTTCTCATAGGTATAACAGCGTCAAAAGATGGCGTGGTGTTCATAAGTCATTTAATTGACAAAGCAATTATTTAACATTTATTCATGTTTCCACTGTCGGACTTATGGCAATTTTTTCACTTCTTTCAACAAATTTGTCGACAAACTTGGTCTGGCATCCACCCTTCTCATTTCGAAATAATTGATCCCCCAAAATAAGCACAAGGTGCGATAATACGCCAACGGCGGACTGTACTATACTGGAAGAAAAAAACATGTGCATAACCATCATTAAAATGATAAATACATGTATAACTAAAAAGAAATACATATGTTTCTGCATTTCTTGAAAAATAAAATGCAAAATATTCAAACAACAATAACAGTATACAATGTTGTTGAATATATTTTAATTCTTATGTTATGTTTCACTCAATAAGGGAGTTTACAGATAGCACATGGTACAAATGATGACCCCAAATATCCACAGATCTTTTACACATGGAGAAGTTCATTAAAGTTACAAGTGATATTTTAATTAAGAAATTCCATAATTAAATGAGGTGGAATGTATCGTGATTTTGTTATTGTTTTGTTTGTTTGTTTTTGTTTTGTTTTGTTTACAACTAGGACTCCCAACAGTCAAATTTTATTTGAATGATGTCTTCAATTTTACTAAAGTAACTGTCGCTCATTTCCAATTCTTAAAGGTAATGCAAAGTTTGGGGAAATTTTGAAAATTGGATGGATAGTAATTCTTTAAAATGTTGATATATTTGGAAGCCCCTGTGGATGTTTTATAAGCACAAGAAAATATGGTTCCACACTTCCACAATATCAGTCTTGAGAGAGAGCTTTACAACATAAAGAGTTTATTTACAATACACCAGTTTACAGTTGTATCAGTGCGCATGAGCAGACAGTTGACCTCGGGTCATTGGCCCCGGAACAGGGCCAAATTGGCCCTGTTCCGGGGCCAATAACCTCTGACCTCTGGTATTTATGCGTAAATTAAGATTGCGCCCATGCAAATGATGATATGCGCGCACAACGCAGCGCGCAGGCAGTGATATCATCATAATTTGCATGGGCGCAATCTTAATTTACGCATAAATACATGACCTCTAGGTCATTGGCCTTTTTTAAAATGGCGCACACAACTGTAAACTGGTGTATTACATCACTTTAGACTCGATTTCAACCGCGAAAACGATCACTGAATATTGTAAAATCGCATATGCTTCCAGTATGTTCATTTGAACCAAATTCATGACCCCATACCAAAAACTGCTTTATCAAGAATACGCAGTAACTGTTTCTCGTTCTTACTTCGAAAGAGAGAGAGAGAAACAAAAACACACACCTTAGAATACATTACATAAATAGTTTAATAATAATATGCATAATATATTTGTACTTGTAATTAATGCGCAGTCAATTAAAGGTATAAAGTCCCATTTGCAGGCCAAACAAATGAAAAGGTTAAATTCCAACGGCATTTGAAAGATAATACTACTTTAGAACTTCCTTAAAAAAGTAGGGGCTTGAAAATGTCTTCAAGTGGGAAATTAACGACTGTTAGTTGTCAAATCTACTTAGGAGCTATAGAGCCAATAAGTAATAGTCTTGATTTTCAGACCATTGTACCGAATGGTCATACGTTTTATGAGGCGCAAAGATTCAATCAGTTTAATTTTGGCCATCACAAGAAGTGGGTTATTGATGTAGACAAAAGCTCATGTACCCTTTACAGCTCATTTTATGTGTGTTATTACCAAAGAAGAAAAAAGCCAGTCAGTCACTCAATAATGTCCAACAGTGAAGTCTAGCAAGTAAACAAGTTTCCTTGCATAATTTGAATATTAGGACACTGCTAACGTTTAAATTTCACAGATCCATAATTCCTGCAAAGTTCCAACAGAATTCGAAGTTGGCTGCAAAAGGGACATAGTACCTTTAATATGTGACGAAGAAAGCACAGATAACAGACATGAACGCCATTATGGCGGTCATGATGACAACAGGTAACTGTGAATTCGTCGCAGTAACCAGTGGACCAATCAGAATTGAGATGACAATCTGACCAAGGAACGTCATCGCGAACAGAATACCCATGTCGGTTCCTTGTCCGCGGATTGGTCCATTCTGCGGATGGGTAAACTGAAGAAGAAGAAGGGAACAAAATTATGTTAATGATAAAGAAATGATTGCAATTACAACTTTGTTTCATGTAAAATACAGTGACAAATTTTCAATTGTAGACCTAGAGTGACGAACGCCAATTTTTTGTTTTACTGATGTTCTTGTTGTTGTTACTGTTACTGTTTTCCTATTAAAAGGTGACAACAAAATAGAAATTGATGGTGATGATTTTGATGACGTTGGTGATCATCATAATCATCTATTTGGCGTCACCTGTGCCTGGGAGGTGAAAAGTGGACCGAATCACTGTAGCCCTCGTGTCTCTCCTCCCGGTATGTTGTTGTTGGTAATAGTTTAATAGTGTTCATTCAGTAAGCAAATAACTACCGTTGGTGAAGGTGATGGGACGAACTATCACTTCCGAGGCGATCTGGATGTAGCTATCTTTCCGAAGCGAAGCTGAGGAAAGATAGCGTATACATTCTGATCGACGAGGAAGTGATAGTTTGCCATCGCCTGAAACCAAAAGGTGATTATTTGCTTTATATTCCACATCTAAAACAATTTAACTACAAAAAGAAAAGGACGTGTATGCATCTACATGAAAGACACCATGCCCAAATTCACACCAAAAAAGTGAAACAGTAGTTTAACCCAACCCCTTGAGGGGACGGTGCGCGCATGTGTTTGTTTTAATTGCGCTCATTGGTAATGCGCGCTTAATTACGCCTGTTTTAGTGCGCTTTTGGATAATCTTCAGTGAAAGTGCGTTGCCCTTTGTAGATAGTACCTCTATCTTCGGTGAAAGTGCGTTGCCCTTTGTAGATAGTAGTACTATCTACAAAGGGCAACGAACTTTTTGTTTCTCCATCAATAATGGGCGATCTATCTTTCATCACGTGATTTACTTTTGACCAATCGTAGAGCAAGATTCTTAGTATGTGGAATATAATATTGAATATATACGCCATATCTTCAATTTTATTAGAAAATCAGTTATACATAAGAAAACTGAGAATAAAGATTTGTAATGATATAATTATTTAATCAGTAACGCAATTTATTATGAGTCTCTGGATGGTTTTCAACTTCGTGTTTCTGCTTTTTTTTAAAGTTTAATCTGGTCAGCCCGGTTTCGATTGCATGGAAAACTAGCTTTGCCCGATTTGAAACAGGCTTCTCGGCTACTCGGCGTGCGTGCGCAGTGATCTTTTTATTTTGTAATTGGGTGCGTGCATTCGGTGTGTGCAGCAGTGGCGGATCTAGGGGGGGGGGAGAAGGAAAAAGAAGGAAAAAGAAGGAAAAAGAAGGAAAAAGAAGGAAAAAGAAGGAAAAAGAAGGAAAAAAAAGGAAAATAAGAAGGAAAAAAAGTAGGAAAAAAAGAAGAAGGAAAAAAAAAGTAGGAAAAAAAAAGAAGGAAAAAAAAGAGAAGGAAAAAAAAAAGGGGAAAGATTTTTGAAAAAAAATAAAAAGTGTTCCTTCCCCCCAAGGCACTGAACGAAATATCTGACGACGTAATTTTTCCAGTTTTCGGGGCAAAAAAAAAAAATGTGGAGAGAAAGGGAAAGAGAAAAAAAAGAGAAAGAAGAAAGGTAGGAGAAGTTGCGATTTTTCCGCCAACAAAGGGTAGATCGGGGGGGGGGGCACTGGCGTCTTGATCGGGGAGGGGGTTTATTTCTGATTCCATAACCGTTACGGTGGTTTACACATAATGCTAAAATGACATAATTTTCCGAGATTTTTCCTCATTTTTTAGTAAATTATACATTTGTATGCGTTTGTTGTAAAATGACAAATTACTAAATTTACAGCCGGGCAAGAAATATGCTTCTTGAGGTGCCTACATGTCAGGGCCCGGGGAACGGTGGGGATCGGGAGCTTTCAGCTCCCTCCCCCCCCCCCCCCACACTTTTTTGTCAAAGTATATTAAAGAGAAAACAAAAGAAAAAGAGCAAGAAAGAAAGAATAGTTATCTGCCAGTGTCAAAACAAAATAAGGTATTAACAATGCTCATCTGATCGTAATTAAACGCCTAAAACCCCTGAGCTTCCGGGGGCTCTGCCCCCTTGACTCAACCAACGGCCCTAAGGCGGGCCCCCAGATACTCGTCTGACAGTAATTTAGTGCCTAAAACCCTTGAGCTTCTGGGGGCTCCGCCCGCTGGACCCCACGCCAATAGTGTCCTGCCAGTGTCACAAAATTAATAAGGTATACAAATATGTTCATCTGACCGTAATCAAATGCCTAAAACCCCTGAACTTCCGGGGGAGCTGCCCCCTGGACCCCACCTAGGGCCCGAAGGCGGACCCCTGGGTTCTAATATGACGGTAATTTAATGCCTAAAACCCCTGAGCTTCTGGGGGCTCCGCCCGCTGGACCTCAGGCCAATCAGTGTCCTGCCAGTGTCACAAATAAGGTATAAAAATATGTTCATCTGACCGTAATTAGACGCCTAAAACCCCTGAGCTTCCGGGGGCTCTGCCCCCTGGACTCAACCAACGGCCCTAAGGCGGGCCCCCTGATATTCATCTGACCGTAATTTAGTGCCTGAAACACCATATGGAATAGAATCGTAAACAGGTAACCTTAGGTTCTTGATTATAACATTGTGCATGACAATCAACCTTTTTGATTATCATAATAATTAAAACACCATACGGAATTGAGTCGTAAACATGTAACCTTAGGTTCTTGATCATAGTGCACGGCAATCAAACCTTTCTTATTATCATAATAATTAAAACACCATATGGAATAGAATCGTAAACAGGTAACCTTAGTTTCTTGATTATGTGCATAACGATAAAAACTTCATGATTATAATAATACTAAAAACACCTTTGTTTTACAATCTTTTTTTTTTTGGCGTGCAGGTGGACCAATGCACCGGGAGTTCCCCCTACTCTTCTACGAATAGTGCAGTGGATTCTTAACGTGCAGAGGTGATGGATCTCCTCTACACGGGACCTCCATTTAACGTCCTATTCTAGGGACAGAATGTAACATAGCCTCCGTCTATGAAACGGGGGAGGGGCATGTCAACACACAACGCACTCATCCGCCTTGGTTGGATTTGAACCCACGGATCTTTAGTTCGACAGTCAAACGCTTAATTTGCCGATTGAGCCAACTCGCCTCCGATAGAAGAGATGTTCATATAAAGGCAAATAAGATCACTCAATTACACAACAACTTACTTGTTCATCACTATGATAGTTCGCGAGTATATCATAGGGAATGGTCGTGATTGTAACAAAGATGAGAGAAAAACTTGAGCATAGAACCAGGGTGGGTATCGGGTAATCTACGAGAAAGGCCATGCTACCCACACATAGACCAAAGATGAGGGGTGGCCCGATGTACAACGCCTTCGTGCTGAAACAAGATTGAATCTTGAGGAAAAGGACTGTGGAATAAGGACAAAGAAATAAACTTAAAATTTAGGACAGTATTATTATGGTGGAAAAGATTAATGGTTGACTTTGATTTATTTATTCTCCGAATTCACAATAAAAACCTGATATATATACAGAACATTTTACAGCATAGTATAATTAGACATTTAGAACAAACATAATATACAATGTAAAAAAGAGAAAAGAAGAAGACAATTATGAAGTCGGAAGGACACCCAGTTCAGTCAAGCCATAGAGACAAGACTGTTCTTCCATGGGGTCCAAGATGATTGTTATAATATTAAATATATATTGAGTAGTGAGGAACACGTGTCTCGAAAAAAGAAAAAAAAAATACATAATTTTAACAAAATTAAAAAAATAGAAATACAAAATAGAAAATATATAGATATATCCTAAATCCAATCAATAGAGAACGAACGTTTACAATAATCTGTTCTGGGTTTTGCCAACAGTAAGTTTCCATGATGGTTATATGGTATTATATTCCACATACTAAGAATCTTGCTCTACGATTGGTCAAAAGTAAATCACGTGATGAAAGATAGTTCGCCCATTATTGATGGGAGAAGCAAAAAGTTCGTTACACTGTGTAGATAGTACTACTATCTACACAGTGCAACGCACTTTCACTGAAGATTATCCAAAAGCGCACTAAAACAGGCGTACTTCAGCGCATTACCCAAGAGCGCAATTAAAGAAAACACATGCGCGCACCGTACCCTCAAGGGGTTGGGTTAAACTTTTAACTTTTTTGGTGTGAATTTGGGCCTGGTGACTTTCATGTAGATGCATACACGTCCTTTTCTTTTTGTAGTTAAATTGTTTTAGATGTGGAATATAAAGCAAATAATCACCTTTTGGTTTCAGGCGATGGCAAACTATCACTTCCTCGTCGATCAGAATGTATGTACGCTATCTTTCCTCAGCTTCGCTTCGGAAAGATAGCTACATCCAGATCGCCTCGGAAGTGATAGTTAACTTTGTCCCATCACCTTCACCAACGGTAGTTATTTGCTTACAATATTAAAGTGGACTTTATAATATTGCTTCATCATTCGGTATGAATAGCTGCAAATCTCTGACAAAATAAATATTACAAGAACTGTGTCACTTATGTAAAGATTGGAACTCTTGTCGGGTGCTCATGGCAGACAAAGTTCAACAATATGAGGCAGTATGTCATTTCAGAAAGTTTTGATTTTCTATCATTCTCCTTGTTTGATTTATTCTTGCGATGATTCAGGTAAAAAGGTTTAGAGAGTTGACATAAACGTTGACGTTGACTCTCCTCAGAGATTTACCAGGAAGAGCAATGATCTTGAAGCCCGTCTCTATTCGTTTGACCAGGGGGATTAGACCACCCAGTGTGGTCACTAACAGGTGGCTTTCTCATCAACTCAGCTCTCAATTAAAGTAAGAAAAAGAGGATCATGGGGGACCATGGGGCACCGCTTAGGCATTGTTTTCTATATAGAGGGGGCAAGTAGATACAAGTAGTACAGTGGGGCTTTAATTAACTTACGTGAAAGAACAGCGGTGGAGAAGCCAAAGCCACAGAGTCCCCAGCTAGCAAGCCGGGTGCCCTCCTGGTATACTTGGAAAGCTGTGCTATTGGTGGGAGCCGTCGGCACACCTGAATGGGGAGGGAAAAAAAATCGTGGTATTATTGTTATACGTAGAGCTAAATTTTAGCTACTCAGGGAAACGGAGACTAGTACTATTGACACATTTAAGAACATACATGTAATAGGAATAGCTAAAGCAATAACAGCAAGGTGAAAAAGAAGTGAAGGGGGGAGGAGGGAGAGGAGGAGGAGAAGAAGAAGGAAAAGAAAGAAAAAATAAAAATAAAAATAAGACAGAACGAAAGAAAGGAAGTAAGTAAGAAATAAATAAATAACAACACATATAATGATGGGAGGGAGAGAGTAAGAAAGGAGGGGAAAAAAAGAAAGTCAATAACTGAAGGCAATGAATATTGGCGATAGATCTATGTAAATACGATATAAAAAAGTGCCTTTTCATTGATTTGTTCGAATAAGGACAAAGTATCAATTTATCATGATTTTTTAATTTTTTATCTTGATAAGTTTTATTGGTCAGAAAACAAAATGATTTACAAAATATGCGTTACATTGTTTTGCAGAAAAATAATGAATAAACATTGTTTCATGTAAGTTGAAACTTATCATGTTCATTGAGCATATTATAATACTTTTCATCTATATAGAGCTCCTAAATGTATGTAATACCGATCTTCATACCCCAATGAAAATAAATACCATCCATGATAAAATAAAATGACAACCCGTGAGTTGCCTGATTAAGTTACGATTGCAAAACGCCGAAAATGTCGTTCTTAGTCTTTAGTTCTTTTTATCTTGATGTTTGCCTTTTTATAGAATGAAATTGGATTATAAACTTGAATTCAAACTCGGACTAACCATGTAAAACTTCCTGAGCGAAGTAGTCTGTAAAATAGAGTATGATTGTTGTAAACGATGCCCAACCGAAGAAATGTGTCACACATAGCCATCTCATACACGTGGGCATACGGAAGATAGAGGTGATGCGCTCACGCAAGGTAGGAGCGGCCCCCTCTTCCGGTGGGGAAAGCCCTTCCCTGTCGACTCTGAAAAGTTAATTCAATTCGACATTTAGTATTGATAAATTGGGCAAAAAGAATTTTCATTTTCGGTTTAATAAAATTTGGAGTGGACTTTATATGATTCTTCTTATTATTAAATCACGTGAGATTGTATTTATGGCACGATAATCGTGAAATTAAACATTGAAAGCGTAAATTAAACATGGGGCCTACTTAGATAAACAAACATTATATATTAAATGAATATTTAAAAAACACGGACAGATCTGGGCCCCGTCTTACAAAGAGTTGATATTGATCCGAATCAATATCAAGTCCTCCAATCAATCACAAGTCTGCAGTCTCCCATCTCTTATGTACATAGTTGTGATTGATATCAATCACAAATAAGTTGCGATTGATATCAACTCTTTGTAATACAGGGCCCTGGTAGGAATTTAAAAATAGTAATAATAATGTCTTAGCCATATTAATCTAGGTCTCTCTCTCTCTCTCACTCTCTCTCTCCCCCTCTCTCCCCCTCTCTCTCTCTCACTCTCTCCCCCTCTCTCTCTCTCACTCTCTCACTCTCTCCCCCTCTCTCTCTCTCTCTCCCTCTCTCTTCCTCCCTCTCTCCCTCTCCCCTTTCCCTCCTTCCTCTCTCTCTCTCTCTCTCTCTCCATGTCATTACCGCAATGCATGAGTGACGGCATTATTTTCTTTAACATTATAACGGGTCAATAAGAGCATTAGAAAATAGTATAGTAATGAAGAACGCGATCAGATCGAAAGTTCCTCCGAAATAATTTAATTCACAATGATAGTTACTAACACCGTAAAAAGGTATTCTAGAGAAAGGAGAATTTTCGGATACCCGCCGACTTAATCATTGTCAATTATTGAATATTTTTTAATATAAAAAGCCTTCCCCCTAAAAAAAAAAAGTAAGAAAAGAAACTAACTCAGTTGTATATTTCTTCATCGTTTGCATCCCGACTTCATCCTCCTTCTCATCCTCCCTCTTGATGACCAGCGGCTCCTCAGCGATGCTCGTCATTGTTAGGGTCACGCACACGATATAAACCAGAACAGTGAGTAGGAAGATAAGTTCGTAGTTGCTTTTGATCACGACACCGAGTGGCGTGTTTACCCAGTTGATGCCGGCGATGAGGTAGGCACAGCCACATCCTAAACCTAGATTCGAATTGTGCGAGTAAGTCAAAGTAAGACATTCTTTAAGTTAATGTTATTAAGATGAGTTTTGAGTTTTCATTTAGTTCCACAGTAAAGGCGATGTGAAGAGGATGAACAGGTTGACAAGGCGTCATTTCGATTACGTAATTAACTGCGCCAATCAAGCCTAGTATGGAAGGCAATTAGAGAAAGGGTCAATATTTGCACTATTTATTGTGCATTATTTGTGTGTATGATACATAGAGATATATATTAGTAGTATATAGCTCTATGGTATGATACCACTCTTCATGGTGCGTCTTCAGTTGCTGACGCAGCTGACGCAGTTGAACCGCGCCAGGACGTAAAATTGCTGGTGCGATTATTTAATTATAATGGGGACTGCATCAGGGCCTGATAATTTGAAAGGGGAGTCCATCCTGATATTAAATTGTTTTTAATAGAAGCAGAAAATTAGAGAAACATGTCAATGAAAGTTTGAGGAACCCGATTGAAAATAACAAAGCTATGATTTTTTGAAGGTGCGATCAATCAAACACAAATTGGAAACTCTGCGACGCATCTTGCGAGCTCCCCTCCCATTTATCCTTAAAATATAATTGTTGCAAATGTGTTTTTTTATACAACCCATGTATGAAACAAATCTATTTCTTCATCAATAACTAAAATAATGAAACTTGATGAAAGTTTTTGTACAGAGCAAAATAGAAAGACCAATTTGTATTTCACTGATAACAACTTCAACATGTATAACTTTTCTTTCTTTAATCTGATATCGCTCAAACTTTCACTTATTTAGATACTGCTTGTAAGTATCGGCTTGCATGGTGATGTAGATATACAGTAGGCTTGCGGGTGCACCATGTGAGAGAGAGGGAGGCTTGAGGAGTCCTGAAAAGGACTCTCGGTAATATTTCTTGAGGGTGTGTAGTCCTGAAAAGGACTGTTGGTGTCGTCTTGAAAAAGACTGTAGGTTATCTTTCTTAGCTTATAGTTCTTCTAAGGAGAACTATAGCGCTTGAAGAGGATGGGTAGCGGGAGTGGCTCGACGTTTTGAACAATTTGACTATCCGTCGTCAAGAGTATTTCTTATTTGTTTCTCCTATTTGATCTGCAGGATTTGCTACAGACCATCTAATAAATAGATAAACTTTAAAGAAAGAAAGAAAGAAAACAAGAAAAAAAGAATAACGAGATTCTGACGAAGTCAAGAGATGGTCTGCAGGAACTGCTGCAGATCCCCCAATAATAGGGACTTTTAGATTCTGCACGACGAAAACGCGGACTGCCCTTTTAAGGCAATGTGACGTCACTGCCAGTGCCTTAAAAGGACGTCACATTGCCTTAAAAGGGCAGTCCACGTTCTCGTCGTGCAGAATCTAAAAGTCCCTAATGAAAAGGCCTACCTCCTATGACTGTTCTCATGAGTAGACCACGAGTGACGTCATCGACATCGCAGACATCAAGAAGATAGGCCCTCGACGTGGACTCGGTGAGGAAGGCACATAGATCGACCAGTAAGATACCAAGAAGAGCCACCGTCATAGCTAACCCACCATTGTCTGTAGGGGTGATGAAAAAGCAAATCGAAATAATATCTAGTCACGATCTTTATCCGCTTCAAGCATGTGATTCTTTTGCATATCATGCTCTTTTTGCATCATAATCTTAAACGGGCAACATTAAAGAGAAGGTATGTCGCAAACACTGCAGTATCGATCTCTTGTTATTTAAATTTCCGTGAGAGAATTAATGGAATGTATCAAATGAAATGCATTGCATATTATGCTTTTTGCAGAAGCAAAGTCACAGACGCATACACACACGCCCATAAAACATGTTCGTTGATATTTGATATTCGATATTTGTGGCATGATTAATTTTGTTAGGGATGTTATTTGGATCTGGAAAAACCGATTTAATACCCAAATCCCAATTGTTTTATTTAAACATCACATACGCAACTTTGGCGCAAGTCGATTTTTTGCACTCTCGCAAACAATACCTCCTGTTAATCCAAGCGTGAACACATACCACACAAAATGATACCAAATGATTTGGGATAAAACACTCTTTCATAAGATGTATAATAAGTTACTGTTCATAGATTATTTTTAAAATAATGAGCAATTTTCTAGGTATAAACTTTGTTTGGACTCACACTGTACAATTACTGTTTGTTTCTCTAGTCTCCTCTCGCATTTCATTTCACATCATTTGCTTATTCACTTACATATTCATTTACTCAATTACTCAACCCAATACCTTCCTCCATTCATCTCCTCTACAAACCAAGTCTTCCATCTCACCTGGTATGTTTCTTTGTTCTCTCAATTCTTTATTCATGGATCTTGCGTGAATGCTTTAGGTATTTCCACTTCTTAGTTATCATTGGTTCCCTTCTCCTTTTCCTTATGAATATTCAGTCTACTCTCAAATCCTATTTTGCTATTGGTTTATGGTGTATTTCATTTGAATATACTTTGCTTAAAAATGTACAGCATGAGGCTGCATAGGAGGCTAAAAGAATGATACACGCCAATAAAAACAAAAACTACGACAACAAACTGCCCTGGACATCATCTGAATGAGTTGTATTGATTCAGGGCTCTGCTTCTTTTATGTTGGAGATTTAGGAAAGGGGATTTAATTGAGTTTGGCAGTGGTTTTTGGATGATTGGTGTTTTAGAGATAATTATTGGTGAGACTACTGAGAGGTTATGTTATTAGTTTACAATAGTTACGATTATCATCAAAGAAATGTGTACTCCCACTGCCTCGAACGTCAAATATGAAAAGATGTTCCCTTTATAAACTTTCAATATTACCATGTGAGATAAACACTTTGAATTGGTTTGATATTAGAGGTTTGTCAAATATAAATACATCCATATAGGCTGTATGGAATATAGTCATATTGTTAACATATTATATACGAAATATATACCTTTAGAAAAACTAATCCAAAAATATCTAGACAGTTCATAAACATGCATTTACCTTTCAATTATAGTCGATTTCATTTCAATTTCGATTTGAATTTCAAATAATTTTGACATGAAAATCAGGTAAAGATCATTCACGTTTGCATGTAATGTTGGCATAATAAATAACATTAAAGATGAGAAGTTGTTAACGAGATATAGACATTAAAGAAGGTGGATAAAATGGTGTTTTTATGTTATTTGGTAAAGCATGTAATTAGTCTTTTATATATACTTACTAATATACTGCACATTGAGGTAGCAAGCACTGCCCACAATTACAAGAAGATTGAGCAGGAGTAGGAAAGGTCTTCTACGACCCCACCGTGAGGTGCAGTTATCGCTGAGAGACCCGATCAGAGGCCCAAGCACGAAGCCACATATTGGACCGAGAACCCAACATAGCCCTTGCAGCACAGTCGGTATACCTAGCCGGAGGAGTATGGGTGTGCCGAGTGCCGTCTCGCAGCTGAAGGCGAACTCCAGCGCGAACTGCTGACTGTCGTTCCGAAGAAGCTGGCAGAAAGTCCGCTTCGGACGTCGATTTCGACGATGACGAGGTGTGTTGGTCGAGGACGGCGATTCGCTGAGAATGAGACGATCCCTTTCGTTTTTGTTGTCATCGCGTTGAATGCTGCTTTCTATTCCAGCTGATCCGTCGATCGTCATTTTTCTTTTGAACAATCTTCAAAACCAGTAGGTAGACATCCCATCGATCCCTCAAAAATAGACTATTATGCCTATAAGTAATCCAAAAATAAAAGTCCCTTTCTCCTCCATATAGCTGATATTCAACTGCAAATGTATGTAGAAGAGTATTTATGAAAATCTATCTTTTTTTCTGACCGTTTTTCTCAACATTAATGTTCACTAACTTCGTTTCTTCAATCAAATAAAGAGTTCAGTTCTTCGTTGAAAGTGTTTAAACGAATGCATCGAGATTTACAATTATCCGCTCACAAGGGAACTATTATATCCAAAGTTGCAATAGGCCATTCTCGTAATGTAACCGAATTTAATATATACGTCTTTGTGAAGTGCCTTGATACAAACTATTTCACTCACCTGATAAGAATAATAGTATTTCAATAGTCAGAATGCAAACTGCATATATTAAGTGTTGCTAGGCAGGGCAAGCCATAATGTTTGTCCTACCTGGCAGCAACTAACGTATGCAGTTCGGTTTGTGTCTAATGAAATACTATTCTTCTTATCAGGTGAATGAATTTGTATCGAGGCACTTCACAAAAAGGTTTGCATTAAATTTGGTTACATTACGAAAAAAGCCTATTGAAAAACATTTGCATAATGTTCCAAGATATTCTCCAACAATTAAAACATGTCTTGACTGTTCCAAGTTAAACGGCTGCTTGCCGTTCCAACATAGTGAAGGGTGATAATGAAATACGTTCAAAACTGAAAAGCACGTTCAAAGTTCAATTGACATGTAATATTGGGTACCAGCAAAATATTATATTCTACAAGTCGATTGAGTTCCCTTTCGCTGGTGGATTAATAGTATTAATGGCCTACATACGTATCAATCCTTCGGATCTAGGCCACTCAGATACACAGTGTACTGCTTAAGCATGACGTCACTTGAGTTTCCCTTTTTTAGCCGATGTCGTTTTTTCAGGCACGAGCAATGAAACTGTTAAACAATTTAATTTTTAAGCAAAACAAAATGAAATATATTGTAAGCAAGCGTGTTTTATACTTTACGGGCGGATCTGACGGTCAATTAATTCGATCAATAATTGGCGTGTTCAACCAATTCAGGTTTAAAACGGCTACGTTCAATTGACATGTTATCGAGTACCAGCAAAATACATAATTTATTCTACAAGTCGATTAAGTTCTCTTTCGCAATGTCCTCTTATCAGGGGCAGATCTAGCTTTTTTGAAGGGGGGGGGGGGCCGGGGGAGGGCTGACCAATTTTTTTTCAAAAAATCGCGCCGTTTTACTGTTTTAATTTTTTCTTCTTTTTCACTTGGCCGCCCAGGGGAGGAGGGGGGGGGGGGTTAAACCGCCGAACCCCCCCCCTAGATCCGCCCCTGCTTATCATTGTATTTTAGGGTGTAGCTTTTGATACATTTTAAGGTTGTAGGCTACTTTTATAGGGTTTTACTTTTTGTACTTAAATTGAGTTGAATGTCTCTCTTTGTTTAATCATTCATTTGAGTGTAGTGACTTTCGATTTCATATTTCTATATATTTTTATACGATTCTGGACCTTCGCAGGGGGCTCAACTCCGCTTCTGCATCCGTCTATTCAAGCCTCGAATATTTGACCCCTTAGGGTTTATACCGAGATCAATACCTACAAAAGGGTTGCCAGCCTGACCGTAAAGCCGTCGAGTTTAGCCCCCAGAGCCCCCGAAACAGACTCCAGGTTGGGTCCATTTCACCCCATCTCCCCCGTGCACAAAACCTTGTTAGAGTAGGA